>BMAC01000299.1:177961-201539 GCA_014905375.1 Phtheirospermum japonicum | reverse complement strand
GTGCACATGTAAACTTAATCACACAACAAACAGAACCATAGTGTGAATCTTCAAGTACCCTCAGAGTAACAAAGGGTTTTCCGGTAACAGTCACTTTAATACCGGCTTCTTGAAGCTTCTTAACCCCTGTCAAGGCCACAATGGGATTAGGATCAACCATACCAACCACCACGTTTTTCACTTTAGCTTTGATTAATGCTTCGGTGCAAGGTGGCGTTCGTACATAATGGTTGCACGGCTCCAAACATATACTGTCCCATTTTCGGCTTGGTTCCCAACATCTCGTGGTGCAAAAACCTATATTTTTTAATAGTCGATTAAATTCTTTGAAATGAATAATTGTAATTGTTAGTAATTGGATAAGGTTTTTAAAAGAAATGCGAAGAAAAATAAATAATAACAAATGCAAAATTTGACATCAAATTGAATGTTGAATATTTTCTCCTAAGATGAATATTGTCCCATTACGGTGCTCACAATTAATTGATAGTAATCGTCCCTAATATAAAATAATTTCTGATTCTAACTAAGAAACACATCAATAATTAGAATTTTCGGCAAATAGAACTGTATTTGGAACAATCAAGTTTGAAAGAAATAGTCAAATAATACATTGTATGATGAACTGTGTAGGAAGTTGAATTGAATGAATTGATCGCAAACATATGAGTTATTTATTGAGGCTGTAAGATTGAGTTACATTAGCATAACCGATCAAAATGCAATCAATAGTTTTTGGTCCAATCTTGACTGTTTTGGCTTAGGTACTTCAACTTTAGCCAAACACCCCCACACTTTTAGGTACTTATACGCTGGTTTATGGCTTTTCCATAGTTTATATGGAGTTTTTTCTTTACCTTTATGTGGTATCTTATTAAGAATGTAATTAGCTAACAATATAGCTTCACCCCACATGTTTTGGGGTAAGCCAGAACTTAGTAATAATGCATCATCATCTATTTGAGAGTACAATTTTTGTGCTCAGCAACACCGTTAGACTGAGGTGAATACGAAGCAATAGTTGATGAATAATTCCACTTTCCTTACAGAATTCTTCAAACGGAGAAACATATTCTCCACCTTTATCACTTTGAATCATGTTAATGTTCAAGTTAAGTTGATTTTCAACTTCATTCTTACTTTTTAAAAGATAAACGCAATAATATCTTGTGCAATCGTCTATGAATATAATAAAGTACTTTCTTCCACCTCGAGTTTCACAAAATTTAAATCACACAAATCGGTATGAATTAACTCAAGTGGATTAGTACATCTTGTTACCGAATGAAACGGTGCCTTAGTCATTTTTGCTTCAACAAAAATTCCACACTTATCTTGAGAATTAATTTTAAAACTAGGTAACAACTCTTGATTCATCAATCTTTTAGTTGTTTTAAAGTTAACATGTTCTAATCTATCATGCCATAAATTAGAGCATTCCAACAAGTAAGCAGAATTAAAAATTTTATTCATTGCATCTTGGCGGAAAATAGACATTACATTCATCTTAATGAGACAATTATCAAGATAGCCTCTAGCTAAGAATTTACCATGCTTGGTCATTACAAACTTATTCGCCTCAAATACTAATTTAAAACCAGCCTTACTTAATAAAAAGTCTAAGACTAAATTTTTACGGATATCTGGGATATGCAGCATATCCACAAGCATCAACTCATGGCCGTAAGTCATCTTGAGTAACACTTTGTCAATTCCCATCACTTTAGAAGTTGAAGAATTCCCTATGAATAACTTTCTTCCACTAATCTTATAAGAGGAAAACATCTCTTCATCAGCACAAATGTGACGAGTAGCCCCAGTAACTATGCACCATCCTCTTGGGTTATCAACTAAATTGGCTTCAAACACAAAAGCTGAAAGATCGAGCTCCCACAGGTCAATTGGAAGTGGTTTATCTTCAGACACATTAGCCTGATCTTTATTACCATTTTTATAGCCCCTATTTGGTTGACGACAATCTTTAGCCATATGGTTTGGTTTACCAAGTTATAGCAATCCCTCTTGAAGTTTATGGCAATTCCTCTTCAATTGAAACAATTTATGGGGCTCTTGCCCTTGACTGACCTATCAGGTCAGTTATGTCTGGGGTATCCACCCCTTGTCCAGTCAGACCAGTTTTTGGGGCTCATGCCCATAGATGACCAATCAGGTCAGGTGCTCGGGTGTATCCACCCCTTGGCCAATCGGGCCGGTTTTTGGCCCTTAGCTAACCAATCAGGCCAGGTCATTCTGGAACACAAATTAAATTAACCACAAGTTCTCTTATAAATAATCTGATACATTAACTTCATATATAGTATTTTCGTAGATTCGATACATTCCATGTCGCGACAGTCTGACTCCATCCATCTGTTCGAGTTCATAAGCTCCTCCGGCGAGGATTCCAGTGACCTTATATGGCCCCTGCCATGTAGCATCCAATTTTCCATGAGTCTTGACCAAATCATCTCTGCGGAGAACCAGGTCTCCCACCTAGAAATACCGCTTGACCACCGATTTGTTATGGGTTTCTTTGATTCTCCCCCTCATATGCTTCATTTTTATGGAAGCTTGCTCCATCTTCTCTTCTATGAAATCCAACGCTTCTTGCCTCAAAAGCTCGTCCTGCCTTTCATCAAAGTTTTGTATTCTATGGGTTTCCACTCTGATCTCTGCAGGGATCACAACATCCATGCCATATACCAGACTGAACGACGTTTCTCTTGTGCTCTCCTTGGGGTTTGTTCGATATGCCCATAAGATTGAGCTAAGCTCTTCTACCCACTTTTCTTCCGACTTCTCCAAACGCGCATTGATCCCTTACACCAAGATGCTATTAGTCACCTTGACCTGACCATTCGCTTGGGGGTGGTATACAGATGTGAAGTGCTGTGCTATTTTCATCTTTGTGCACCAAGCTTGTATTCGTAATCCCATGAATTGTGTCTCATTATCTGAAACAAGTATTCTTGGAACACCAAACCGTCACACAACATTCTTTCAAATAAAACGCATAATCACTTCCTTCATAACCTCGGCTATCGCCTCTGCCTCCACCCACTTGCTAAAAATAATCAATAGCTACTATCAGGAACTTCTTTTGGCCTAGGGCCATAGGGAAAGGCCCAACCAAGTCTACCCCCCACTTCACAAAAGGGCAAGGAGTGCTCATTGTCATGAGCTCTTCCGCTGATCGATGTATGAGGGGGTAGTGTCTCTGGCACCGATCACACATTTTCACGAAGCTTTCTGCTTCTTGCCTCAACTGCCGCCAAAAGTACCCTACCCACAATATCTTGGCCGACAATGTTCTGGAACCCATGTGGTTTCCGCAACATCCCTCATGAATTTCTTTTAGAATATAAGTGCCTTCCTTTGGACTCAATCAGCGTAGGAGAGGTTGTCCAGAGCCTCTCCTGAACAACTCTCCTTTAATTAGATAAAACTGGGATGATCTGACCCATATTTTTGCTGCCTCCTTCTTATCCCTGGGTAGCTCTCCCCTTTCCAGGTACGTCTTAATGGGAATACACCATTCCCCTTCTTCTCCTAATGCATTCACTTCCTCTTCCCCAAACTCTCGATGTGCCATCAACAAAGTGATCACTCTCTCCTGACAATCTGACGCTGAGCTAGCCAATTTGGCCAAATAATCTGCTCGGCTATTTCCCTCTCGAGGGATCTGGAGTACATTCAGAGAGTCGACAGCTCTGGCCATCTCATGGAACCGAGTTACATATTTCTGCATACGATCTTCTCTTGTGTCAAATTCACCCTTTATTTGCCTGCATACCAACTGAGAATCTACCCGCGCACTTATTCGTTCCGCCCCAAAAGCTCCATTGCCACCTGAATCCCTCTTAACAAGGCCTCTTACTCCGCTTCATTGTTAGACATCCGATAATTCATCCGTACCGCGTACTCTGTAGCAGTTCCTTCCGGATCTATCAAGACTATACCTGAGTTATCCGTATTTATAGTCCATTCTCCTTTTACCTTGGGAAAGCTGGCATTTCTTACATGAAATCTATTAGTGCATGGGTCTTGATCGTTGTGCGTCCCTCAAGATGTATATAGAACTCACTAAGCTCAATGATCCACTTTACCAGGCGTCCCGAGACCTATGGTTTGCTCACTATTGTTTTCAAAAGCAGACTAGTTCTAACTATTATCTTGTGTAAGAGAAAAGAGGGCCAGAGCTTGCGGGCTGTAACGATCAGGGCCAGCATGGCTCGTTCCATTTCAACGTATCGAATCTCGGCGTCATGCTACACCTTGCTCTAATAATATACTGGTTTTTGTGATCCGCCTTCTTCCCTGAGCAAAACTGTGCTTACTGCTTGTCTCCCCATAGACATATATAAAACCAAGGGCTCGCTCCCCACCGGTTTAGTGAGAAACGACATACCAACCAAATGTTCTTTCAATTTTTGGAATGCTACTTAGCACTCCTCGTCCCACTAGAATCGAGCTTTTTTCGTAGAGCTCAGAAAAATGGCAGTCTCTTCTCTGCCGAGCGGGGGATAAATCTACTCAGGGCCGCTATCTGACCTTCCAGGCATTGCATCTCTTTTACATTTCATGGGGTCTACATGTCCATAATAGCTTTGATTTTTTCCGGGTTAGCTTCTATCCCTTTTTCTGTGACCATGTACCCCAGGGATTTTCCAGCTTTAACCCCAAATGCGCACTTTTTAGGGTTGAGCTTCATCCTGTATCTTCTCAGCGTGTTAAAAGTCTCTCTCAGGTTGTCCACATGCGAGGTTGACTTAGCACTCTTGACCAACATGTAATCCACATATACCTCCATGTTCCTCCCGAGCTGAGCTTTAAACATCTTATCCACCAGCCGTTGGTATGTGGCTTCCGCATTCTTAAGCCTGAAGGGCATGACCACATAAGAATATATCCCTTTCGGGGTTATGAAACTTACCCGCTTCCAATCTTCTTTGGCCAACTTGATCTGATGGTATCCCTGCGAAGCATCCATCATATTGAGCAGTTCGCAACCCGAGGTGGAGTCTACGAGCTGGTCTATCCTTGGCAATGGATAGTGATCTTTAGGGCATGCACGGTTAAGGTCTCTAAAGTTGATACACATTCACCAACCCTCCTCTGTATTTAGCACTAATACAACATTGGAGAGCCATTCTGGAAACTGTATTTCCTGGATGTTCTTAGCTCGTAATAGCTTTTCCACCTGCGCTTCGATAATGTCTTCTTTCTCTGGGCCAAAGTTTCATTTCCTTTGCTTTACCGGCTTTGTTGTGGGCTGATGTTGAGGTGATGTTCGGCTATTGTTGGGTCAATGCCCACCAAATCCTGGGGAGACCAGGCGAAGACGTCTGCATTGCTTATCAGGAAGGCCACCAACTCAACCAGAACCTCTGGGCTCAGGGTTGTTCCTACCCATAAGACTCGGTTGTCATACACTAGGACCACTTCTACTGTCATTAGTCTCTCCTCATGTTGGACCAGCTCTGGAATCACCGTCTATGTTCTAGCCTTTTTGGGCCTCCTCTTTTTCCTCATCTCTTCGAATTCTCTCCACATACGACCGACGCGATGCGTACTGATCTCCAAAAACCTCTCCTACTCCTTCTCGGGCAGCGAATTTCATATTCATGTGATAGACGGGAACCACTACCTAGAATTGACTCAGGGACATTCGTCCAAGCATGACATTATACGAGGACGGTGCATCCACCACCAAGAAATGTACTGATTTGGTTTTTCTGAACGGGTCTTCTCCTAGCAACACTAGGAGATTTACCGCACCCAATAGCCATAGGGCTCCCCCGACAAACCCTACCAATGAGGTCGTGACCTCCTCCAACTCTAAACCCAAGTTTAAATTTCTAAAACAATCATAAAATAGAATGTCCGCAGAACTGCCTGTATTGATAAAGACCTTTCGCACATTGTAATTAACTATTGTAGCGGTTATTACCAGAGCATCTATATGAGGCACCAGGATGCCATCCTCGTCCTCCGATTCGAAGCAGATGTTCGTGCTTGGTGCTAGCTGCCCCACTCCCATTTCTTCCTTGTTAGGTCTTTTGCATCCCGTACATAATTACTCTTGGCACATCGTGACTGTGTGTCCTAAGCGCCTCCTGTGATCATCTGAGTCTCTCCCCGTATCTCCTGGGATCGGGTCTCCCTTCTTCCTTCTCCGCGATTGCTTCCCTGGTCCTGCCTGTCCATTTGATATTTGTCCCTCCTGTAAGGGTCAGATCTAGATTCATTCATCTTCACCCGTACAAATTCTTTGAGGTGCCCCGCCTGTACCATCCACTCTATTTCATCTTTTAAGTGGGTGTAATGATCAGTATCATGGCCATACTCATTATGGTAACTACATAAATGATCAGACTTGTCCTTTTTTGGCTTCTGGGCTTATGTCTTTGGCCATTTGAGGTCGGGATGTCGCTCAATAGCTTGAAGGATCTCCCCCTGAGGTGAAGCTAAGGGTGTGTACCGATCAAATACGGGGCATCCTCCTCCCAGGTTGGTTCTGGGCTTCTTGGATTTCATTCTCTCCTCCTTGTCCACTCGTTCTCTCCGTCTGTCTCCATCATCTTTCAATCTCAAGGCTTCTTCCAAATGAATATATTTTTTTGCCCGTGCTAAGAGCTCTCAAAACGTCTGTGCTAGTTTGACCACCAATGACTGGAAGAACTCCCCCTTCCTGAGCCCTTGAGCCAAAGCATTAATTAGGAGTTCTTCGGATGTCGATGGTACCTCCAGCTTGGCGTCCGTAAAATGCTTTATACATACATGCAGACCTTCTCCTTCTCTCTGCTTCAGGCTAAACAGCTCTAATGACATTTTCTGTTACTTCGTGCAACTGGTGAATTGATGCAGGAAGGCCGAGCTGAATTCATCGAAGTTGCTTATAGTCCAGGGCGATAACTAGCAAAACCAGAGCTCAGCTGACTTATTTAAATTTGTAGGAAAAACTCGGCACATCACGGCATCGGAGAATTTATGCAAGGTAGCCGAATTCTCAATTCGACAGAGGTGTTTCATAGATCTATCGTCCTGTTATACTCGAAACCCAGAGACCGGTAGGAAGCCGGGAGATTGTCCATCATTACGTTCTCCATAAATGGGGTACTTCTCCATGCCTGACCTGCCACATTTTGAAAAAGTTTATTTTAGTGGTGATTAATATATCAAGGGGTTCTATGGCTTGGTAATATCGGAATTCGATTCGACCGTAAGAATCAATGAGTTTATAGCTTTGTGAAATTAAAGTAAAACGGAAATAAATGGAAACTAGGTGAAACTATGACTAACTACGAAAGGAAATGAACATATTTTGTATGCCTCGTGCGTATGCCCAATGAAAATTGCAAGCAACAATAAAAATAAACAATAAATAGCAAAGTTTCACTAAGTACAAGCATGAAAACCTAAGAACTTAAATAATGCAAATTAACGAAAATCGAAAGAACCAATAGCAAGAGCAATAAAAGTTAACGTGAAAGTTAAAAACTTTACGAAAAATAACAAGAAACAAAGAGTAGATCTAGGATTTAACATAAAAACATGCATTAAAATAAAAACCAAAATAAAGCATATGAAATACTCAAAATAAAAATTATCAAGGACTTTATCTATGATCTTGGTGTGTCACTCACCTAGATTCCATAGTCAATTCACAAGATCTAACAATAAATCTAAGAGCTAAAGCATAAAGCATATATTGGAAAACAAGCATACAATTGAAGAACAAGAAAGAAAATTAAAGAAAGCTTACTTGAACTAAGGAAAGGAATAACAAACTTGAATGAAATTGAAATCCAAAATAAAATCCAAGTGATGACTTGAATTCTTCTTAGGCTTACAAACCCAAGGAAAAGTTTGAAATTAAATCTAAGAACTAGAGAGAGAAATTTAATCCCAAACCCATGCAAGGGTTGGGAGAATGGGGGATCTTTTACAAAATGAGAGTTGAGTTCTATTTATACTAGGTTTAATTGGAGTTAAATGGGTCAAATTAGCCTTAAAGGCTTGAAATTCCCAGGTTTGACCAAAATTGACCCGTGTTGACTTTCCTAGCCACTTGGCTCGACCCTGGGTTCGATTCGGCTTGAGGTTACGCACCCTTGGGCGCGCATGGCTTGGTTTGGCGTTGATGTTGGCGTGGGGATGGCACTGGCCTTGGCGATGCTTGGCGCTTGCCTGGACGATGCTTGGCGCTGGCCTGGGCGAGGGAGTTGGCAAGCATTGGGTGCAAGGCGTGGCGCTGGCCTTGGCGCGGGAGTTGGCAATCGCTGGGCGCAAGGCGTGGCGTTGACCTTGGCGCGGGAGTTGGCAAGCGCGAGACGCATGGCGGAAGGTTTGGAGAGGACTTGGGCGTGCGCCAAGGCTTGGCGTCAGGTGTGTCGAGGAGTGGTGTGCCTTGGCTAGCATTCCAGAATGTTAGCCATTTAGGAGCTTGCTCTTGGCACGGATTTTGACGCGTATTGACACTGCTTGGCTTGAATCTTGGTCCTCAATGCCTTTACCTATGAAAATAGGAATTTTGATCATAAAAACCCAAGAATTACACCAAATCTCAAATTAATTGAAGCTATTTAACCGATTTAAATATAAAAAAAAAAAAAACATGAAGAACGAGAAAATGAGAAAATAAACGAATAACCTAACAAAACTTGACTCAAAACTACTGAAAACAACATAAAATCCTAAATAAAACATGAGAAAAAACACCACAACTACATGCAAAATAACCACCCCACACTTATAAGTTTGTTCGTCCTTGAACAACGAAAAGAATCGAGAATGTACATGCAATGAACATTATGCAAAAAGAGAAATCCTTGTGCTTATCCTTATTAATATGATGAAAGTATCAACATAGACTCGTTATTGCCAAGCATTACTCGTATTACTCTTTCTCAAATGAAAACCAAATTGATGACTTCCTCTCAAATGGACTTTTGAGGGTGTTCGCTCAATTCGCTCAAGTGTTTTGTTATATGGGACTTGTATACACTCGGATCGGATAATGCATGCAACTTGTCAACATTTCACTAATTGGAAACTCAAAATCACCCATTGTACATGATCAAACAAGAATCGAAAGAGGTCTTTATCTCGGGTTGTAATGTTGGATCTTTGGTAAGGTATGGAATATTTGGATATAGTGGCTAACACATGATCAAACGTGATCAATAACACACGAAGCCCTAATTTCTAGAGCCTAAAGCTTATGATCGCTTCACCCTTCCCAAATTCATTCGAAACCCTTTCGTTCGTACACACTCTTTCCCGACTTTTATTTCACAACACTTAGAAGCTTTTTGAATTCGCTTCTTTTTACTAAACTTAGCCCTTTTTAAACATTAGGCTTTTCACTTGAATGCTCGCTTAATCACTTTTCGTGATTTGTGTTGGAGTTTTATTCTCTTTTTTTTGTGTGTATAAGGAACTCAAAACCCAAAACCCATAATTGATTTCCTTCACATTTTTAGCCAACTAACAACATACACTCTCATCTCACAATTTATGAAGATATAAGAGCTAAAATTGAGCTCGGCTAACAAGAAATGGGGTATAGTCTCAAGGGGGCTCATTTGGAATATTTTAAGTAGTTTATATATTTGGATATGGCCAGAATAAGGGTGATATATGTGCCTCAAGGTCATTTCCAAACTCAATCATGTACGAGCTAAATCAAGCCTCCTCAATGCAATTTCCGTAAAAAATGCAAGCAAAACCGATAATTCACACAAGGCTACTCACTAGTTTGCACTGAGTCTTGAAAACAAAATCAAAAGAGCTTTAAGAGATTTTCAATCTTTCCACGAGTAAATTTTGATTTTATATATATATATGTAGGTGGGTTTTGGAGGAAGCACAAAAATTATACTCCTTACACAAGAGGGCATAAACATGTAAAAACCCGACAAGTAAACTATTCAAACTCCCAAGCATGTGGAGATTGCTCAACTATGTAATAAACACACACAAGACACAAAAATGACTCAAGCATATAAATGCGCAATTAGTAAGCGTCACTTTGCCAAGAATGCATCTCTTCACCAAGACTCGAGTTAAGAAAGAATAATCATGCTTTGTGACACCTGGACCCTATATACTTACCCACCCCACACTTAAACCATGCAATACCTTGATTGCATTTTAATGAAAATCAAGTAAAAGGAGGGTGATATAGAGGCTTCCTTAACCGAGCAAGTTTGGGTTGAGCTCGATGGGGTCCACTTAAGCATCCAAGCAATCCAAGTGAAAACCGAGTATGACTTGTTTCTCCCGGCTCCATGAACGCTACCAACTTATCAAATCAGCCAAAGTTGAAGTCAGTAAATAAAACACTATAATGGAAAATCACACGAAATCAAATACACAGGAAAATATGCACACAAATCAAAACAAAACAAAACCAAGGACTTCAAGAACCAAACGGCAACAATTTTTTTTTAATTTTCCAATTTTTTGAATGTTTTTGGATTTTTGTATAATAAGAACTAAGAGAGAAAGAAATGTAAAAATAAAAAAAATAATCGAAAAAAAACATGGGTTGCCTCCCAAGAAGCGCTTTTTTTACGTCATTAGCTTGACGAACTCCCTTCTTGGTCATAGAGAAGTTGAGACCGGAGGATCCACCAAAGCAACAACCTCTTTTTCGGGAGGGTCCAATCTTCAAACCGTTCTCGGGGCATCATGTAACGACAATGGCCTTTGATGGAAAGCAAACGTCCCAAATGGTCGAGTAAAAGTCATTTTAGCTTGCTCTTCGGGTGGAATTGTGGTTTTGAAGTGACCCGACGACTTGTCTAAGAAACAAAAGGAATAATGGTCGGCTATCTTATCCTCATCTGGTTGATAAACGGGGGAGGGGAATGATCTTTCTTGGTGGCCGCATTTAACTCCTTAAAATCGATCAACATCCTCCATCCCGTTGTATCCCCCGTGGCCAACAACTTTCCTTTTTCTTCCTCAATAATGGAAATACCGCTCTTCTTTGGTACTAAGAGAATGGGACTCACCCACTCACTACCGTCAATTTCGAGCATTAAGCCTTCCTCCAACAATTTCAAGTTCTCGTCTTCCACTATCTCCTTAAAATTCGGATTCAAACGCCTTTGGAATTCTCGATATGGTTTGGCATCATCCTCCAAGATGATTTTATGCATGTAAGTCCAAGAGCTAATTCCCTTAATAACTCCGGGTCTCCAACCAATAGTCGGTTTAGAATTTGCAAAGATAATAATCAGTTTGCTCTCCTCTTCCTCCAAATGGACGTACTTGAGGTGAGATGGAGTAGGCTTAGGCTCAGGTTTGTGCCTCCTCTCGTCTTTATTGGGGCCTAATTCAAACAATTCTACGATCCCCTCAAGATAGTCTTCACGCTTTTCAATCCTATCATCAAAAAACTCCGCCTCCCCCTTTAAAAAGTCATCGTTGCCCTCAACGACACATAAACAATCTTTTTCACACAAATCTTGGGTACATTGAAGCACAATAGACTAATTGTTACGAACAAGGGGATCATCATCCTCACAACAACCCTCAATATAGAATTCCCGACCAAACTCATCCTCAATGCTCTTTTCCTCCATATAAACTTGTTCGACCAACTCTCGGACCACATCCATATGTAACCACTCTTCAAAAGATATTTTTGAAGGATAAGGCATAGGGGGTTTAGAGGTTGGTGCCTTGTATGGGTTCGAGGACTTGTGTAGGCCATCAGGAAGTTCCTTTGCCAACGTGGGGCCCACGGGGGTGGAATGAAGAGGAGTAAGAGCACTCGGAATAGAAACTAACTCCTCATTGAATGACGGGACAACCGTATTATCAACTACCCCACCACTTCCAAGGACCGTGACCGCAAGAAGATGCAAAGGTTGGCTTGGAAATTTGTCTTCCTCATTCGCTTGCTTTAACATATTCACATGACTTTCTAATTGCCCTATTGTAGTGCTTAACCCGTTGGTCATAGCCTCGAGAGCATCGAACTTAGATCGAACAAAGCCAACGTGACGGAAAAAGTTTGCAAATGTTGTAAAATGGCCAAGAGATTCGGATCGGAGGGCGGAATAGGAGCATTCACCGGAGTATTGAGGACGGGGGGGGGGGGGGGTGGGGGGGCAATTTGGGCATTGGAGCTCACACCGCTAAAAGATTCATACGGGTCGAGATTTTGAGCACTATTGGTGGCACCAATCGGGTCATGATTGAAATTATAAGTATGAGGACCTCCATACGGGCTGGGAATCGAATTTGCATGTTCGGACATTGATTAGGAGCACCATAACCCCCATATAGATCGGAGTTTGGAGTGTGCATATTCAGAAAGTGACTGGGAGCACCATATCCTCCATACGGACCATTCATTCCCGTGAAGCCACTATACCCAACATGGTTTTCACCATGCCCTCACACGTTGCCAAAACCATTATACATCATTTCATTACCAACATGGTTTGCACCATGCCCTCCAATAATGAAGACTTAACTTCCATTTCCATAAGGACCTTGTATACACTCCATAAAAATGTCAAATACAAAAGAAAGCTAGAAACATAAAGAAACTACAAGCAAATCGAAAACCTTAACCAAGCCAAGTCGCAACGGTGCCATTTTAAAAGAGTTTGTTTTAATGGTGATGAATATATCAAGGGGTTATATGGTTTGGTATTATCGGAATTAGACTCGATCGTAAGAATCTATGAGTTTTTAGCATTGTGAAATTAAAGGAAAATAGAAATAAATGGAAACTAGGTGAAACAATGACTAACTACGAAAGGAAATGCAAATATTTTGTATGCCTCGTGCGTATGCCCAATGAAAATTGCAAGCAATAAATAAAGTTTCACTAAGTACAAGCATGAAAACTTAAGGTATAACTATGCATGCATGATAATAAAAACTTAAATAATTCAAATTAATGAAAATCGAAAGCACCAATAGAAAGAGCAATAAAAGTTGACGTGAAAGTTAAGAACTTTACGAAAAATAACAAGAAACAAAGAGTAGATCTAGGATTTAACATAAAAACATGCATGAACATAAAAATAAAAATAAAGAATACTCAAAATAAAAATGATCAAAGACTCGATCTATGATCTTGGTGTGTCACTCACCTAGATTCCATAGTCAATTCATAAGATCTAACAATAAATCTAAGAGGTAAGGCAAAAAGCATAAATTAGAAAACAAGCATACAATTGAAGAACAAGAAAGAAAATTAAAGAAAGCTTACTTGAATTAAGGAAAAGAATAACAAACTTGAATGAAATTGCAATCAAAAATAAAATCTAAGTGATGACTTGACTTCTTCTTAGGCTTACAAACCCAAGGAAAAATTTGAAATTAAATCTAAGAACTAGAGAGAGAAATTTAATCCCAAACCCATGCAAGGGTTGGGAGAATGGGGGATATTTTACAATATGAGAGTTGGGTTCTATTTATACTAGGTTTAATTGGGGTTAAATGGGTCAAATTAACCCTAAAGGCTTAAAATTCTCGTGTTTGACCAAATTGACCCGTGTTGACTTTCCTAGCCACTTGGCTCGACCCGGGGCTGGCTTGGTTTGGCGTTGATGTTGGCATGGGGATGGCGCTGGCCTTGGTGATGCTTGGCACTTGCCTGGGCGATGCTTAGCGTTGGCCTGAGCGAGGGAGTTGGCAAGCGCTGGGCACAAGGCATGGCGCTGGCCTTGGCGCGGGAGTTGGCAAGCGTAGGGCGCAAGGCGTGGCGATGGCCTTGGCGCGGGAGTTGGCAAGCGCAAGACGCCTGGCGGTAGGTTTGGTGAGGACTTGGGCGTGCGCCAAGGCTTGGCGTCAGGTGTGGCGAGGAGTGGCGTGCCTTGGCTAGCATTCCAGAATGTTAGCCATTTAGGAGCTTGCTCTTGGAACTAATTTTGGCGCGTATTGGCACTGCTTGGCTTGAATTTTGGTCCTCAATGCTTTTACCTATGAAAATAGGAATTTTGTTCATAAAAACCCAAGAATTATACCAAATCTTAAATTAATTGAAGCCATTTAACCGATTTAAATATAAAATAAAAAAGAAATACGAAGAACGATAAAATGAGAAAACAAACGAATAACCTAACAAAAATTGACTTAAAACAACATAAAATCCTAATTAAAAACACGAGAAAAAACACCACAATTACATGCAAAATAATTTCCCGCCATCTTTTGCTTGACTTCCCTGACCTCCCTATGTAAGTTTTGCATTTGTTCAGTGAGGTCTGGGTTATTCTTGCTCGAAGTATCACTATCTAGGCCAAAGGAGCTCTCCTCTTCCTCCCGAATAGGGGTTCTGGTCGGGCGCTGAGGGGTCTGGGCTGGCTCCGCCTCCGGTGGCTGGGTTGCTTTTGGATGGGGAGGCAAGAATTCTGCGAATTTCTTCTCCACGGCTTCTGCCACTGCCTTGCCAATGAGTTCAGATATTTGACACAAAAAGAAATCATTCATTGACCCGCCGCCGGCGTGCGAAGTTGCCTCTTGAGAGTGTTGTGGTGCATCTCGCCTAAGCTGTCACTGGCGGCTCTGCCATTTCTGGGGCTCCCGTTGGTGTGGTATAGATTGGCGTGCACCCAATTCCGCCACTAAATTTCGCCCGAGCCTGTCTATTTCCATGGATTTCCTTTTTTTTTCTCATACCTTAGCTTAGTCATAACTTTTCCACAGACGGCGCCAATTGTTTCGTCCGAAAAATTTGAATTCTGAGATTTCCCAATTCTTCCCTGCTACTGACCTGACCTGCTTCATCAAGACGAGTTAGAAAGGACCACCAGGGAGATTTCGGTGGAATCCTCTCCGATGCTTAAGTCAGCAAGCGTTTTAATATCAGATAAGAAAGGTGAATATTCAGAATGTCATACCTTTGTTCCCCTTAGCTGGGATATTTATAACCTAGATTAGTTAGAGGCTTTTCTGAGATCCCGAAAATAGGCTCGCGAATTTTGGACCGTTATAGACTACCTGAACAGATCACCTCTTTCGGATGACCAGAGCTTCTTGAGTTCAGCCCAAAATTCTAAGTATTCCTGACTTGATCCTTAGATGACTAGAGCTCCTTGAGTTCGGTCCAAACTTCTAGGTATTCCTGACTTGATCCTCAGATGGTTAGAGCTCCTTGAGTTCGGTCCAAAATTCTAGGTATTCCTGACCTGATCCTTATAAACCCTTATCCAAGAGTTAAGATCATGTCGGGAAAAACCCTCTTGGGTTGTTTACATAAACTCATTTCAGGCCCTATCCTTCCTCTGGCTATTCCTTCTTTATGGTGAAAAACTAAAACTCAGCCTGATCTAACTTGCCTGACCTGATCTGTTTCGAGGCTTGAAACCACTTCAGGTGAGATAGGATTAGGTCGTACTACTACCCTTCTTTTTCGGTCATCTTCAGAACATAGTTTACGGGAACTACTTATAGCAGAACAATTATAAATGTTGAGGTTCCTGAGAGTAGCACTTATTATGTGAAAGTGATTGAGCTAGAAGGGCTTTCTATTACTGTTCAGCCTAAAGTTCTGAAAATTGGGAAAATGGGATGAAAAATGAGTTATAATGTGATGTTTAAGGTGCAAAAAGGTAAAAGGGTTATGCCTGCAAATTTTTCTTTTGGATCTTTAGAGTGGGTTTCAGCGGGCAAGTATTCTGTTAGGAGCCCAATTACTATGACCTGGATCAAGTAATAATTATTAATTATATGAGTGGTCTAAAACACGATATTCTGTTAATAATGTGCCAACTAGAACTGATCTTACCTTTAAGTTTTTTTTTTGACTTAATAGAGCATTTGCTCGTCCATTTAGCGTATGAAGCTAAGATTACTAGCACAGTGCAGTATAAATGGATGTAGTTATCTTCGCAAATTAAAGAACAATGTGAAGAACAAGGAGAGTTTTGAAGGGGCGATAGCAAATGCATATCTGGTTGAAGAGGCATCAGTTTTTAGTTGTTATTATTTTGAAGTACACGTGTTAACTGAAATTATAAATTTGCCAAAAAATGATAACAGTCAGGATGGTGTAGATGGCGCTGATGAAGTTTACTCAGTCTTTAAAAAATATAGCGCTGAGTATGGTCTGACATTACAGCACCAACTTTTTCGGGAAGTTGGTGGCTGTTACAAAGGGTTTAAGAGGCAGAGGTTCTTCCTCCTCCAAACACGACAGGACTCATGTGAGGGAGCTCGAGGCACAACTCTAAACGCAGATGGAGGAGCTAGAAGACACAAGACGAGCTCAGCAAGTGAGGGAATAGAGGTATAATGAGTATGAGCTATTACGTGAGTAGCAGTGGCAGGAGCAGCATCAATTTCAGGCACAACTGAATGCGCAGATGACCGAGCTGTTAGCTTGATTACAACAATATCCGTCGCAGCCTCCCCGGTCATAGGACTCCTATGTTCAGATGTTTTTATAAACTTTTTCTTACATTTTTGTTGAACAAATTGAATCTTTGTAAATTTTATAAAATTTATATAATTAGTTAATTTCTTTGCTTGTTTATTAATGGATTTTGTGAAACTATTTTGGTATTTTAATAAAAAATAGGATTAATAATAATAATTAAAAAAATATTAAAAAAAAAATCGAGGTGAGCGTAGCCCGTGGAAAATCGAGGGCATTCCACCCCTTGAAAAAATCGAGGGCAATAATGCTCTAGGAAAAATAGAGGGTCTTATAACCCTCGAAAAAATTGAGGGTAACTGCACCCTCGGTTTTTCCAAGGACAATACTTCCCTCAAATTTTTCGAGGGCCTTGCCCCCCTCAATTTTTTTAAGAGGATACTACCCTCGATTTTTCCGAGTGCTATAATGTCCTCGATTGTTTCGAGGCCAATCAGATTCAAGAATCTGGAATTTATCAAAAAAAAAAAAAGAACATTCGATAAACCCATCGAAAAATTTACCGAATGCATATTTCCCCGCAGTAAGTTTTGATTAGAGTAGATTTGTTCTTGTTTTTATTAGCTTTTTAGTTCGTCTTTCTATTTGTTTTTGGTATAAGTTGGACAATTTAAGCTTAATTCCGTATTTTTATAGTTCCGACTTATTTTACCGTATTTTAATCGTAATTGATGCAAATAGGTGATATTTCGTTATTTCTCACCTTACAGCTAAGTAACCAGAAGAGTTCAGCGTGTAATAGATGAAGTTCGATGTTCAAAAATAGGAGAACGAGCTTTCCGGCGAAACGAGTAGCAAAAGATCGAGAGACGGAGACAGACGCTCTGTCGCGTCGACTGACGCGAGTGTCGATGCTCCGTCGACGCGATCCATGATCCGCGTCAGTCAACGCAGGGCCGACGCAACTTGCTGAAGCATCGACTGAAGGAGCGTCAGTCGACGCACTGTCGATGCAACTTGCTGAAGCGTCGACTGAAGGAGCGTCAGTCGACGCACCGTCGACGCAACTTGCTGAAGCGTTGACTGAAGGAGCGTTAGTCGACGCACCGTCGACGCAACTTGCTGAAGCGTCGACTGAAGGAGCATCAGTCGATGCACCTGCCCAGCCGACGCGCACACCCAGGCAGTAGCGACGCCGAGCACCAGCACGCATCAGTCGATGCACCGTCGACGCGACGGCCCAGAATTCGAATTTTAGGGTTTCTTGTGCGCCAAGATTTACAATATCTATATAAACCCTCCTTATTTCGGATTTTTGGGAGAGACACGACCACCTAGAATTTCTTAGCTCAGAATAAACATAATCCCACATCTCATAATGAGATTTGAAGACGGAGATCAAGGATCGAAGAACAACGCGTCCAAAAACATCGAATTCGCGTTCGGGATTCAATCTTCGCCTAAGATCGACGTGCAACTCCGGAATAGCTGGAGCTTTTTACTGCTTTCATTAGTTCCAATAAGTACTCTAAACTCTTAGATAATTTCATAGTTAATTTCTTAGTTAATTGCTTAGTTAATTTCTTAGTTAATGCTAGAACTAGTTTAATTAGCTTGTTCATTTTATACTTGTTATTGGATATTGGTTTAATCTAGTTTATTTATGCACCTTGATTTATGCTCAATTATTCGTTCTTAGATTCGTATGATGCGATTGCTTGAGGGAAGTTTTTATATTTATGCTTTAGATTCGTTGCTTTAAATTCTTAGTTCTTAAGTTCAAGTAGTTTAAATTATTGCTCGCAGTTGATAATCTAGTTAGAATAATTAGTTTATTAGCCTTAGTTTAATTATTGCTTTCTTTTATAATGATCAACTCAATATCTTTCAAAACCCCAATTGTACATGTATTTTACTTTAATTCGTAAATTGAGAAAAACATCCGAAAGACCGAACAGTTGTTTTCTCGAGAGATACGACTCGAGTCAAACTTATCACCCTATAGTTACCTCGTACTCTTGCGAGCAAACTAACGTGCTTTTAAATTAATTTATTAAAAACGGGGTGCACAAAAGTTTGGATCAAAAATTTGGCGCCGTTGTCGGGGAGGCAACGAGTAGGAATTAAAGATGTTTTTCGTTTTATTTTATTTTTGATTTATTAGTTTATTTTTATTTTTTTTACTTGGTCTTTGCCATTTGGTACATTGATGTATTGTTGAGTTTATGCAAGGAAGGCGATCACTTCAACGCGACCTTGTACCATTCATTGACAAGATCCACCATTCAAATCCACCGAGACCAAGACCCGTTTTTATTTCCGAGGATGATTCCTCAACAGCAACTGATTTTGCTTGTGATCAAGCTTCTGACATTATGTTAGAAGCAAATCCTATTTGAAACGGCCATTCACCACCAAGATCACCACCACGCCCCATTATTGCGAGACAAGATGCGGGGAGAAACGAAGGAGTCGACCAACAGCAAAACGTAATCGGTCACCAACCCAGCATGGCGAATACGAGGCACAACGAAGAGATGAACAACAATACTATTCGCCAACACAATATCGAGAACGTGGCAATTAGGAACGAAGATTTTCTGCAGCATAATGCGTATGCTAACAATCAAGGGCACGTGAATGATTGGTTGGAGAATCAAGATCATGGTTACGAGCAAAATAATTTCAGAAGGAGATACTAGCGCGAGCACCATTACGCGCATGAAGACCACTACGAGAGAGATAATGACCGAGTTAGGGAACCAAGGGGAGATCGAGCGCCTTGACAACGAGATTTGGCACGCCCGAAGGTTGTGCTTTATGGGTCTGCTATTGTTCTTAGCCCGACTGCAAGGGAAGTAGAGATTAAACCGCATCAAATTAATTTACTTCCGACTTTTCACGGAAATACCCACGAAGACTCTTTAGCGTTTTTAAACTATTTTATCGATGAAGTAGGCAGATTTGTAGGTCATGGCCTAAACCGGGAGGAGTGCAAATAATTTGTTTCCCCTATAGCATGAAAGACAAGGCGAAGACATGGTTACTGTCATTAGAACCAAGGTCATTAACTGATTGGGAGATGATAAGCGAGAAGTTCTTAAATCAATATTATTCGACACAGACAACGGGGCAACTTCGAAGCAAATTGCTACCTTTGAACAGTTGGAGGGGGAATTATTTCATGAATCATGGGAGCGCTACAAGACACTTTTACAAGCATGCCCCCACCATAACTATTCTCCCGAGATGGTTAATCAATTTTTCTTTGATGGTTTGTTGAACATGGGGAAAAGTGAAGTTGAAATAGCGGCCGGAGGAGACTTTGGTGATTTAACGGCCCTCGAGGCAAAATGAGTGTTGGAGAAACAAAGCGAGAAGTCTAGACAAACCAACTCACGACCTCGTAAATTGAAAGTAAATGAAGTTTCCACCACCGAGACAGATAAAGAAGAAGGAGTTAAGGTTTTGGTGAGAGATGGTCAAACGATCAAGGAGATGATTAGGGAAGTACTTAATGAAGAATTAGAAGCATCGAGAGCCCAGCGAACGAGTCAAGTTTCTTCAAAGGAGGTCGTAGCGACATGTGACCAATGTGGGTCTCCTGAACACTTAGCGAATTTATGTCCGACCAACTACGAACGAGGGGACGTCAATGCCATCCAGTATTATTCGAACCAACAACATTCCGGGCAAAGACTACCATATACGCAACCACCGCCTCCGAATAAATTCCAAGTGCAAGGGCAAACTCCTACTACGATTTAGTCGACTGATCAACTTTTAGTCTGGCAGCAAAACCAAGTCGCCGAAACTATTCGGAATAGAGACGGCCTCACACATGTTCAAGAGGAAATGAAGGGAATTCAAGACGATATGAAAGAATTGAGAACGATGATGGCTGAAATGGCCAAAAGCACTCTTGAAAATTTGTCAAGACTAAGAAGATTGGAGTTAGTGGTAGGACAATTGGCAACTGACATGGCATCACTGAAGAAGGAGAAAAATAATCTTCCAAGCCAAACAGAACAAGCCTCGGCTATTCATGTGCTGAGAAGCTGGAAAGAAGTGGATAACTGCATGGAGCTAGAAAAGGAGGAAGACAAAAGGGAGGCCGAAACCCAACCACAAGCAGATGCAACCAATTCGGCCGATCTAATGCATAAATCTTCAAATCCAAATATTTTGAGGCCGACAACAGCTGAAAACCCCATCGATTCCTTAAATTCGCTGCCCAAGAAGTTGACTATTTATGATCATGTTCCCTTCCCAAGTCGCCTACGTCCGGCCAAGGAGAATAGAAAATTCATGGAGTTATACAATTTACTGAAGAATGTTAATATTAACCTCCCCCTGCTAGAGGTGATAAAGACAATGCCAGCGTTTGTGAAATTTTTCAAGGAGCTAGCATTAAGGAAAAGGCGTTTAGCTACAAATCATCCTGTATCTTTGATAAGAGAAGTTGGAGATATATTTAAGAAATCATTGCCACCTAAAGAAAAGGATCCAGGGAGTTTTTGCATAACTATTTCTCTTGGGAATGGACAAACGGCAAGAGGGATGATCGATCTTGGCGCTAGCATAAATTTGATGCCCCATTTGATTTACAAGGAGTTTGGCCTAGGACCTCTGAAGCCAACCACGATGAAATTACAATTGGCGGATAGGACGATAAGGCTACCCTTGGGGATTGTGGAGGATGTCTTAGTACAAGTAGACAAGATAGTTGTGCCGGTAGATTTTGTTATTATGGATGTTGGTGACGTACAAAGCGAGAACCGAGAACACACCATTTTGTTAGGACGTCCATTCATGTCAACAACGCGCACGGTGATCGACGTAAACAAGGGAAGGGTGACTATATCCATTTTAGGCGAAACGGTGACGTTTTCACTTCAAGATATTCACAAGACTCCTGCACCATTTATAAAAGACGAATGTTCTACTGTTGATTTAGTAGATTCTTGCCTGAATGAACTCCTGAGTATCGGCATGATTGAAGAGATTGATAATGCAGGGGCATTTGAGGATGGATTGCCCATGAAGTTTAACGTGCCTGAAAATGAGCCAAAGGTGGAGTTGAGACCACAACGAGATCGTTCGAAGTTTGCGCCAAGAGAAGAGACGAAGCCACCACATTATTATTCAAGATGTATTTTCCTCGGCCCCTACAAGAATTTTAAAAGTACAAGGAACGAGGGAAAGGCGTATCGAAAGGATTGGACGACGAGGAAGAAGAAGTCAAATGAGGATTCTGATAAGAAGTTAGATGATTTGAGGTTCAAGGTTGGTCAACTAGTGCTTTATAATTCCAATCGTAAGTTTGATCCAACCAAGTTTGAAGTCGCATGGAGTGAACCATTTTTAATAAGGGAGATGGATGAGTATGGAGTCGCCACTATTTACAATGAGAGTGCAAAGACGGGATTCCAAGTCCACAAACATCGACTTAAGCCTTATTTCAAGGATTATATGAAGAACCGTGATAGAAGCAAGAAGGAGCTCGTGGACGCACCACGAGCTAGGATTTGATCAAGTAATTGCGTCGAGCATATGACGTTAAATGTTGCGCTTCTTGGGAGGCAACCCAAGCGTTGGTTAGTTTTCATTTTATTTTCTTTATTTACTTTTATTTTATTTCTGTCTTTTTATATTATGTCAATTGCTGTGGTACGTTTATGTGTGTGTTGATGTGCAGAAAATATGATAAATCGCTTATTCTGGACAACGGTTATATAGCGGAAGCTCGCTACCGTAAAGCCTTACCGCTAGTTCCACTCAAGGCGTTAACGATGACGATCAACCACTAAACCTACCACTAAATGCAACAATCAGGGATAACGATGATTTCATCGATCGAGGTCGCATTCCGACCCAAGTTAGCCGCAGCCCGGAAACCTTTGGATGAGCTGCAACCCAGCCATTTACGACGTTGGCCACAATCCGGCCATTTCAAATCCAAAAAGACGTGCCACCGGGCACTTGAGCGTCGCAATTGATCACAATCATGTTTTGTTTGTTTGTTTTTGTTTATTTTTATAGGTTTGTTTGGGACAATCTAGTCACGCGATCTAAGACGAAGGATAATTGCACATGCGTTTTTAGAGAGACTCGACCATCGAATTTTCATGGATGATTTCTTATCTCCCATACTCTTATTTTCTTTAATATTTATGACAATCAGGAGATTGCCAAGTTTTTAGGGAGGGGGGTGGTTGAGTATGGTTAGTGCAATTTGATGTCTTTGTTTTGAAATGCATATTTTTGATGTGATTGATCGCTATTTCTACGCTTAATTGTGTTTGTATGGCATGTCTGTCGAAATTGACTATGTATGATTATTTGTTCTAGTTCTTTGAGCGTGCATAAGTGCATTAAAATTTTCAAATTATTATATATTGTAAAATGGTACTTGGACGCAATTGATTTCGCAAAACCTTAAAAGCAGCGTCAATTCAAGATTTTTCATGCAAAAAGCCAGCGAGTAGCCTGAGTGTTTATCATCTTTGCATGTACTTGAATAAGTTTCAGTTTTGATATCTCTTTGAAACCGCTGTGTGTAGTCGACTTTGAACATGAAGTTAAGGCACATATAAAACCATATTCCGGCCATATTCCTAAATTTTAGCCACTATAAATTTCGAATGAGCCAATCATAGCCAAATATCCATGCCTATAGCCATGAGTGTTTTCGAGACGACCCTACAAACCCATTAAAAGCGTGGGGTAGGAGTTCGTATTTTTATTGGTTATTTGAGTCTTAGAAATTTTTATTAGGAATTTATTATTTTTTGTAATTAAGGACCACCATCCGAAAAAAAAAAAGAAAAAAAAATTAATACCCCATAAAAAAAAATAATAAAGGGGGAAATAAAAAAAAAGAAAAAGATAGGATGGTGGATATGTTGATTAATTGCCTACACGCTAATAAAGGCTTGAGTCGAATTGTGTATTTTATGAGGCCTTATGTTTAAGAGGCAATAGAGTTGTGATTAAGTAGTTTTTGAGTTTCAAGTCGGTTTTACGGTTTGCGAGTTGGGAAATAGCCTATATTTTAAGGCTACGTTATGAGAGTTAAGTGAGGTTTTTATTTTTGAGCGAGGTGAAGCAATATGCTTCTTGATTAGATTAGGTTGGGTGAGTTATTTAGCCACACGACTTATATATTCCATACCCGTCCAAAGAGCCTTACATTACAACCCGCGAAGACCTTTTCTGATTCTTAGTAGT
>BMAC01000299.1:104040-169239 GCA_014905375.1 Phtheirospermum japonicum | reverse complement strand
TGGCATTTTATTAAATAAGGTATCTATCATAATTATGTTAAGAAAATTCCTACATATCTAAAAAAAGAAAATAATCCTACATGGCATTCACGTGGTATTTTTTCTCTTTGCAGACCTCTTCTTTAATATATATATAGATAGATTATTATTATTATTATTATTATGGAAAATTTCATTTTTGATACACTATGGGCCTGCCTGGTTGAACTTATTGAAAGTGGTTATAACTTATTCCATCACAATAAGTTCTTTTAGACTGCTTGATAAAAATCAAGAATAAGCTCCTGATAGTTTATTCTGCCTAATAAGCTCCTGTTCAGAAAAATCTACAAATCGTAGCCTTTTCTAATAAAACCCTATCTTATTTGGTAAAATCCTTTTTTAATCCTATTATATATTGTAAAAAAATATTTTATTTATAAACTAATATATTACTTTATATTTAACAAAAATATTTTTATTAGTCATAATTAAAGTTTTATTTATTATTATAATTATCTTTTTAATTATTTTTCAAGTATTTATTTTTTCTGTTGAAATAATCTTTTGGGAAGTCTTCATTAATTATTATAATTTTTTTTTAATGTATAATATATTATATTTTTTAATCATGTCTATATTGGTAAATTAGCCTTCAATCAGCTATATTAATTAACGAATTCACCAATCACTAATTGAAAATCAGTTACCAGCTATCAGCTAACAATTATCAGGTATCAGCTACCAGCTATCAGTCATCAGCTATCAGCTGTTTGAATCACCTCAACCAATCAGGGCCTATGTTGGCCACATTTCAAAAAAGGTACGCGATGTTGGTCATCATCAAATGTCTATTAAGTTGGCCAATTCATCAAAAACAGATACAAAAAAAAAGTCCGATCGGGCTTTTTTTGCTGACGTGGCGTGATTCAATATTTTCTTATCATTTTTCTTTAATTTTAAATATTAAATTAACAAGAAAAATTGGGCAATTTTTTATTTTTGGTACACTATATTGGCCACATTCCACGGTAAATTGGCCATCATCAAATCATATCTGCTAAGTTAACCAATTTATCAAAAAAAGGTCCAAAAAAGCTTTGATCGGATTTTTTTCCTGACGTGGCTTGATTATATATTATTTTATTAATTTCTTTATTTAAATATTAAGTTGTAGACAAAAATCTGTTTTGCCTTCATTTTCTTTTCTTTTAATCAAATAAATAAAATCTTAATTAATAAGAAATAGAAAAAATTAGTGAAAAATATATAAACATAAAATAAATCTTCAAAAATTATAAAGTTAATATAATAGTTTATATGTTTTTTATATTATTAAAATTATAATTAATACAAATTTAATAAACTCGGAAATAAATATAAGAATATAAAATGAATCTTAAAAAAAAAATAATATATATAAATATATATATGAGAAAATCTATTATAAATGAATTTTGAACTCTCTATATTTTTTATATATTTTTTTAATATTTGTATTATATTTTTATATTTATAAATGATTTATATTAATTCTTATTGTTTTATATTTTATATTTACAAATTGGTGTTGCTCTGTCAGAAAACATATAAAATCAATGACAAATACTTGAGTATATAATTCACAAAAGTTGATTGAAAATAAACAGAAAATCACTTCTTACATCGGTTATGTCTATGAAATACGTGAGTTAGGAATTTGTAATAGGAATTTTATCTGTAATACCCAAACGAGTCTTGAAAGGAAAAAAATATAGAACTGTGTTCTATGGAATAATTGAAAATTTCGATAACAAATATAAAGTGTATTGATGTTTCCGTGTTGTACAAATTTGATGGCGTGAATTATCACCGTGCAGAATGATGTGTTTGTTCTACTTTTCATCGGGATAAATTTGTTAATCTCATATTATATGAAATGATTATTCAGATTATATTACCAGCACACATTGACTTTGACGATCGTTTGTTTGATCGTTTGTTTGTTAATGACGTATCGAATGACATGAGTTTTGCCGTTTTCGCGTCATGCAGTAAGTCATTGTAGCTAGGATTATGATAGATACGTACAACCTGTATATAGTCTCGGTTAATAACAACATTGATCATTTTAAATTTACAAAAGCCATTTTATTTTTTTATCTAAAAATAATAATTGAACAAAATACTAATCATATATATAAAACTTATTTTGTATTACGGATTAATTGGGACATTTTCGGGCTCAAATTTCAAAGAGGAGTGCATGTAGGGCATTGAAAAATTGTAAAAGCATTCGTCAAAGTCAAAAGGTTATGTATTATTTGAATTGTGGAAACTTTTTTGGTAGTATAACATGCAATGCTCAGCCTATTCTTCCTAGCAAAATACCATCCGTCTTATTTTTCCTTACAGCAACAACAATAATGACACTCATCATATTCTTCCTAGCTTTCACTCTAAATGTTTTTTTAATTAGTTCATATGCTGCATTAGGCCCAGAAACACATAGTACATATGTGGTTCTTATGGACAGACAAAAGATGAAAGCTTTAGATGCCTCTCTTGGGCCTTCAAGAAGATGGCAACAAGAAATAATTGAATCCATCAGCATATCCAGTGATGGAGATGCAGATATTAATCCTCAACTCCTTTACGCCTACGATACTATCATGTCAGGTTGTTAGAAATTTTAAAGATTATAGGAATTATTTATCTATATTTTATTGTGTTTTATGGAATTACAAATTTCATTTAACTCTATCACTGCAGGTGTCTCGGCAAAGCTCTCCGAGCAACACCTCGAGTCCTTAAAAAAACTCGATGGCTTTCTATACGCCTACGAGGACACACTATACACCCTCCAAACGACTCATTCGCCTCAGTTCCTTGGCCTATACGAGGGACAAGGTTTGTTGAGTGCTAAAAATCTAGCCCGGGATGTAATTATTGGACTTGTTGACACGGGAGTATGGCCCGAGCACCCGAGCTTCAGTGACTCGGGCCTATCCCCAGTGCCTCGCCGTTGGAAAGGAAAATGCCAAGCTGGCCAAGATTTTAATGCTTCACATTGTAACAGAAAGCTTATTGGCGCTGCAGCATTTTTCTCAGCGTATGAGTCCGCGGTTGGAAGAATAGACAACACATCAGATTACAGATCGGCCCGTGACTCTGATGGCCATGGAACGCATACTGCTTCAACTGCAGGTGCATATATGGTTAATTAGTGTTTTGTGTTTTTTTCTCCAAACAAAATTACAACATATATAAATGGAAATATAGTGCATATATCTGTTCGATTTAATGAATGAAAAGTGGACTTAATTAAGTGCAGGTGGTAATTGTGTGGAAGATGCAAATATTTTTGGTTGGGCTAACGGAACTGCTTGTGGCATGAGAGAGACAGCGAGAATTTCAGTATACAAAGTTTGTTACGAACATGGATGTTTTGGTTCTGATATATTAGCTGCCATGGAACAAGCAGTCAAAGATGGCGTTGACGTTTTGTCGCTTTCTTTAGGAGGCCAACCAATACCATATTACGTTGATGCCATTGCTGTCGGAGCATTTGGTGCCATAAAGAAAGGAGTTATCGTGTCGACCTCAGCTGGAAACTCAGGGCCCAATAGTTATACTGTCGCCAATGTTGCACCATGGATGATGACAGTTGCTGCTAGCACTACAGATCGTAGTTTCGTAGCTCAAGTTTATCTCGGTGACAGACAGATTTTCCCAGGGGCCTCACTATATCCCGGCAAATCCACCAAGCAGTTGCCAATGGTAACGTTGGGTTTTCTCTTTTAAATATAGATTAATCAAAACATTTTTGCAAATCTAAGAATGATCAATGCATGATTTATAATAAACTAAAATCAATCAATTCCGATTTGATTTTATTCTCAGTTTAAACAAATTCGACTTCGTCGGATATTTATTCGAGTTTGGACTAATTTACAGAATATCGCACTCAATTTTATTATTGTGAAAATTCACATTCAACACGACGAGACAAGATTTCCTCTTTAAAAAAAATTAAAATTAAAGAGAAAGTGAAAATTCCCCCTCGATTTTATTATCACCAGGTATACAATAAAACCGGGGGCGCCAAGTTTTGCATGAACGGCTCTCTATCTTCAGAAGTAGTGAAGGGAAAGATTGTGATTTGTGTTAGAGGAGGAGGTATGGCCAGAATTGATAAAGGACTAGTAGTGAAAGCAGCTGGTGGAGCCGGGATGATACTAGCAAACAGCATGGAGCAAGGCGAAGAAACTATTGCAGATGCGCACGTTTTACCAGCCATATCGTTAGGCGCTTCAGACTCGAAAGCCGTCATCAAATACGCAAAACACTCTWRTAATACAACTGCTAGGATCACATTCCCAGGGGACGTGTACGGATATCCCGCACCGGTCATGGCCGCGTTTTCCTCCAGGGGACCTAATTCGGTCGACCCCTATATTCTCAAGCCCGATGTAACCGCCCCAGGTGTCAACATTTTAGCCGCGTGGCCGACGAATGTTAGTCCGACAAACCTTGAAAGCGACAAACAGCGCGTTTTGTTTAATGTTTTGTCGGGCACTTCTATGTCATGTCCGCACGTGAGCGGCCTAATCGCGCTTCTAAAATCCCTCCACAAGGATTGGTCGCCGGCCGCGATAAAATCAGCCCTTATGACAACAGCTTACGTTCACGACTCCAAAAGTAATTTAATATCTGACGCTGCTGCGACGACCCTCAACGGGTCCAAATCTGCAAACTCTTATGTATTTGGGTCAGGCCACGTTGATCCGGAGAGGGCTGCCCATCCGGGCCTGATTTACGACATCTCGACACAAGATTATCTTGACTACTTGTGCGGCCTAAAATACAACTCCACACAGATGGCACCTTTTGCTGGTGAAAAGTTTATCTGTCCTGCTGGTTCTCATTTTCGGCCTGGCAACTTAAACTACCCTTCGTTTTCGGTCATCTTCAGCACAAAGTTTACGGGAACTACTTACAGTAGAACAGTTACAAATGTTGGTATTGCTGTGAGCACTTATTCTGTGAAAGTCATTGAGCCGAAATGGGTTTCTATTACTGTTCAGCCTAAAGTTCTGAAATTTAGGAAAATGAGAGAAAAATTGAGTTATAACGTGACGTTTAAGGTGCAAAAAGGTAGAGGGGTTATGCCTGCAGGATTTACTTTTGGATCTTTAAAGTGGGTTTCAGCTTGCAATAATTATTCTGTTAGGAGCCCTATTGCTGTGACCTGGACCAAGTAATAGATTATTATTATAAGTTTAAGGTATAAGTTTTAATTATCATGTATGGCTTTTGTTTTCTCTTCAATTAAACAGGTGGAGTGGAATGCCTGAGAATAAGCATCTCTGTTGATGCAAGGTTCCACGTTTAGTTTTATGGGGATCTAAAATTATGATATGAGGATGTACTGTGGTTTTCATTTTTTTAAGTCATTCATTTTGCATTTGTTAGTCCTAATTGAATATATAAGGAAGTTGCGTTGTTGGTTCAATGAATCAGGGCACACTCGATAGATTGTTTGTGATCAAGTATGTCGATCTCCGTATATTTAATCAGTGTCAACTTGAAGGGCTCATTATCAAACCTAAATTGACTCTCAGCATGGGAGAGTGTAATGATATACAACAGCAAAACATATTGATTGCGGTAATTTATTAGCGATTGTAATAATTTTTAGATTAATGGATGTGGGAATCTTATCGCAACTTGTAATTATCTTATTATTGTATACGGTAATTTTAGTATTATTAGTTGTGGTAATTTATCACCGATTGTGGTAATATTTAGATCACTAGTTTGTTGTTAAATTGGATTAATTATATTTAACGGTGCAGCGAAAATTCGTTGTAACGAATTGTATAGGCTCGTTCTACGTGTCATGTAGATAATCTTAGCATTTTGAATTTCTCAAATTCAATTATTGGTGAGTGAGAAATAATCTTTTGAAGTTGAACGGTTGCTTAAGTGCATTATTGTTTATCCCACATTGAATGTTAATCAATGTGAAAGGGAGTTTAAAAATGATTACATTTCATTAATGGATATCAAGTCGGTCAGCGGGTGTTGTGAACTTTGTGTGAACAAAGCTCATGCGGGCTCTTGGACTTGGATTCGTCCGTCCGCTTTCGGCGAAGGTGGAGTCGAGCCCGGACCCGAACCTTCGTCCTTGGTCTTGGGTAATTGGTCCAAATTGACTGGTCCGATTGAGGTGGTTCGTATGGGGATTGAGGTGGTCCGTATGGGGGTCCTGGTTCAACTCAGGTTACCTTTTTTGTGGCATACGTTTTGAACGTACACGCTCTTGAGAAGTCATTTGGGCTCCTGACCGTTACGAAAACGGCAAGCAAACGTACGAAAATGTCATGCAATGCATGTAAACGCTGTACCTGTCCAGGTTCATACTGTCAGTTTGAACGTCTTAATGATGCCTTTAAGGACGTCATAGGACGTCATTAAGCTTGTTGCTGTAACCTCCCGCTGGAACCCCTATAAGGGTGAGAGTCTCCTGCTTCATTCACATATTGAACACTTGAATCGAGAACACCTGAAAAATCAAAGAACACACAACACAACATATTATTTATGCATTCTTTCTTTACTTAGTTCAGTCCAGTTTCTTCGAATTTGCCGAAACTTTGGTATTTACGGTGCTGTAATAACAGAGACGAAGTCGTTTTATCTTTGCGGACGAATTGCCTAAATCGAAGGGCACTACCGGGGCAATTTCATCTTGCGGACAGAGTTCTTACTCGACTCGACTTATTAAATTATTTTGCAGTTCTTTTTCCGGTTTTAGTGATATATATTAACAGTCTCTGTTTGTGCTCATCGTAATTTATCCAACAATCGCTTGACAAAATTATATTTGTATTTGTAATTTTCTGTTTAATATCACTACTGGAAAGAATGTCGACCTCCAGCAGTCCGACAAGCTCGACAATTGGTTCAATCGGTTCGACAGCTCCTGCCAATACCTCCTCCATTCCGATGACGATCACTGCCCTGCAGTCACGAACACCTCAACGATTGGCCCGTCTACGCCAAACATGAACATGAGTCATGCTGACTTTCTCATCAATCAAGGAACCCTCAACACCCTCCTGGAGACACTGTCGAGGCGCATCTCGGCAACCAACCCGAACTCAACCATAACTGGAGCGTTCCCTCATAGAATGGGGACTTCGGTCCAAACTGTGTCAGCTTCGGCTGTGATCCATCCTTCTGGGATGACGGGAACTACGGTTCCAAGCATGTTTTCAGCCACAGCTTCGGCCGCTGGATTATTCCCTTATGGGATGGGGACTTCGGTCCAAAATACACCAGCTTCGGCTGGAATCCATCATTCTGGGATGTCGGGAACTTCGGTTCCAGATATGTTCTCAACTTCTCCACCAACATATTCATCTGCTTCAGCTACCCATTCAACGGGTACGATGGGGACGTTTGTTCCGACTATGATCGCTCCGGTGCACTCCTCACGGATTATGCCCACCGCGGAGAAGCCCCCAAAATTCAATGGTGAAGGTTTCAAGAGGTGGAAACAAAAGATGTTGTTCTACCTTACGATACTTGGCTTCGCTAACTTCGTGAAGGCAGACAAACCACCTACTCCGGATGAGTCCGAGACCAATTTCAATGTTCGTGCCGCCTACGATAATTGGCACAACGGTGACTATCTGTGCAAAGGCTTTGTCCTAAGTAGCCTGGAAGATAGCCTTGGTAATGTGTACTCGGATATAAAGACCTTCATATCTGGGAGGCACTCGAGAAGAAGTACAGCTCCGACGAGGTTGGTACTAAGAAATTTGTAGTCACAAATTTCATGGACTACAAAATGGTTGATTCTCGCCCGGTTATGGAACAAGTTCAACAATTCCAAATGCTGGTGAATGATGTCCACGCCGAGGGGATGGTATTTCCTGACGCTTTCACGGCTTCTGCCATGATTGATAAGCTTCCTCCAAATTGGAAAGACTTCAAGACATATCTCAAGCACAAGCGAAAGGCGATGTCTCTTGAAGACGTTATCCGGAAGGTACGAATTGAGTCCGAAGTTCGAGTTCAGTACCAGAAATCGAAAAGTTCGTTCGAACCTCGGGTGAGCTTAGTTGAACGAGGAGATAACTCGAATAAGAGGACGTATCCTGGCAACGCAAAGCAGAAAACTCCTTCTTCTCAGAAGTTCAACGACAACTGCTACAATTGCGGCAAACCTGGACACCTGTCTAAGAACTGTCACAAGCCAAAGCAAAAGAAGGCCAAGCCGAGTGCCCAACTAGCCGAGAGAGAGCTGACTAGTGATGATCTCATTGCGGTTATCACTGAGGAAGCTAATATGGTCGAGAATCGTGGTCAGTGGTTCGTCGATACTGCTGCAACCGCCCATGTGTGTGCATACCGGAGCTTGTTCTCCAAATACCATCCTTGTGAGGGAAGGAAGTTGAACATGGGAAACCAAGCTTCTTCGCAAGTTGCAGGAGTTGGTTCGGTTGTCCTCAAAATGACCTCTGGCAAGGAGATCACTCTGAATGAGGTGCTGCATGTTCCGGACATCCGGAAGAATTTAGTCTCTGGTTCAATACTAGTTAGTCGTGGTTTTAAACTTATATTTGTGGCTAATAAGTTTGTATTGTCTGAGTTTGGAACACCTATGGGTAAGTGTTACCTTACAGATGGACTGTTCAAACTCAGTGTAATGGCTATACGCCCAAAACCTATCATTAATAAAATTGCTTCCGATTCCTCTTACTTGACTGAGTGCTTTAGCTTATGGCATTGTAGATTAGGCCACGTTAATCTAAATACAATAAAATGATTGTCAAATCTCAATTTGCTTAAATTAAATGAATTTGTTAATAAAAGTAAGTGTAAAATTTGTGTAGAAGCAAAAATGACAAAGTTACCATTTAAATTGGTAGAAAGGAGCACGACACCTCTAGAACTAATTCACACGGATGTATGTGATTTGAAGTTTGTGCAAACAAGAGGTGGTAAAAAGTATTTTATTACTTTTATTGACGATTGCACAAGGTATTGTTACCTATACCTTTTAAGAGGTAAAGATGAGGCTATTGATGCTTTCTAGAACTTCAAAAGTGAAGTCGAAAATTAACTTAACTGCAAAATCAAATATATCCGAAGCGATAGAGGAGGGGAATACGTAAATCCGTTTGAGGAGTTGTGCAATGAAAGTGGTATAATTCATCAAACTACAACTCCGTATGCACCTCAATCGAACGGCGTTGCCGAACGCAAGAATCGTACTTTGAAAGAGATGATGAATGCGTTGTTGATTAGTTCTTGGTTACCTCAGAACATGTGGGGGGGAAGCTGTTTTAACGGCTAACTATATCCTTAATAAAATTCCACTTAAAGGTAGGGACGAAACTCCCTATGAGTTGTGGAAAGGAAGGAAACCTTCTTACAAATACCTCAAAGTGTGGGGGTGTTTAGCGAAGGTAGAAGTGCCTTTACCAAAGCAGGTGACAATTGGACCCAATACGGTTGATTGTATTTTTATTGGTTATGCACTGAATAGTAGCGCCTATCGATTTTTAATTCATAGGTCAGATGTTTCGGACATGAATGTCGAAACCACTATTGAGTCAAGGAATGCAATATTCTTTGAAGATATCTATCCTTGTAAGGATAAAGCTGCGTCCAGTTCAAACACTAGTAATGTTGAAGGAACTACAAGTCACGAACTTGTGGGGGTTGAACCTAAGTCTCATAAATGACCTGGTTTAGAACTTGAAGCTCTAACTCCTAGACGGAGCACTCGAGCTAAAGTTGCAAAGGAATTCAGTCCCGACTATGTGGATTTCATGTTAGATGAAGAACCAGCTTCTTTAAAAGAAGCTTTCTCCCAGAATGATAGTTTGTTTTGGAATGAAGATGTTCAGAGCGAGATCGATTCGATCATGCAGAACCATAAGTGTATTCTGACTGATTTACCATAAGGGTGTAAACCTTTAGGAAGTAAATGGATTTTGAAATGAAAGTTCGGAGCTGATGGATCAATCGATAAGTATAAAGCTCGTTTGGTTGTGAATGGACTTCTCCAGAAGGAGGGATATGATTTCTTTGATACATACTCTCCTGTTACGAGAATTGCCTCTATCCGGATGCTTCTAGCGATTGCTGCTTTGCACAATCTTTAGATTCACCAAATGGATGTAAAAACAGCTTTTCTAAATGGCGATTTAGAAGAGGAAATCTATATGGAATAACCTGAAGGTTTTGTAAAACCTGGACAAGAAAGAAAGGTGTACAAACTGGTTAAGTCTTTATATGGCTTGAAACAAGCACCTTTACAATGGCACTTGAAATTTGACGAAATGATGATGTCAAATGGCTTCAAGATAAACGAGTGCGACAAGTGTGTCTACATTAAGAATACTAATGACATATTTGTTATCGTATGTCTTTATGTAGATGATATGTTAATCATGGGTAGCAACCTACGAGTGATTAACGAGACGAAACTCATGCTAAAAAGGAATTTTGACATGAAGGATCTGGAAGTTGTTGACAGAATTCTTGGCATAAGAATCATAAGAACTCCAGATGAAATTGTCTTATCAAAATCTCATTACATTGAGAAAGTGATCAAGAAATTTAATGCTTACGATAGTCTTCCAGCAAAGACACCAATGGAACTCGATGTTCACTTAAGTAAGAACAGAGGTGACTCTGTTGCTCAGAAGGACTATGCTAGGATCATTAGATGTCTGATGTACATCTCTAAGTGTATAAGGCCTGATCTAGCTTGTTCGGTAAAAAAACTGAGTCGATATACAAGCAATCCAAGTGGAGAACACTGGAAAGCGCTTGTGAGGGTTTTGAGATACTTAAAGTATACTCAGAACTTTGGGCTACATTATGGTAGATACTCCAGGGTACTTGAAGGTTACTGTGATGCAAACTGGATATCTGACTCAAAGGACTCACTGTCAACAAGTGGGTATGTGTTTGTAATAGGGGGAGGAGATGTTTCTTGGAGATCCACTAAACAGATATATATAGCCGAATCCACCGTGGAATCTGAATTTATCGCTTTGGGCAAAGCAAGTGAAGAATTAGAATGGCTTCGTAACTTTTTGGAAGATATTCCATATTGGGAGAAACCCGTGCCGCCGGTTATGCTTCACTGCGATAGTCAAGCTGCTATTGGAAGGGCAAGAAGTGGTTTATATAACGGTAAGTCTCGACATATTCGTCGGAGACATAACACCGTAAGACATTTTTTATCGAGTGGGATTGTCTTAGTTGACTACGTAAGGTCGATAGATAATCTAGCGGATCCATTCACTAAAAACATAGCTCGAGATCAGATGTATAAGTTGCTTGAAAGAATGGGAGTGAAATACACATCTTAAAGATGATTGTAGTGGAAACCCAACCATGATGAGTGGAGATCCCACAAACTTGGTTCAATGGGAAAACTAAACTATAAAAATCTGGGTAAGTAAAACTCTACGATCCTATTCCCTAACGGCAAAAGTAGAGTTTTTAATCTGTCACGTGGTGAGGATAAATCTCTAATTTTTAATGATTCTTGTGCAGGTCTTTGACTTGAGTATGACAGAATACTCGTTTTAAGAATCACCTATGTAAGCGAGAAGTGAGGGCCGCTTCTACTGTATGCTTATGAATCCAAAGAAGTTGTCCATGGCCAGAAACGGACACAAATGTGAGAACGGAAGAATTATGAGACCTTAGCGTGTTGGTACTATTGTCTAGTATACACAAAGGGGAATAGTTCAAGAATTATGTTCACTAATCCGCCGATATGCTCGGTAGTATTAACTAAGGAGGGTTAAAGGCCACAAGCCACCTATCCCTATTCTCTATTGTCTCTTAAGGACTGAACTACGTATTTGCATACATGTTTTGGTTTTCTTTTGGAGTTTCTCACTCATGTGGGGGATTGTTGTTAAATTGGATTAATTATATTTAATGGTGCAGTGAAATTTCATTGTAACGAGTTGTATAGGCTCGTTCTACGTGTCATGTAGATAATCATAGCATTTTGAATTTCTCAAATCCAATTATTGGTGAGTGAGAAATAATGCTTTGAATTTGAACGGTTGCTTAAGTGCATTATTGTTTATCCCACATTGAATGTTAATCAATGTGGAAGGGAGTCTAAAAATAATGACATTTCATTAGTGGACATCAAGTGGGCTAGCGGGTGTTGTGGACTTTATGTGAATAAAGCTCACGCGGGCTCTTGGACTTGGATTCGCCCGTCCGCCTTCGCCGAAGCCGAAGGCGGAGCCGAGCCCGGACCCGGACCTTGGACCTTGGGCCTGGGCCTGGGACTTGGACCTTGGTCCTTGGCTTGGGCCTAGGCCTGGGGTCTTGGGTCTTGGGCAATTGGTCCGTATGGGGGTCCTAGTTTAACCCAGGTTACCTTTTTAGTGGCGTACGTTTTGAACATACACGCTCCTGAGAAGTCATTTGGACTCCTGACCGTTATGAAAACGGCAAGCACACTCCTGACTGCCTGACCGTTCAGGTACGTTTCCAAACATACGAAAATTTCATGTAATGCATGTATATGCTGTACCTGTCCAGGTTCATGCTGTCAGTTTGAACGTCTTAATGATGCCTTTAAGGACGTCATTAAGCTGGCTGTTGAAACCTCCCGCTGGAAACTCTATATAAGGGTGAGAGGCTCCTGCTTCATTCACATATTCAACACCTGAATCGAGAACACCTGAAAAACCAAAGAACACACAACACAGCATATTGTTTCTGCATTCTTTCTTTACTTAGTTCAGTCCAGTTTCTTCGAGTTCGCCAGAGCTCTGGTATTTACGGTGCTGTAATACTAGAGACGAAGTCGTTTTATCTTTGGGGATGAATTATCAAAACCGAAGGGCACTAACGGGGCAATTTCATCTTGTGGACAGAGTTCTTACTCAACTCAACTTATTAAATTATTTTGCAGTTCTTTTTCCAGTCTTAGTGATATATATTAACAGTCCCTGTTTGTGCTCATCGTAATTTATCCAACATAGTTTTGGTAATCTTATCGTTGAGGATCGAACTTGTCGTGGATCTAGGTTCCCAGTCACTCATCAAAAAAGGTGTTGGATAACGGTGAGGCTATACCAGTTGACTTGAAACAACAACAGGAACTCAATGGGATAAGTTTAATGTTAAACGGATGTCGGAGGTGGCCGGATTTGACACCAAAAGTTTGCAGATTTTTGTGTTAAAAAAGTCTTAAATTTTGAAACTTTAACCGACGATTCAACAAAGGAAACGAACTTTAATTGATCTAAAAATTTTCACATCAACCTGAAATGGAAATTAATGATAAAAAATTCATATTAAACGGTTGTCAAAGCTAGCAGGAATCGGCGCCGAAAGTTTCTAATTTTCTGTTTGAAAAAACTGTAGAAATCGCAATTTTAACTCGCTATTTAATGGGGCAAACAGACTTTGGTTGATTTGAAGTTTTGCAGGTAGACTTAATTTGATTACAGAAATACATGGTAAATATTTCTTATTAAACGGATGTGAGAGATGCCCGAAAATGACGACGGAAGTTTTTGATTTTCTGTGTGAAAAACTATAAAAATTAGAACTTTGAATGACGATTTAAAAAGGCAAACAGGCTTCGATTGAATTAAAGTTTTGTAGGTTAACTTTAAATGATAACATAAATCAATGGTAAAGATTTTAGGTGAAATGTATATTGAAGATGGTCGAAATTGATGCTGAAGTTTCTGATTCTTTTTTGTGTGAAAAAACTATAAAAATAAAAATTTTGACTTGCAATTCAACGAGCAAACGAATATTAATTGACTTGAGATTTTGTAGGTAGACTCGAAACAATAACATAAATCAGTGTTAAAAATTCAGTTTAAATGAATATCAGAGATGAACAATCGACGGTGAAAGTTTGACTTTGAGTGGGAGAGAGAGAAAGAGAGGGGCACGTGTGGCTATGGGGGAAAGACAATGAGAGAGTTTTATATGGGTTTATATTAGTCAGATTAGTGCAAATTTTAAATAGTGGGCAAAAAAATGGAGGGATGGAATTTAGTTAGCAAATATAACTTATGTTTATATTTATTCATTAATTACTCTCATTCTTCTTCTTCTTCTTCTTCTTCTTCTTATTATTATTATTATTATTATTATTATTATTATTATTATTATTATTTGCTAAATTATTAATTACTTGGTGTCATTCTCTCACTTGTCCTTTTAGAATTGATGACTTGTGAAAGCAATAAAACATTACTCGGAGTTTTGGGTTTTTAGATAATGACAATGAGAGATGAAAGATTTAGATTATAAATATTAAATACTCGTTAATTTTAATATGTCAATTTGAATAGTCATTCAATAATTTCTTTTAATTTAATATCTACTATATATATATTTTGTCTAACATCCTATCTCCCTCTCTTTCTTGTCACATCGTGCTCCTACTTTTCAATTTAAATAAATACAATGTAATAATACATCATTATTGATTTTTCATTCATGATTTCACATCTACGATCAAAAGTTTAAAATAAATACATTATAATAATATGTTATCATTCTCTTTTCATACATATACATATACAGTGAAAAGTGTAGAATTTTATATTTTACAAAATAATAATTCTTACAATTTACGATATTCAAATTCGGGACAGTAAAGGAAACTATGCACCTGGGAGTTTTGAAGTGGGATTGTTCGTTAATTTGTTTACTATAGTTTATGATACATAACATCGGGGAATTGTCGACTCATTTCTCTTATGTCAAAATAACCTCTAGTCTGTTATTATAAGGCAATTTGATAAGGAAACGAGTTACTTTTAAGATTATTTTGTGATTCATTACTCAAGGCATGCGTTTTCAAGAGGTTCTTCAATTATCAAATCCTCAATATATAATGAGGAATTCTTCAATTACAACTTGAAACATATACACATGAATATAGTAATTAATCAGATAAATCAAATACCAATTTTCCAATTGAAATAATAAATAAAAGGATTTGTGCTTGAAATCAGAAAAGCAACACAGCATAAGAGAAAGTAGACATTTTCTTATTTATGAAAAGTTGAATACACAGCTTGCCATTTTAGGAAGATGACAACTTCCTTAAATAAGGCTAAAGATCATTAACCAGCTCAAAACCTAGACACGTGAAAGGCTACAAAAGGCTACACTAAACTTAGTAAACGGAAGGTTAAACATGACAGAATATTCTGGCCTCTCTTGACACCGTTTGACAGCTACTGCATGAGCTAAAGGACAAAGGTGCTAGCTGTATGCTTCTGCTGAACATGGGATGATCTTTTGCCAATACATGGACATGCATGGCTACATATTTCAACAGCCTCCCTCAATCCGAACCTGGAGAAGGAAAAATATTGAGTTTGGACCTGAACCAGATGAAGGATTGATCTGGTAGGGATTTGGTTAATACATCTGCTATCTGATCCACAGAAGGAACATGTTGGACCCTGAACACCCCTTGATTTACTTTATCTCTCACAAAGTATAGATCCAATTCAATACGTTTGGTCTTTGAATGAAAAACTGGATTGGCTGCAAGGGCTTCAGCACCAATGTTGTCCGTCCATATAACAGGTGTTGATTTCAAAGGAAACTGTAGTTCTTTGAGAAGATAGGTGATCCAAATGATATCAGTGGAGCAATGAGCTAGACTTCTAAATTCTGCTTCTGTACTTGATCTAGAAATGGATTGCTGCTTCTTTGAACACCAAGTCACAAGGTTATTTCCTAGACAAACACAAAAACCAGATATTGACTTCCTATCATCCAAGTTTGTGGCCTAATCTGAATCAGAGTAAGTAATGATATCAAGCTGAGTAGACTTTGAAAAGGTGAGTCCATGTGTGGGTATGCCTACAAGATATCTCATTACTCTTTTTAATGCTTTCCAATGAGGTTCAAGAGGATTTTGCATATACTGGCTTAACTTATTCACACTAAATGTGATTTCAGGTCTTGTAATGGTGATGTATTGTAAAGCTCCAATTATGCTCCTATATGTATTGGCATTCACATTTTTTCTACCAATGTACTTTGAGAGCCGAACCTTAGATCCCATAGGTTTATCTATCCCTTTGGCATTTCCGATACCAAATTTCTGCAGTAGAATTTTGACAAATTGAATTTGAGACAGATGCAGTTGGTTCATATCACTGTGTTTGATCTCAGTTCCCAAGAAGTGGTGCAAGGCTCCTAAATCCTTAAGAGAAAAATTTTGATTTAATCCTTGGATCAGACAATTGATTTCTGTGTCAGCATTCCCTGTAACTATGATGTCATCCACATACACTAGAACAAGAATATAGCTCTGACCTTTGATTTTGAAGAACAATGAGGGATCAGCTTTTGATCCTTGGAATTATAAGTTGAGAAGTTCCTGCCTGAGCTTACAGTACCAGGCTCTTGGAGCCTGTTTCAACCCATAGATTGCTTTTCTGAGTTTGCAGACAAATGTAGGGTTATCTTGACTTTCAAAATCTGATGGTTGTTGCATATAGATATCCTGCTCCAAGTCTCCATTGAGGAATGCATTGTTAACATCTAACTGCCTTATGGTCCAGTTTAAACTCACAGCCAGAGTTAGAACAATCCTGATAGTGATTGGCTTGATAACAGGGCTAAAGGTTTCTTGATAATTAATTCCAGGATTCTGAGTGTAGCTCTTAGCCACTAACCTGGCATTATATCTGTAAAGAGAAATATTGGTGTTTCTTTTATTCTTATAAATCCATTTACACCCTATGTTAGGATTATTTGAAGGTTTAGGAACCAAGATCCAGGTTTTATTTTCCATGAGTGAAGATTATTCAGCCTGCATAACTTCCCTCTAATTTTTCAATTGAAAGGCCTCTTTTTCTGAGGATGGTTCAATTTCTGTGCTGACAGAAATAAGAGATTTAGGTTTAAAGATCCCTTCTCTAGACCTTGTAACCATGTGATGTTTTGGTTTAGGAGAAGGAGTGGAAGAGTTTCTGTTTTTGTCAATTTGTTGATCAACAACAAGAGGAATGGTGCTTGCACTGGTCAGTAGAGAATTTGTTTTAGAGGAGTGATGAGTTGATGAAAAGTATCTTGAGATGGTGAATTTTGATTTGTAGAGTGTGTCAGAACATGTTTTGAGACAATGATTATGGGAGGAGCAGGTAGATTGGAGGTCTCAGAGATTGTAGGGTGAGTTTTTGTTGAGGATTTGTTGAGGTGAGGAAAAACAGTTTCTTCAAAGAGAATGTGTCTAGTGATGATCATTTTTCCTGAGGGTAAGGGAGCTTTGTAGCCTTTGTAGTTGTCACAATATCCAATGAAGGTAGAAGGTAAGGATCTGAACTAAAGCTTATGTTTATTAAGTGGTCTGATGTAGGGATAGCACAGACAACCAAACACCTTGAGCTGATTGTAATCTGGTGGTGAGGTAAACAAGCACTGATAGGGATATTTGTCTTTCAGTTCTTTAGTAGGTAGCCTATTGATCAGATAAACAGCTGTTCTGAAGGCATAAACCCAAAAATAGTGTGGTACACGCTAAGGCCATTTCAACAATATGTATGTGCTTCCTTTCAACAAGTTCATTATGTTGTGGTGTATATGGAAAAGAAATTATGTGTTTGATCCCTTGTTGTAGGAAGGGAATGAAGGTCAGGAATTCAGTCCCTTCATCACTCTGAAGGATCTTGATCCTAGTTTTGAATTGATTTTCCACTAGTTTGCTGAACTGAATGAAAGCAGAAAGAGCCTCACCTTTTGTTTTCAGAAAATAAATCCAAGTGTACCTTGTATACTGATCAACAAAGCTAATGTAATATTTATGATGAGAGTAGGTATTCACAGGGGATGGTCCCCAAAGATCACTATGAACAAGCTCAAAAGCATGAGTATAAGTAGTATGAGATTCAGGGGAAGGTAGCTTGTGTATTTTGGATTTGCAGCAGGCATCACACAAAGGTAGTTTATTATTATCATCAAAAGATAAATTACAGTGCTTAAGAACATTACCAATAACTTCAATGGCAAGGTGTCCTAATCTCTGATGCCAAACATACATGTTTGGTCTTTTTTGAAAAACAGAAACATTAACTGGAGGTTGATTCATCATCAACTAATTTGCAACAACAACTTTATTGAAACTAGCAGAAAAACCAGCTGCTTGAATTTTCTTCTCTTGATTTCCCTTGTTCTTGAATTCAAACTGATATAAACCATCCTTAAGTTTCCCTTGAAGAAGAGTTACCCTCGTAGCGTGGTCCTTAACAACACAAAATGTGGAATGAAACTCAAAAAACACAGCATTATCTTGAGCAAATTGAGACACACTCATAAGGTCTTTGTGATGGAAGGGACAAGTAAAAGATTCTTGAGATGGAAAACAGAAGCACAATGAGGAGATTTAAGTTTAGTATTACCAATGTGTGTAATGTTCAGATCTGTTCCATTTCCCATATGCAGCTTATTTGATCCTTGATATTCAAACATAGTGTTGAGGTTGAACATGTCATAGGTTACATGATTTGTAGCCCCTGAGTCTGGAAACCAATTCAATGTGTCTGAGGCAACAGAGGTTGTATCTTGGATTTGAGAGGCAACCATAGTAGTAGGATTGTAATTTTTATTGTTGAGTTGCCTTGCATTCTGATTTTAATTAGCTGAATTAGGAACAAAGTTCAAATCCCCTCTGTAGTAACATTTTTCAGCTGTATGATTTGTATAGTGACAAATCTGGCAAGCAATTTTGTTAAAGTTTTTTCTACCTCTGCCTCTCCCTCTACTTTGTCTACCTGCACCTCTGGAATAGTTACCTCTCCCTCTAGCATTCTGGTAAGAGTTGTAGGTCTCTCTTTCTGGCTTTGAACAGCAAGATTAGCAGCCAGAGTGCTACTATCATCAACCATAGCTGGATTAGCAGCTTCAATTATATTCTCAAAACTCAATAAGAGTGCACTGACTTGATTCACTATGCAAAATTCAAGCCTAGAAGTAACTGATACCACTATAGAATCATACTCCCTACCAAGACCAGAGAGTATGTGCATGACTTGATCAGATTCAGAGACTTTTGACTAGTTGAAGCTAAAGCGTCACAACACAATTTGATCTTATTAAGATATTTTCTGATGGAAAGATTATCTTTTTTCACTGCGGATAACTGCAATTTGTATTGCATCTGCCTATCTAAGGCTTGACTGGAGTAATTCATCTCCAAGGCTTTCCACATCTGGTGAGAGGTGTCCAATCCAACCATGAGGACCAATAAGCTTTCTGAGAGTGATGACAACAACCATGAAGCTAACAACTAATCTTCTCTTTAATAGGCAAGAAATCCTGGATTCAGCTTTAAAGCATCAGGATTTTCTGTGCTTGTGATGATTTTATGTGGGATAATGATAGATCCATTCAAATATTCTTCAAGTCCATAGCCTCGTACAGCTGTGAGAATCTGTTGTTTCTAGATGAGATAGTTTGAGTCTAAGAGTTTAGTAGTAAGGATCTGAGATTGAGGCTGGACAACTTGTAGATTCTATTTGTATTATTAAGGATAGGATTTGAAGAGGTGGCCGTAGATGATTCAACCATGATGGAACTAGACAAAGTTAATAAATGAAAGAGATGATAGTAGAACCAGAGACAGGTTCAGGAACCTGCTCTGATACCATGCTTGAAATCAGAAAAGCAACACAGCATAAGAGAAAGCAGACATTTTCTTATTTATGAAAAGTTGAATACACAGCATGCCATTTTAGGAAGATGACAACTTCTTTAAATAAGGCTGCAGATCATTAACCAGCTCGAAACCCTAGACACGTGTAAGGCTACAAAAGGCTACACTAAACCTAGTAAATGGAAGGTTAAACATGACAGAATATTCTGGCCTCTCTTGACACTGTTTTACAGCTACTGCATGAGCTAAAGGACAAAGGTGCTAGCTGTATGGTTCGTCCGAACATGGGATGATCTTTTGCCAATGCATGGACATGCATGGCTACATATTTCAACAATTTGTATCAATTATTCGTTCCGGTTTGGCTGACATTAACCTCCGAACCTGTAATGTTCTAACACGTGAAAACCAAACAACATACGTAAACATGTATTTGAGAAAATAATCCAGATGAATTACTGTTAGCAATCAGTTGCGGGAAACAAAGAGAGGCTCCTTCACAGAGGATCGGAGCATCATGCGCCCATGCACAGCAGATCACCACTCCATGCAAGATGGCAGGATGCGTTGTGCTAGCTGACAAATTACAGCTTTGGATGCTACCGTTTTTGTACCTTCATTTCCTTAAAAAAATGGATCTATGGAATGATCCTATAAATAGTGTGGAAAATCATTGTAATCATTATCAGAAAATACACAACATTCTTCTCAGTTTATTCCTCTTTCATTTTTCAGCTTTTTAGCTTATTATGGCAATGTGCGAATGTTTTCAATTACAAACTCCATCAGAATATTTTAGTTTAACAACACATGCTTTGTCAAAGCTCGATTAATAATCTTTCTACATTAATTGACTAAAAGATAATTGTTCTCTATGGTGTACTTTGGTTTTAATGGTTTAAAGCCATCTATTTCTTACATTTCTCTATGATATTTTTTTTTCTTTGTTTTGATTATTTCTTTGCGCGTCTGCATGATGAGAAATCAACAACGTGGGTGGTTAGGAATTCATTCTTTGAATCGGAAATGTCTTAGGTTTATGAATTAGCTCAACATGTTTTACCTTTTGAATTCATGTAAATGAAAAAATGGTTAGTTGGGACGAGGGAAAATTTCATTTTTAGTACACTATATTGGTCACTTTTCAGAAAAGATACGTGATATTGGCCATCATCAAACAACGTCCATTAAGTTGGCCAATTAATTAAAAATGGTAGAAAAAAAGTCCGATCGGGCTTTTTTGCTGATGTGGCGTGATTCAATACTTTCTTATCATTTTTCCTTTAATTTTAAATATTAAATTGAAAAAAAAATGGGGAAAATTTTCATTTTTCATACACTATGTTGGCCACATTCCAGAAAAGGTAAGTTGAATTGGCCAATTCATCAAAAAGGTCCAAAAAGGTTTTGATCGGATTTTATTTTCTAAAGTGGTATAATTATTCTATATTTTCTTATCAATTTTCTATAATTATACAAAATAAATTAAAGAAAAAAATGTGTTTTGCTCTCTCTTTTCTTTTTATGTTTTTCCTTTCTCTTTCCGTTAATCTAATTAATAAAATTATAATCAATAAAAATTAATATAAATCATTTATAAATATAAAAATATAATATAAATATTAAAAAATATATAATAAATATAGAGAGTTCAAAATTTATTTATAATATATTTTCTCATATGTATTTTTAATATATTTTATTATTTTTTTAAGATTCATTTTATATTCTTATATTTATTTTCGAGTTTATTAATTTTTTATTAGTTATAATTTTAATAATATAAAAGTCATATAAATTATTATATTAACTTTATAATTTTTGAAGATTTATTTTATGTTTATATATTTATCACTATTTTTTTTATTTCTTATTAATTAAGATTTTTTTTTATTTGATTAAAAGAAAAGAAAATGAAGGAAAAATAGGTTTTTGTCTACAACTTAATATTTAAGTAAAAGAAAATTAATAAAATAATATATAATCATGCCACGTCAGGAATAAAATCCGATCAAAGCTTTTTTGGACCTTTTTTGATGAATTGGCCAATTTAACGTACCTTTTCTGAAATGTGGCCAACATAGTGTACCAAAAATAAAAACCTTCCCAATTTTGTTTTTCAATTTAATATTTAAAATTAAAGGAAAAATGATATGAAAGTATTGAATCACGCCACATCAGCAAAAAGCCCGATCGGACTTTTTTGTACCTTTTTTGATGAATTGGCCAACTTAATGGATGTTGTTTGATAATGGCCAATATCACGTATCTTTTCTGAAAAGTGGCCAACATAGTGTACCAAAAATGAAATTTTCCCACTGGGATGAGTTTTTAGGGAGTTTTATTTCTTTTTGAATTACAATTGATGTAATTAAAGGAAAAAAATGTTTTACAGTAAAAATAACAAAACAATTTATTTTCTCCGCTTTTTAATTTTTAATTCTAAATTTTGTTATAATCTAATTGTCGATTTAGAAGTTTTTACTACCATTCCAGTTACTCCCTAATTATTTTAAAAAATTGGACAAATTTACTATTATTATAGGATAATTATGAGAAAAAGAAGAATAAAGATTAATTATGATCATCATTAATTGATTAGGGCTTTATTATTTCAGTTTTATATATTTCTTATTTTTAACTCTAAAGTTGCGATTGAAAAAAAAAAAAGATATGGAGTTTTTTTCCCTTGAAAATAACAATATATTTTTTAAACTTGGCATATTAATTGAGTTTTTTCTCTACTTACTTCAAAATAATTTGAGTAATATACCCGTCTCATAATAATAGAATACTTTTTAATTTTTTTTTCTCCCAAAATATATGACACTTTTTATTAGCGCTGTTAAAACTGGCAAAAGCTCGCATACCAACCCGTATAAACTAATGGATTTGAGCTTTTATTTTCTAGGCCTTTAGTCTGGGCCTTTTTAGCCCTCCGTTAAGACCGCGGGCTTTTTGCAGGACGGAATGAGCTGATCGTGTTATTTTAATTTTATTTTTTATTTTAATTTTATTGTAATTTATAATTAGAATTAATGTGGTTAAGATTGAAATAAGATTGAAAATGTATTTGTATTCTTTTATTTTTCGTTTGCCCGTTAGAAAACTTACATATTATAGTTTTTTTTTTAATTATTAAACATAAAAATAAAAGTTTATAAAAGATTGTTCAGCCCGTTGTCTTCCTATCATGGGCCGCGGACTTCGATTTTCCCGGCCCATGAAAAAATGGGTCAAGCCCGCCCCATTTTGGGGCTGCCAGTGGCGGGCTGGCCCCGTTTGACAAAACTCCTTTCCATATTTAACATGTATATTTATTATTCATTTTCTTATATAGTCATATTTAATATACTTCCTCTATCCCATATTGATAGTCCTATGTTTGATTTCGCATATATTGAAGAAGTTGATAGTTTATATACTTACGTTATTAATTTTTTATTATTTTCAATTAGGACCTTCTCGAGTTTATAAATTTCAATTAATAATTCAAAAAGTTAGTGTTGGAATTAGTGTATTTGTTATTGAAATATAAAAAACTTGCATTGTTATCAACAATATTCCATTTACCAATAGATGAATTGATATTTTAAAAAATATTGATTAAAGGTATATGTGAAAATGAAAATTCAATGATATGTTAAATATGGTAATTGGACTATCTTTTTTAGACGAACGAAAATAGAATACTTGAATATATTTGCGAGACGGAGAGAATACTTTTTAGAGTTTATGATTGAAAGTATATTTTCATTATAGCTTGAAGCAAGCTTTCATGGAGCTAGAGAGAAAATACCGCTTTTGGTTCTTAATGTTCATGTACATACAAAAAAATTGAAAGATGAAGCCTATTTATACTCTATTACATGTAGCTATATTCTTAACTAGGTCCTCCAAACTTATAAACAAAATATTAGGCCGTTAGTGTAGGATCCAAGTAATCGCAGCGGGCTCTTATGATGACCTCTCATACGACCTAGCAGGTCGGCACTCACGCGACCTGAAGTTATCAGGTCGTTAATTAGGTCGGCACTCTTGCGACCTCATATTATTAGGTCGCTGATAAGCTCGGTACTTGTGCAACCTGAATCCATTAGAACGCTTTTGTATAACATCCTCACCTCAAGTTGGGTTTCGATGCAGATCAAGCATACCCAACTTGGAAACAAAAGTATACAATAATTCAGGGCCCAAAGCTTTATTGAGTAAATCTGCAAGTTGGTTGGCAGAGCTTATTTTTTGAGGAGAAACTAGACCTTGTTTGTATTGATCCCGAATAACATGGCAATCTATCTCAATGTGCTTGGTACGCTCATGAAAAACTAAATTAGCTACTATGTACAGAGCTGCCTAATTGTCACAATAGAGAGGAATAGATCGGGGAACAGGTAGAGAGAAATCCACTGCCAAGTAACTGAGCCATTGAGTTTCACAAACAGTAGATGATGCCATAGCTCTATATTCAGCCTCAGCAGATGATCTAGAAATTGTAGTCTGCTTCTTTGTTTTCAAGGAAATAAGAGAATTACCTAAAAAAATGCAAAAACATGTGACTGGCCTTCTGGAATCAGGACAGCAAGCCCAATCAACATCACTATAGGCTTTATATTGAAAGTAACTATTAGCAGGATAAAACAGAACTGAGAAGCACAGCCCTTCAGATAATGGAGAAGGTGAATAGCTGCATCCCAATGAGATTGACATGGACTGTTTACAATATGGCTAAGCTGCTGAACATGAAATGTGATATGTGGCCTGGTCATGTTAAGATGGAGCAGTCTTCCACCAATTTTATGTATCTGTCAGGAGTAGAAAGAGGATCCCCACTACCATTGATTAACTTCAAGCCTTAAGGAAATGGTGTGGAGACTGGTTTGTAATCTAAGAGTCCAGTGTCTTGTAAGATGTCTAGTAAGTATTTTCTTTGATACAAGTAGGTGCCTGAATCAAATCTGACTATCTCAATGCCTATAAAATATCTAGCAGGTCCTAGATCCTTGATGGTAAACAGGGAGTGCAGATAAGATTTGACAGCTTCAATGGTATTAAGATGAGTACCAATCACCAAGATATCATCCACATATATAACCAAGGAAAGAAAACACTTGTCATCCTTTTTGATAAAGAAACAATGGTCATTCAGGGATTGTGTGAAGGCAAATCCAACAAGTTTACTGCAAACTCATTGTTCCATTGTCTGGAGGCTTCCTTGAGGCCATACAAACTTCTTTTTAGATGACAAACCTTATAGACATCCCCCTTCAGATAGCCTTCTGGAAGAGTCATGTAAATATCCTCATCCAGATATTCATGTAGGAAAGCAATGTTGATGTCTAACTCGTGGATTAGCTAACCATTCATGGTTGCTACAACAATCAGAAACCTGATAGTGACCAGCTTAGCTACTAGAGAAAAACTATCAACATAGTCCACTCCATATTTTTGATGAAACCCTTTTGCTACCAACCTTGCTTTATACCTCTCAACAGTCCCATTTGGATTCATTTTAATCTTTTACACCCACTTACAGCCTATAACCTTCTTACTAGATGGAAGGTTCACCAAATCCCAAGTGTGATTGGATTCCAAAGCAGCGAGTTCCTTATTCATAGCCTCCACCCAATGGCCATCTCTGATTGCTTGAGCATATCTAGTAGGTTCCTGCAAGTTAGATACATTTGCTAGGAAGGGAATTATGTGTCAGAGAAGTGAGGTGAGACTGGGTAAGGAAAGGTGTATATAGGATAGTTGGAAGTTTGGGAGGAAGCTGAGCTAACTGGTATGTGATCAACAATATTATAAGTAACATAGTTCTGAAATCTAATAGGAGGAATAATGTGTCTAGCTGGCTTTCTAAGAGCAATAGGTTGCACAGGAGATGAAAGAGAGATAGGCTTCGCAGGGGAGGAATTTGGATCAATGGGATAGTCAAGTGACTTTGAATACTAACCAGCTCCATAAACTCCCTACTTTATCACTATCTAATAAATAATATAAACAAGAAATTCATAAAATAGAAAAAGGAAAAGATGAAAAAGACGTACAGAAAACCAAAAGAAAAGAAAGGAAAAAACGAAGAAGAAAGGGAAAAAATAAAAATGAAGAATTCTTTTTTAGGAGTTTTTACAAAAAAAAAAAAAAAAAACAACAACAAGGAGATGGATCATAATAAGCAGTCAAACATTTAGGATAAGTCTCCCATCTTTTTGAAAACTGATGTTCCTCAAAAGAAATTGGGCTACCGTAGGGTTCAACCTTGGTTTCACGAACTGTGAAGCAGTGTTAGAATTTATATATATTTTTTTGAAAAATGTTTAATGTTCGAAAAAAAATTTAGAACAAATGTCTAGTGTTCGAATTTTTTTTAGAACACTCTGTCTCTTAACAAAAAAAAAATAAAGTGTTCGAAGCAGATTATCGAACTTGAAGTCCATATTCGAAAATTTAGTTCGAACAGTCTGTTTTTTGCCAAAAATTATGGTGTGTTCGAACTTTTTCTGAAAAACCTTCATTATTACCATTTAAAACACAACCTCAACAATGAACCCTAGTGAACCATTTTATGATGAAAAGTGATTAAAAAAAGTACAAAAATAGCAATTTGATTATTGTAACACTAAAAACTGTTGAGCAGACTTGCATCATTCATCTTATTTATACTACCATCCTTGATTACTGAGTTTGTTTTAAGGTGAGTTTTGAAATGGGTCTTGAAAGGTTTTGGTAGGAAGATGTGTTTTTGTTTTTTATAAATGTTTAAATCAATTTTATGAGAAATTTATTTCCGGCCCCATGCCTTAATTACGTTATATATTTATTTTTTTATAAAAAGGCGTAAATTCCTTGACGCCCATATAGAGGTGTTAACGGTAGGGATTATGTTCCCGATGATATGACGTCGGAAGAAGTTGAAAACTTATATAATCAAATAAATTTCGGCAAGCATAATCAAACCAGTTTTGATGAGAATTTACCCAACTCCGACGAATTTGAACCGCTGGACAACGTCAATCCGGATGAAGATAAGGAGGAAGGGGGTGAAGATCGTGATATGCCACCGCCTTAATCAAAATCGAAGGAATATCAATCCCTCATCTTCCAATTGCATTTCACAAGAACGAAAGTCGATGGTGTACCTCGGACACAATGTAATTATTGCAAGAATCACTATGCTTTCGGTTCTAAAAATAATAGATACTACGGGATGCTCAAATACCACATGGAGAATAAGCATCCCGACAAATACGGCGTTGATAGCTCTCAAAAATAATTAAACTTCTCATCTTCATCTTTCGCCGGTGCCGGCGGCCAAGGTACGAGTTCTAATTTATTTCAATATAGCAAAAGTGGTCATATAAAATTTCTTGCATGATTTGTTTCCGTTATAGGTCATCCTTCTAATTATGCGCATAGTAGTCATTATGATGATTTTACTACAGGTGCATGTAATCCATCTAGCACTAGGTTTTCACGAAATAAAGTTACTCAAGATTGAAAAAATGGTTGGTTAGTAGGTTAGTTTAAGTTGAATTTGATTTCCATATTTGATAATTTGCCTCATCGTGTCTCCATATGTTCAGATATTTAGACGAATTCCCATCATAATAATAATTATATGGGAGTTACATGCCATTAGGTTGATAATTTCTTGAACTTTGTAAAAACGTTTGATTGCATATAGAGAGTCTAATATTTCACATAGCGCGGCGAATATTTCGCGCAAAATATTCTCCATTTTATACGGGTATCATTTAGGTAACAAAATTTTCTCAATTTTATTTGATAATGTCGCCGCTAGTACGGCTGGGTTAGGTTTGCTAAAAAAATATTGTCAACCTTCTAAGAGGTAGATTCTTTTTCATGTTAAATGAATTTGTCATATTTTAAATTTATGTGTTCAAGATGATTTAACTACTTTTAAATATAAACTTGCTCAAATCAGGAGTGCAGTATTTCATATTATAAAACATGATTCGGTTGCAAAAAAAATGGCAAATATATTGTCGAAATAATGGTTTTCATCCAAAGAAATTTTCAGTTGATGTGCTAAATTGTTGGAACTCGACTTATAAATTTCTTAATAATTCTTTGAATGTAAAGAAGCATTGTGTGTATTTTTTGCTAATCAAGATGTCGATTTTGTTTTATTTTCCAATGCGTGAGATGATTGTTATAATATGATGTCCTTTTTAAAAAAGTCTAACGACGCCACCGTAACTTTATCCGATGTTTATTATCCTACCTCCACACTACATTTTATCAATGTATTCAAATTGTACTTATTAGTAATTCATTACTCGATTCGCCTGAATTGGGTAGATGTATTGCTAATATGTTAAGTAAATGGGTCAAATATTTTTTTCTACATTCCCGATATTTTTTTATTGCAAAAATTTTAGACCCGTATTATCGGGTCGACGGTTTATAAAGTTTACTTACAGTTTATTATGAATCACTAGGACTTTATTTACAAAATCTAAATATTAAAATTCCTTACCCCTCAAGTTGTGCTCACCAAGCAAAACAACATTTATTACATATATTTTATGAATACATTCAATCTTCTAGTGATGTTAATGTGTCACCTTCCTCTTCCCATTCCCCTTCCCCCATCACTTCTAATGTAAGATCATTGTTCAACGACACTCGACAATCTCTAGCCCCATATATGAGGTTTATTAATGATACTAACCGAAAATGGCAAAGGGCTAGTGCTAGTCGAATAATGGAATTAGAAAGTTATTTAGGGTCTTTTGATTTGGATAGTATCTCGAAAAAACCCGATGGCACTAACGATCTTGTGCAGTTTTGGTCGAAAGTGGCCACTATTTTTCTTACACTCTTTAGAATTGCCAAGAAGGTTCTCGTCATTCCTGTTTCAACGGTTTCTGTTGAATAAGGCTTTAGCACGGGAGGCTTTGTGTTAGATGATCGTCGGTCTAACTTATCGCCCAAAAATTTTGAAAATTAAATATTAATGAATGGTTTGGTCAAAGTTGAAAAATGAGAACAAGAACTGCAATTGAATTAAGGTAAAGAGAGCGACCATTACGATGCCATTTGGGGAAGCAACGACAATGACGAATAAACGAAAACGAGTCTCCTCCACTATCCACATAATGTAGGTAAGTAAGATAGGTATAAGAAGTACGTGAACTTTGATTCCTCTACGAGGATACGTAGACAAGTTAATTATAATATTAAAAGTTAAAATTTTTACTTTTAATTTCTAATGTTAGAATTAAAACCAAATCCTTTTTTTAACTCATTATTTTCAAAAAAATAATCGAACTACATGGACTTTGATTCATCTACGAGAATACGTAGACAAGTTAATTCTGATATTAAAAGTTAGAATTCTTAATTTTAATTTCTAATATTAGAATTAAAATCAAATCCTTCTTTTAACTCATATTTTAAAAAAAAATTAATTACGTGTACTTTGATTCCTCTACAAGGATACGTAGACAAGTTAATTCAAATATTAAAATTTAAGATTTTAATTCTAATTCCTAATATTAGAATTAAAATCAAATCCTTTAAAAAAAATATTTTTTTTTAACTTTTTACTTAAAAAATTCAATTATTCAGATTTTATTGAAGTTCTCATATATTTATCTCATTCTAATTCTATTTAAGTTTCTCATTTATTTATCACATTTATCTAAATTATTTAAATTTTATTTAAGTTTTTTGAATCAATTTAAAAAAACGACGGTCAACCGACCTAAACCGTACCTTTAACCAAGTCATCGTCAGTTTAGTTACGGTTTAAGTTTGGCTGGTGATGCGAACAAAAAGACTGGTGCTTCAAGAATAGAAAGTACTGACCTTGAATGTGTGATCAGCGACCTGAGTAACATTAAATAACCGCGCAGCGACCTGATTGATCTCCAAGAGACTTCTGGCTACCAGATAGATCCTGCAAAACAAAACTCAAGCCAATGCGGTGGACGGCCCTCCAATGCTTATGTTAGAGAGTGTGTGAGAGAGAGGCGAGAGCTCAAAGAGAGATGAGTTCTCAAAATGTATGATGTAAAATCAACTTTGAGAGAAAATAGTGAGGCTTGAGTCCTCTTTATATAGATAAGAGAAGTATTCCCAATCTAGTGTTCCCCTCTTCTACTATAACTTTAATCCCATAAATAGCGACCAACTTAGAATTATGATTCCTCCTGTATGCTAAGTTCTCATAAATAATAGAGCTCTCACTGAATTACTATGCTAGCCGTGGGCCAATAACCATATCCAGAATTAAAACCCGTTGAGACCCCATAAAACAGCCCATATTAACCCATCAGAGCCCAAAAACCATGAAGTCCAGCTCTTAACGCCGAGCTACAACTCAGCGCCAAGCTAATTTAATAGTACTTTTATCATAAGAGCTCGCTACCTCGCATAATAGCTCGCCACTCCTATACATCAGGTCGCTGCCCTCTAAACACAGCTTGTCCAACTTTCAGAAGGATTGCACCTCCTAGAAAATGAGGTCGCTTACCAAAAATCACATAAATACCTGCATGTTGCCGACGTGAATATTTGATGTCGTATCAGCTAGTCCCCGACATTTTGGTTGGTTGAGGTAGGAAACCAAGTAGAATGTAATCATGAGCAACCCCGGAAGTCAAATAGCCATGCCCTTTAAAAAAGCACAGTACCCTTAGACATCACGTCTCAATTAAGATCATTAAATGCACCTCTACACCATGTTGTACATGCGTCAATAACCTGTTTTCTCGTAATTTATTTAATCCGGTGGGCCAAAAAATGAAAGGCCCACAAAAAACCCTACCAACATTCCTGCTAATTGAAAAGGCCTTTTTGTCCTTTCAGCTTTTGCGCCGCCCAGCACAAACCACTCCTTCGTCTTCAGTTAACCTCATTTACTCAAAAATAAAAGCAAAAGTATGTCGCTTTCCTCTGCAAAAAATTTCCTCAAGCTTCTGCAAAAAATCATGAAACACCATCAATCTGCACCAAATCTACCAATCAAGATGATGAATAAGTCCCCCTAATCCCTTATCTTAGCAGTAATTACTTTGATTTTACTTCAAACTATTGTGTTGCTGAGTGTAAATTTTTTGTCTTTCTCCCTCCCCATTAATTGGATAACGATGAACATAGCTCCATCTACTTTCGTTCCCCAAAACCCTAACACTCCAAACCCAGAATTACCTTCCGATACCGACTTAGCAGAAACCCCCTTAGTGTACAATAGGAAAAGAAGAAATCATATGCACCTTAACCCGACTTGAATTATGAACCGGAAGGGGACATATCCTAGACCAAACTTGAGGCTCAAACCCGATCCTTGACTGAAAACATACCTGAGGGCGTTCCCATAACTCAGCCCGAAACACCTTATCCTCTTAGCCTAACTTTTTCATTACTAACCCAGTGACCATAGTACCCCCGTCGGCGCACGCGGACCTACCTCCACTTCCGCGAGCTACCAGAGTAGCCGCGCAGAACGAATGGTACTCCCTGACTGGGACAACCTTGAAGCGTTTATAGAAGCCCCTAACCTTCTCGCAACTGTAAACCCGGTTTATCCCATCATTAATCAAATAGACCTGAACCATCCACCTCCAGGTCATATCACACTTTTTGACGAACTCCTAAGAGCAGGATTTAGGTTTCCCCCACATTGATTTTTGGTTTCCACATTGAATAAGTATAGAGTCCCCCTACTTCAAATGACCCCTAATTCCCTTATATTTCTAATTGGATACATAATTTTGTGCACATACCATAATATACAGCCTGACCCAGGTTTTTTCCATTTTTGCTTTCAAGTAAAATACCAAAAAGGCTCTTTCTACCTTTCTTCATGCCATAAAGCACGCTTTTTAGTGAGCCCATCCTCAAAAGTACAAAAATGGCGGTTATTTTTTATCCATAATAGCAAAACCTGGTTATTCCTCACCGAACGACAAGATTCAACTCCTGAGCACGACACAGTTCCTTCTCCTAAAAATAAGTCTGCCCTCTTCCAAAAATATTCCGACCTCCTTAACGACTGGAGCCATCAAACTCCACCCCACGAATAAACTAACATACTTCCTTTCTTATGAAAATGATATCATTTCTAGCTGCTTGTCATCGAGCTCAGAGGGAGGTGCCACTACCCAACCCGATGCGAGCCCGGTAGTGACGTCGGCGATGCGACCTCTCACTATTGACGTGGAAAAAGAAGTGGAGGTTGCATTGGCTGTGAGAGATGGTCGGGAGAAGCCAGCCGACCCCGAGGAACAAATGCCTCTCTGGGAGGTGCTCAATAAGGGAAAAGGGAAAAGAACGGTTGGCAAGCGAACTCCTCCGATATAAATGCCTCCAGTACCTAAGCGCAGACATATCCATAAGGCCTCTAATTTGAGCCCCCCGGACTTGGAGAAGGGTCTGGCTCAGTTTGGTGGTGCCGACGAGATCAAATCTCTTCTTCACAAATACGTAACGACTCATGAAGCGGATCAAGTTTCAACTTGTTGTGGTCAATATCCAATTCGAACCAGATGTGAAGGCCATAACTAAAGAGCTCCCTCCTTTCTCTTTTTGGAAGGGTGATAGAAGTCAGCTTGTAACGGCTAAATGGTGGATCCCCTGCAAGGGTGATGTTATCCTGTAAGCTGGACTTGGCGCCGAGCTAGAAGCCCCCGTAGATGAGTTGTTGTCCGATTGTAACCCCTAATTTCTGAGCTGCTTCTGTAATTTAACACCTTGCTCCTTTTGATTTTGAATGGCCATGTATGAAGAATTTTGAATCTTTGTTATGACTTAAACTTTCCAGAGTAAAATGGTTATAAAAGAACATTGCCAAAACCATTAGAAAAACCATACTTGACCATGAATAATGTGAACCAGAGTGTAGTTAGGTCGCCAAATCATGAGAGTAAACTAGGGACAGTCGAGATTACACTTAGCCCCCCGAGTTAATGCAATGTGGTCGAAACCAATAATGATAGCTTCCCCTCAATACCGCATAAACCTGCTTTACACACAACCAAATTCACACACAACAATCACAAGGAATATGTAAATCAAACATACTCTAAAAACATGCGAGCAACATATAAATCAAACATGTTATTTGAAGGAAAATGTGTAAATCAAACAAATTTCCCTTCCAAAACATCCCAAAATATGTAAGCCAAACATACACAAGGATACGTGAAAACATGTAAATCAAACATGTTTCTACACAAGACCAAACAAAGAACATAAGACAAACACATAAAACCAAAAACAAACTATATGACCACATAAAACACATAAGACCAAACAAGACCAAACAAAACACATAAGACTGCACAAGACCAAACAAAACACATAAGATCACACAAGACCAAACAAATAGTGTGAAAATCAAAATAGCAAATACTGAGAGAAAACATGTAAGTCAAACATGCCTCCTCTCAAAACATCCTAAAATACGTAAATCAAACATATCCAAGGATATGTGAGAACATGTAAATCAAACATATTCTTACACAAAACAAACCATCACCATGCCCATAAATTCCATCATCGACCTGATAAGGGCATCGGAATTTAGCCATATAGATAAAACCATAGAGATTCATAGAATGCCATAAGAAATCCTTTATTCATTATTGATAGATATCAACCCGTAATGGAAAAAAAGTGCGATAAGAGTATGAGTTCACCGTCGACCTAAAGGAGCGTCGGCCCATGATAATAAGTAGAGATAACCCATCGTCCGGAGAGTTAGGCATAATACTTCTTTAAGTGGCAGATATTCCAGTTTCTTGGTAAAACTTTTCCTTTTGCATCTTCGAGCATGTATGCTCCCCCTTGAAGTACCTTGATAACCTTGAATGGTCCGATCTAGTTTAGATCCATCTTCTTAGTAGTGTATATTGCATCAGCCCGCTTCCAGACGAGGTCGCCCACCTAGAAGTGTCTTCGTTTTACTTTTTTGTTAAAGGCCGCCTGAATTCGTTGTTTGTATCTTTCCACGCGCGCGCGGACTTATCATGTATCTCATCTATTGTTTCGATGGCTCCCCTGGCTATTCATTCATTTTGTTCCACGTTGAATGTCGATAGTCGTTGTGATCCTCCCACTATTTCTACTGGGATAACAGCTTCCACACTGTAGACTAGGCTGAATGGTGATTCACATGTAGTAGTTCGTGGGGTCGTTCGATAAGCCCAGAAGACGAATGAAACCTCTTCGTGCCAAAGTCCCCCTTCCTTTTCCAATCGCAATTTGATTCCCTGCACGATAATTTGGCTAGTGACTTCAACTTGTCCATTGGCTTGGGAATGCGCCACAGAGGCAAGTCGCTGCTTCATCCTCATTGTTTTACACCATTCCTAGATCATCTGCCCATTAAATTGGGTTCCAATATCCGAGACCAGCACTCGTGGGACGCCGTACCTGCAAAAAATACTGTTAAAAATAAATTCAATAATATCCTGCTCACCTATGCCCGTCACAGCCTCGGCCTCCACCCACTTTGTGAAGTAGTCCACCGCAGGGTATTCTCTGAAAGTCCCCCACTACATCAATCCCCCATTGCGCAAAGGGGCAAGGCAAGATCATAACCATCACATCCTCTGCGGGCACGTGAATGATAGGCGCGTGCATCTGACATAACCTGCAGGTCATGACAAGTTCGCCCGCCATACTTTCCATCCCTGGCCAGAAGAACCCAGCTCACAATGCTATTCTAACCAATGCTCTGCTTTTTGCATGGTCGCCACAGTACCCTTCATGTATTTCTCGCAGCATCTCCAATCCTTCTTCCTTCGCCAAACACTTTAAGTAAGGCCCGAAGCGCGACCTCTTGTATAAATCTCCATTCGTCAAATAGAAACGTGCTACTGTCCTGGCCTCCTTAGTTGATAATTTTGCATCTCCTACAAGCACGTTATCGAGGGTCCCCCGAATTGGTGTCCACCAATCTTCTTTTGCGTCAATCTCCATAATCTCTTTTCCTTTGTCAACACTGCTATGACTTAGCTCCATTAATGTGACTTTTCTCGTGTCACATGTTCCCAATGTCCCGACCATCATGGCGAGCTGATCCGCCTGAATGTTATCAGCTCGCGGTAAGTGCTCTAGGTTGAATTCCTTGAACTGCATCACCCCCTTCTTCAGCTTTTTCAAGTATTCCTACATGCATTCCTCTCTTGCCTCAAAAGACCCACAACTGGCGAGCTATCAACTGTGAGTCTGTGTAAGCCTTAATTTTCTGTGTTCCTAGGTCGCTTGCGATTCTTATACCCTGTAATAGTGCCTCGTACTCCATTTCATTGTTGGAGGCTCTAAACCCCAGCTTGATCGCAATATTGAGATTTTTTCCCTCCGCACTAGTCACAATAATACCCAGCCCAGCTCCCAATGCCATGGTCGATCCATCTGTATGTAGTACCCATGCTTTCTGTTCTTCCTCCTGCTCGGCAGGGTGTACCATCTCTTGTGATAAATCCGCCAATACTTGCGCCTTGATAGCCGTTCTAGGCTCGTACACCACATCATATTCGCTGAGCTCTACTGTCCACTTCACCAGCCGTCCTGACACATTTGAATTACTAACCTGTTTGAGAGCTAAATATGTGTGTACCTTAACCTTGTGGCCTAAAAAATAGGGCCGAAGCTTCCTTTCCATATAGATTTGTGCAAATCCTCCTTTCTCCCACTCTGAGTAGTCAACTCGACTCCCCTCAACATCCTTCTAATATAGTAGATGAGCTTCTGCACACCCGCGTTTTCTATGATAAGCACCGAACTCACCGTGACCTATCCAATAGATATATACAGAATTAAATCTTCGTCTGGCATTAGTTTAGTCAGTTTTGGTATCTACGCCAAGTATTCTTTGAGCTTATAAAAAGCTTATGTGGCCTCTTTCGTCCATTCAAACTTGGGTCCCTTTCTGAGCGTCCTGAAAAAGGGCATGCCCTTCTCTGTCGACCTGGAAATAAAATGGTTAAGACTTGTAATTCGACCAGTTAGTACCTGTACGTCGCGTATTGTTCGGGGTGTGGCATCTCTATAACTGCTCGGACTTTTTCTGGGTTTACTTCAATACCTCTCTCCGTCACCATGTATCTCAACAACTTTCCCAATTGCACACCAAACGCACACTTCTTTGGATTAAGTCGCATGTCGTATTGCCTTAGTATAACAAAGGCCCTTCGTAAGTCCTCCACATGTGAGTCCTCCTTCTTGCTCTTCACTAGCATGTCGTCTACGTAAACCTCCATGTTATACCCTATCAGGTCTCTGAACATCTTATCCACCAGCCTCTGGTAGGTCGCCCCTGCATTCTGTAATCCAAACGGTATAGACACGAAGCAATAAGTACCTGTGGAGATGACAAAACTTACTTTAGGTTGGTCTTCTTTCGCCAAGGGCATTTGATGGTATCCTTGCTAGGCGTCCATCATGTTTAATAGCTCGCAATCGGAGGTCAAATCAACCAGTTGATGAATGCCTGGCAGTGGATAGTGATCTTTTAGGCATTCCTTGTTCAAGTCGCGAAAATCCACGCACATCCTCCATTTCTGCCCAAGTTTAGGCACCATTACAACATTAGACAGGTATTTTGGGAATTTAATTACTCGGATATGTCCCGCTTTTAAAAACCTCTGCACCTCCGCTTTGATCACCTTATCTAGTCCGTCCCAAAATGTCTCCTTTTTTGTCGGAAGATCGCACCTCTGGATCAGCATTCGAATGGTGTTGTGCGACCTCAGGGGATACTCCTGAGAGCTCTCCATCCCCACAGGCAAAAATATCCCAAAACTCTCTCAATAATGCTATCAGCTCATCCCTTATATTTTCTGTCAGTTGGGTCCTTATCTTGGTGGTGCACTCCAGCCTGCCTTCTACTAGTGATATTTCCATAAGTTCTTCATGTGGTCGGACAAAATTCTTCTCCTCCCTCATCTTTTTGGAGTTAAGTATTTCTTCCTTTATATCTTCCGTATTTTCTTATTTGTTTTCGCTCATACCTTTTCTGACCGACATCTGATAACACAATCTAGCGAATTAATGTTCTGATACAACTTCTCCTACCTTATCTCCCGCCGGATACTTGATACTCATGTGGTAAATAGAAGTGACCGCCTGGAATGGTTGAGGGCAGGTCGCCCCAATATTGCATTGTACGCCGAGTTCCCTCTACAATTAAAATTTTCACTTCCTTCTTTACTCTCAGTTCCCCCTTTCCCAATTCGCCTTCAGTAATAACCTGCGCACCGTTAAAAGTATAAATCGAAGTATTTACTAATCGTACCTTTGCCTTCAGATCCATCTGGTTTAATAGTACTTTTATCATAAGAGCTCGCCACTCCTATACATCATGTCAATGCCCTCCAAAAATAACTCGTCCAACTTTCAGAAGGATTGCACCTCCTAGAAAATGAGGTCGCTTACCAGAAATCACACAAATACCTGCATGTTGCCAACGTGAATATTTGATATCGTATCAGCTGGTTATTTTAACCGACGGGTATAAACGCCGGTTAAATAGCCAGGAGGTATAATAATATGTGCATGTCTACCCCATATAGTCCACACCAAGAAATTAAACATGTAACCAAAAAAAACTTTAAATCTTCAATAAAAATATTGAAAACAGGAACAGAAACGAGTTGAAATTTCACCTCGGACCCTTCTTCAGCAATTTTTGCTATCTTTAACAATCACACAACCAACCATTAGATTAGGGTTTGTGCACCCAATAACCTTCTTCGCCAGCTCCACACATCTCCTCATATAATACCCATCATCAAGTTTATCGTTTTGATATACTTCTTGCTTGTTATGCGATCCGTCACACATGATGACGTACAAAAGACCACTTTTTCTTGAAATGAATCTTGATTGGGACACCCTTTTGGCTGAATTGAAAAACCCGAGCTATGGGTTTGCCACTTTTTGGTGCGATTTTATTTGAGGATGGTGGACAGTGGAATTTGAAAATGGCACCGCTTGAGCTGCATACATGTAAAAGAGAAATTGAAATAGAAAAAAATACTACAAATATATTAGCATTTTACACAGGAAAGAGTTCTAGTGAATCTGTAAAATAGGTCGTCTAACTTTCAACTAGCAGCAATTTTTTAGTAAAAACAAAAAAATGAAAGAAAAAAATATGTATTTGTCTAAGCCCGGGTTCGAACCGGGGACCTTTAGTGTGTGAGACTAACGTGATAACCAACTACACCACCCAGACTTGGATGTCAAATTTTAATTTGTTTTGTACTAGATAAACACTCCCGAGAATTCTTTGGGGCCTACAACTCAATAATATGTTGAAGGTCTTCCCAGGTTCCCAACTTCCCTTTCCTTTGAGGTTTGCTACTTCATATATTTACCCCAATTGTTTCTAAACCAAAGCTAACATCATTAAATATCTTAGCGCAACTTTTCATCTGGTCAGCTCATACTGAAAAAAAGTCATTTTCTTTTATGAAATCATGGGCTATTATGGAATATTAAGAAAATGTTATTTTAAAAATAAGATAATATTTAATTATTATCTTTATACTATTTTTCTTAATATATATATAAATTAAGAAAAATAGTATAAAGATAATAATTAAATATTATCTTATTTTTAAAATAACATTTTCTTAATATTCCATAATAGCCCATGATTTCATAAAAGAAAATGACATTATATATATATATATATATATATATATATATATATATATTAATGCAAAATTCACCAAACATATGTGTCTGATTCGTATGCTTCGTTTGACAAATAAAAAACTCTGGTACTTCGTATGCTTATGTGTCATCCGAGCCTCATATTTACCTAATTTAATAAAAAAAAATTATTGTATCTTACCTAATTTAATTCTTTTATTATATTTTTTCTTATTCAATACTTTCCTTTGATTCTCCTAATATAAAAATATAAATAAGGCATATATAATTAGTAGATAAGATCTAAATTATTTATTTTAATTAAAAAGACAATTTACATAATAAATAATTTTAATTACAAAACAAACTTTTTAGGTGAGAAAAAAAATGTCCCTATTATATAGGATATGAGAGAGAAAAAAAAAATCAAGTCACCTATTATATAGGATGTCTTACAATATTAATCCTTAACTAAACAAGTTTTTCTCACACACAAACATATTACATATGCAAAATCTCATTTTATTAATTTTATTTTTTTTTATAAAACTTGATTTTCGCATACTCAGTATGCGATTTCAAACTAAATATATATTTCAAAAAATATATACATTTCGCAAACTAAGTATGCGAACTAGAATTAATGTTTTTTTTATATAAAAATTGATTTTCGCATACTTAGTATGCGATTTCAAAATATATTTTTTTAAACTACAATTCGCATACTCAGTATGCGAAATTGAATAACTTTTTTTATATATAAAAATCAGAATTCAGATACTGAGTATGCGAATTAATTAAAAAAATAAAAATTATGAAATCGCACAATGAATGTGCGAAATCACCTAAACACACAACCCACACCCAACCCACCTAAAAACGCAATTTGTTTTGAAAAATATTATAATTACGCATTTTTACCTAAAATATGAGTTGTTTACAATAATCTAAGTATGTAACTAAATATTAGTAATGTATTCAATCTAAATATAAAAATGTTAAATTATATACTAATAATTAATAAACATTGATTAGACACAAGTACAATGCGACACGGGTTGAGAGTTAACATCTTTTGAATATCTCAAAATATGTAACTAATTTTATTAACGAATTTATTCTAAATATTAATATATAATATAATTTAATAATAATAATTAATAAAATAGATATTAAACACGGGTTTAGAATGTGACTCCTTTTGAATTTTTATAATGTAACTAAGATTATTAATGAATTTAATTTAAACATCTAATACAAAATTACTTAATATTTATAATAATTAATAAATAGATTAGAAGTGTACAAGACACGAGTTGTGAATACATTATTTTATTATTTTATTCTAGAATTAACATTCAGTAATTATCACAAATATTTTTTATATCTATCTTTTGATAAGTCCCGTGTAATACACGGGTGTTAAAAAAGTATATATTAATGCAAAATCCTCCTAATCTATGTGTCTGCTTCGTATGCGTTGCTTGGATAATAAAACTTTTTTTGGTGTTTTCGGTTGTTTATGTGTCATCCGAGCCTAATATATACCTAATTTAATAATCTTATTTTATTGTATCTTGCCTAATTTAATATTTTATTTTTATTATATTTATCCTAACTTAATAGTTTACTTTTATTATATTTTGTCCAATTCAATAATTTTTTTTATACTCCTAATATAAAAATATAAATAAGTCATATAAAATTAGTAGAAAAAAAGTTAGATTAATTATTTTAATTAAAAGACAAATTACATATGAAATAATTTTAATTACAAAAAAAAACTTATTTATGAAAATAATTAAATAAATCTTATTTATATTAAAAGTTGAAATAATTTATTTTAGAAATCTTAAATAATATGTATAGGTAAATTATGATATATTTACAATAATTGGAGTATGTAACTAAATATTAGTAATGAATTCAATCTAAATGTAAAAAAATAAAATTATATAATAATATTTAATTGATATTTATATACAACGGCACAATGCGATAAGGCTATGACACCTTTTGAAATTTTCAAAGTATGTAACTATAATTATTAACAAACATAAAAATATAAAATGAGTTAATAATAATTAATTAATATAGATGGAGACGGTTGAAAATGTGACATCTTTTGAATTTTTATAAGTATGTAAATGTGATTATTAATAAATTTAATCTAAATATTAAAATATAATATTAATTAATAATTATAATAATTAATAAAATGAGCAGGGCACTGATTGGAAACACATCCTTTCAGTTTTTAATTTTAAATCTAAAACTTTGTAATTTTCACAAATATTTTTTATATTTAGTTTTTTATAAATCCCGTGTAGTATACGGGTTAATACTTTTATTTTTATTGCATCTTACCTAACTTAATTCTTTTATTATATTTTTTCTTATTCAATACTTTCCTTTGATTCTCCTAATATAAAAATATAAGTAAGTTATTTATAATTAGTAGATAAGATCTAAATTAGTTAATTTAATTAAAAGACAAACTACATATGAAATAAATTTAATTACAAAAAAAAAATATTATGAAAATAATTAAATAATTTTAATTGATAGTTGAATTTAAAATAATTTTATTTTTGGAGTTTCAAATATTCTATATAATTAAAATACGAGTTATTTACAATAATCTAAGTGTGTAACTAAATATTTGGTAATATATTCAATCTAAACATAAAAATATTAAATTATATACTAATAATTAATAGACATTAACTACACACCAGTACAATACGACACAGGTTTAGAGTATGATATCTTTTGAATATCTCGAAGTATATATTCTAAACATTAATATATAAAATGATTTAATAATAATAATAAGTAAAATAGATATTATGCACGGGTTTAGAATGTGACGCCTTTCGAATTTTTGTAAGTATGTAATTAAAATTATTAATAAATTTAATTTAAACATCAAATACAAAATTATTTAATATTTATAATAATTAATAAATAGATTACACATGTACAAGACACAAGTTGAGAATACATTATTTCAATATTTTGTTTTAGATTTTAAATTTCAGTAATTATCACAAATATTTTTAAATTTATCTTTTGATGAGTCCCGTGTAATACACGGGTGTTAAACAAGTATACATTAATGTAAAATCCTCCTAAACTATGTGTCTGCTTCGCATGCTTTGCTGGAATTAAAAAAATGGTGTTTCGGTTGCTCATATGTCATTCGAGCCTAATATATACCTAATTTAATATTTTCATTTTATCGTATCTTGCCTAATTTAATATTTTTTTTATAGCTTAACCTAATAGTCTTCTTTTATTATATTTCTTCTAATTCAATAATTTTCTTTTATACTTCTAATATAAAAATATAAATAAGTCATATATAATTAGTAGAAAAAAACTAAATTAATTATTTTAATTAAAAGACAAATTACATATGAAACAATTGGAGTATGTAACTAAATATTAGTAATAAGCTCAATCTAAATATAAAAAAATAAAAATTTATAATAATAATTAATTAGTATTTATTCGACAATGGCACAATGTGAGAAGCTTGAGAGTATGACACTTTTTAAATATTTCAAAGTATGTAACTATAATTATTAACAAAATTAATTTAAACATAAAAATATAAAATGATTTAATAACGATTAATTAATATAGATTAGAGACGGGTTGAGAATGTGACATCTTTTGAATTTTTATAAGTATGTAAATATAATTATTAATGACTTTAATATAAATATTAAAATATAATATTAATTAATAATTATAATAATTAATAAATTGAACAGGACACGGGTTGAGAACACATCTTTCAATTTTTTATTTAAAATTTAAAATTTTATAATTTTCACAAATATTTTTTATATTTAATTTTTTAATAAATTTCGTGTAATACACGGGTGTTAAACTAGTATATATATATATATATATATATATATACACACATACGTATAGGATCAATGGAGAGAAGTGAGAATATTTAGTAGCTAGTAAATTTTGTAATGATGATGACATAATATCTTATGAGATTTCAAAAAAAAAAAAAAAAAAATCGTTTTAGCAAGAATTCGATACACTGATAAATTATATTGTACAACTTCTCATATATTATGGTCCTGCCAACCGACACCATGTCAGCGTCAGCGTCGGCGTGCTGCCATGTCTCACTGGACGGCTTGTATACAACGGCATACACAAGAGAGGATACGGACGAAATACCGCAACAAATATGTATTTTCCCGTCCAAGACCATCAAGTCCTCGATATCCGGAATAACGTTATGGTCGACGTGAGAGGTCCATAAATTCATTGGGCCGCCGTAAATGTCCCACAAATGCGGATTACTTGATTTCGACCTCAGCCCACCAATGGCGTAGATTTTGTCCTCTAAAGCTTCTATGCGAAAAAGCACCTAATAATGATACTTACATATAACAACAACGAATCAACATAAGTGATTTAATGTAACGGAAGCCGAAAATAGTTGACAATCAAAAAATGGTAGTATTTGCAAACAACTTTTTGGTTCTTGAGAATGGTTGCCACCTCTCAGGACCGGAATGATTATCCCTGCCCGATGGGTCTACATCCATCCCTAAATGTCATCGGGTACTGTTAACTTCCCTGCCATTAGCTAAAACTTGTGTTTAGTGAATAAGTTGTACAAGTTTTTATTTATATTTAAATGATAAACTAAAATCACATAATTAAATAATAATAATCTAAAGCACCACTCTCCTAGATTGTGATTAAATTACGCAGAATCAGAAGCAAAAGTAACAATTGAAAATACTACAAACTAACTTTTCTCATTAAAATAATAATAATAATAATAAATTCTAGATTATATACATATTTATTTATTAGATTCTTCAAGCAACCATAAAACATAATACCTAGCAATTGATAACGAATCGGCTCTAGCCCACGTATTTACCGAAGCATCATAACAATATACTTCATCACTAGCATCCTCGATCCAACCACAACCACCAAACAAGTAAACTTTCTTACCAACACTTCGAACCCGACACCTTTTCTCTTCAAGCACCGACTCTGGAGGCCGTGAATTCGCCTCCAGCCCATTTTCAATTGGTCGGGGTACAAAACGTACATTGAAAGCTGCTCGGATTTGTCTTTGCATAAAGCGTGAATCCAAGTCTCATTTAAATTATGCTTCAACCTGTAAGAAAATCATTCTTCGCCGCAAACCAAATCTCTCCATTTCTTGGAGACACAGTTGAGCATCGGATGATATTTTCGAGGGACTTTTGCCAAGCAAGAAAGAGCGATGTAGTCGTGAAGTCCGGGTATTAGAGATGGTTTTTCGGATTGAATGAGACGATCGATATCATTTTCTTGGTTAAGTCTATAGGATTCATTTTCCTTCGGTTCCATAGTTTGGATAACAGCAACTGCCAAATTTTAGGGTAAAGAAAAAAAATGATAAGGATCATTATTTCTAATATACAATCTAAAGAAAAAGTGACTCTCAGCTTCTAGGGGAAAACACACTCGTTTTTTTTCCGTAGAAGCTGTTTTTTATTTATTATTATGTTTTTTTTTTTTGAGTTCACATAGTTTGGAATAACTTGAAAAATAAATTAAAATCTACTAGCAGAGATGTGGAACTAAAAGAAAAATATTTTTCTGAATCATAACCAAAAAATAAAAAATTGAAATTTATGAAGACAAAGCAAAGAATAAAAATCATCTAAATCCTCGATTTTTAATCTTTTTTTTCTCGCATCTATCAGAAATTAAAATCTATGAAATCACAAAAACAAAATTAAATCGCAAACATTTCATTCCACGCGAATGTACAAAGAGAAATGCCTTAAATTCATACAGAAATACACGGATCAAAGTGAAATAGTACAGTGATAGCATAAGAAGAAGCACATTAATAATCACATTTAGACAAATAAATTGGGAAACAATCAGCGGTGTTTCTTGGCAGAAAATTGGGAATTGTCGAAGAATTAGGAAAGAAACTACTACGTTTTCGTGTGCGCGAGCAGGGTCGAATCAAAGTAGAAAATTGGGCCGGACTGAAGTTTTGCGAGCCACTGTCATGACTGCCGGAACAGATCGATAGCTGTTGCAGGTACGTTATGAAGTCGACCCAACTACTGTAGTAGGCATCCTACCTAATCGAGTTGATCACTGTGACAATACATTGTCGAACCGTCCCAGGAGTTATGGTAGGCATGTTAGTGAGTCGACCATCATCGCCATTGAACCATCCCGGTAACTATATATGCATTGCAAGCAGTTAAGCCGACCCGCACGTGGGCTGCCAAACCGCATCGCCTGCCCAACTCCGTCTGTTACTACAACCACATGACCGAGCAGACCCAGACCTGGGTGCTGACCCGCGCATGACTGCTGAACATTTTTAACAACCACATGACCGAGCAGACCCAGACCTGGGTGCTGACCCGCGCATGACTGCTGAACATTTTTGTTATAAAGTGACAGTAACATCTTAATAAGTGACAGTATTATAACTTAATTACTATAATTTGTGTAGGAACTATTTTTTTGCAAAAAATCAAAAGTGACACTTTTTTGGATAAAAGTGACATAATTTGGTGCGAATGTGACATTTTTTTACAGGAAAAGTGTTACTATTCATTTGAAATAATAAAATTATCACACAGAGTACCGTGGTTGCAGCTAGGTTACATAGAATCAACACAACAAATTTCAGAAACAATGCATTATAGAATGTCCATTTCATGTTCATATTTTTATTCAGTTTCTTGAATTTGATAGAAAAAAATTAAATACTGAAGCTATACAATGGTCTAATACCAACTCAATGTATCTCTTAAATGTATCTCTATGTAAATTGTACTAAGTTCTCAAGAGTGACCCCAATGTTAATACTAATATTCACTTTTTTTTCTCTAACTATCATTCATCTCTCTCCTCATCATCAATCATCCCTTCAATGTATCCATGCACAAGATTTTCATCCTCTACATAGGCCCATCCAACAATTCTTCACATCTTGCATATAACTTCGAAACATTCTTCCTCAAAACTCCAAATGCTCTGTGATCAAGAACACACGTCGGTAAACACGTATTATTAGTGATTCGCTTCACATCACAAAATAAAAAATCGACAAAAAAACAATCTTGTAATAGTTGTCTAGCTTCTTATCTTTCTCCTGGATCAAATGTCAAGCACTTCTCAAAAAACTATTTTACTTAAATCAGACGAGATCTCGAGGCATTGGCTTCTTCTTTTTCTTCTTTTTTGTCGAGTTAAAAGGAGGCATCTGCAAATACGGATCAAATAAGTTTCATGAATAAATAAATGAGTTTCAAACCCTTTGTAGAGAAATGAATAGCAAACCAACCTCAATCATAAGAAACTAACTACTGCAATTATATTCTCTAATAATTATATTAATTTAAAGCTATGTTGTATATATGACATACTATTACTACTGTAAGCTGCATGCAAATCAAGTGGGGCAATTATATTCTCTAATAATTATATTAATTCAAAGCTATGCTGTATATCTGACATACTATTACTACTGTAAGCTGCATGCAAATCAAGTGGGCAGCATTCCACCAACAATTATTATGGTACAAGGCTTAATTAATATTTATTGCTTAACAATATTACTATTAAAATATTCACTCTTAAGATTCAGGCACCCAAACAATAAAGCACAAACTAACAAATCAAGAATACTAGAAAGCACAACTAAAAAAGCAACTCGACATGATTAATTTGTCCGTCCACCGCATCACCAAGCCTGGACAAGGTTGTTCCTACAATACCCATGCCAAAACAAAGAAGAGAAAAAAGGGACTGTAACACTAGCATTAGCGTCAACAACAACATTATTCAAACAGAGGGAATACTTTTCCCAACATACAGTAGACCTCACAATCTTATTTGTTTAAACTACTGTTAGGTTTCTCTACAAACTTTGCAGGAAATTTATGCTACAGGAACACTTGCTGGTTATAAACGGTTCATCTGAAAAAATCCGTTCCCTTTCTTTATTTTTATCAATTTATTTGCTTTTTCTTGACGACAAGAAAAAAGGAGAGTTCAGAAAATGATATCATATTGGCTCGCCTATTAAAACCCAAGGCATTATTTGAAACAAACTCCAACTATATCAAAAGAGACGGACTGAATTTAAAAAGAAAATGAGTAATAATATAAATTTATCAGACATACAAATTTGCACCAGTTGGAAACCCTAAAAATCGACAGTTCAATATCCCCTAAATCCTAAAATCGATCAACATAATAATAAAATTGGCAATTAGAACAATATCAAAATCCTTAACATAAAAAATGGGTACAACAACGCATAGTAAAATAAACTCAATCGAGTAGGGCTTAGATAAAATTTACCCTGCTCCAGCAAATTGATGGAAAATATGAACAGAGGACTATAGTGAGAAGGAGAGAGATACTAAGAGGGTCGCCGACGTCTAAACGGCGGCGGGCGGTGGTCTTGTGAATGTCCGATCGCCAATTTTTACTTACCAGAAAATGAGAAAAAATGGAGATATGGGATGGGTAAGGAGCGACATGTGGAGTAGAAGAAGTGAGATTTTGTGGTAAATTGGCCTTTTATATGAGTCCTATTTGTTGGAATGGGTACGGATTTGGGGCGGGTTTGACCTCCGTCACATATAGAATATCCGTGTGGACGTCACATTTGAGTTTTTGCCAAATAATAATCTCATATCAAAATTGAACAGTCCATTGTAAAAAAAAGCTGATCAGTTTCAAGAAAAAAAAAAAGAAAAAGGAAAGGAGCAACATGTTGATCAAGGTAATTTTTCAGAAAATATTTTCGTGGAAACTTTTCTATCAACCAAAAGATTGATACGTAAATTTAAATCATTATAGACACACCAAATGGATTTGCTAAAGTCTTCCACAAACAAAATGAACTACCACACACATTAGTCTACAACATGTTTTCAACTCTCAGTCTTATTGAACTGGCACTAAAGAAATTGCAACAAGGTAAATGAACTACCACACACATTAGGCAAACAAAATCTTATACAATAAATGCAATGGGAACAACAAATCAGAATTTAAAACTCCTTTACTCAAGGGTTAAAATGAGAGAAGTAAATAGCAATTCACACAAATAAATGCAACTGAAATAAGCTCAAACATCACTTAAGACTGATAATGGTATAGAAATTCATACCTGCAAATCCATGAGCAAAATGACACTTGTCGCCAAACGGACACCACCTATTTAGCTCCCACTTGTTACACATCCTTGTTTTCAAATTTGAAGAGTTCGAAATCAATTTACTTCCAAATCCAGGAAGCAAACAAATTGATCGTTATGCTGCCTCATAATAGGACCCAGCGCCTCATCAAACACCTCACTCGGCTCTAATGGATCCACTTGTTTTTCCTCGTTTGTAGCCATAATTTCTTCCCAAATAGTGGGAAGCTCCTTAAGTTCCTCAATGCCAACAGAATTTGAATTTCTAGCTCTTTTGTTCAAAGGCTGGTTTTTTTCCAATTCGAATTGGAATAGGTTTCTCTCATGACATAGCATTGATTTAGTATCGGAAGTAACCCCATTAGCATCGACATTGTTTTCTGAGTTTCTGTATTGAGTTTCTATAGCATTGACACCAGCAAATCTAACACGTCGATGATATTCCATCACGAAGTAAATTTTCTAATCAAATTATTCCAAGTGATTTAAGAATTAAAAAGATTAAATACTAAATTTTCCTCGAGATTTAAATAAATTATATCACTGTTTTCGTCAATTAAACTCACTCATTTAGGGATAAGAGGCACTAAATTGGTTAGCGCAAAATCAATTCCACTTCAACAGGAACAACATAGATCTGCATATTTTTTAGAATTCCAAATTTCAATCAACGAATTAAATAAGAGTTATATGTGGGAAAGGAGTTGAGGAATTAATGGATAACCTGAAAAGATAAAAGACGAACCCGTGATCAATTTGAAGATTTAGGAAGGAAGTTTGATTTCAATCTTTCTAAGGAAACTGGATCCACTCTCCCTTTGATGGCCGATCGATAAACTTATCAAAACTAAAAAGGAAACTCTAATCTTATATTTATTAGGGAGTTGGAGGAAATATATAGACCTGGGGGGAGAGAATTTTTTGGAAGATTTTTATTTTATTGACTTTATCGGTTTCTCCAAAAGAAAAGCAAAAGAAAATTACACCCGAATGCGAAACGCGAATCGATAAGTCTGTTTTGTCCCTTAAGATTCCATACAATATTTCTCCAGATTGCGCATAAGATTTACTACTTAGGCACACACTTAACACAAAACACATTATTTTTTATTTCTTTTATGTTTATCGTTCATGGTACAAAGAAAGTCTGGAAAGAACGAAAAAGAAGGCACAGTCCTAACCGTCCATAAAAAAGAAAATAAATAGCTAATAATTGAGGCACCCCACGAAACCCTTGCACACTAAATACCCTTTAAACAGACTACACACAAACACACACACACACACACACATATATATATACACTGATCAATGCGGCGCGCCACAAAAACCTTGCACTCTAAAGACCTTACAAGCGGACTCAATACACACACTCATAACTACTTTCCAACAGCAATAAAAAATAACGTCATGATCAAAGTATTTGATATAAACGATACAAATAAGTATAACCAGGGACAGGAGGAGGAATGGATTTTGCTCTAACCTATTTAGTATCACTAAACCCAATCTTAATATTGAGGAATACCATGATGTGAATTTATTAAACTTCAAGAAAAATCTAATATGTAATATGTTTAATTAATACCCCCACTTTGAATAATTTGAGTATTAAAATTAATATTTCATGATCATCTCAGATTTGCTACTGAGAATGCAATAGAAATTCAATGTGGAAACACAACAAATGATGTTGATGAGAATCGGAGATTTGGATCCATGAATCACGCCCAACKAGGATGGGACACGCAACTCATAAACTTTCTTTGACACTAAATCAATGCTATGTCACGATGGAAGACTATTCCGAGCATGTAAGAATCAGAGATGTCCGCGCGATTCATATTATTTAAACTTTAATCCAAACAAAGTTATGCAATCCGGTCGCTTGATAWGAAACATAATCCATAGCATGACATGTGATGACCTATATCATTATCAAACTTGAACGTGATTTCAACCCGCAATGAAAGCTAAACAAAAATCCCAAAAAGGTACGCCATCAAAAATGCAAACTTATTCCTTCAAAATGAAACGTGGGATTTAGGGAAAATCAACAATTACTATGTCACCGGAAGTATAGCGAGATCTCTAAATTTGATAACGGATTAAAATAGAATGAAACGCATGAGCCAAAGTTTTGAATCAAGTCACATGCATAGATCAGATACTAAAATGAAACTTCAATAACCGAGAGATCTAAAACTTCAAAACGTGCACAGAAAAAAAAGAATGAAAACATATTTCACCAATGTCAAAGGATAGTCATCGGCGATAGAGCTGACCCGGGATCCCCGGCTAGGGTTCAAATAATAGCGCAGGCCATCAGCGAATCCCTTGGCGGCGGCTCCACCGCCTCTGTCGGCCCTAACATCCGTCACATGCGTCGGTTTGTTCACACTTGTAAATCTATACTTTCTTTTATATAGCTTGGTGAYCTGGGCTRWGGCCGCAAATGGGCTTACTCTTCCTGAATTTGTAGGATGCTCCAATCTGTTCAATAAGAATATATGGGCCTTTCGTTTACAAATTGTTTTTTAATTTTTTGTCTTTACATTATTAGTCAGAAGAATAAGAACTTAAAATTTATAGTGTACGTGTATGACACTTAATATTTTAACAAGCTTTGGGTATGTAATAAATTACCAAAATGTGACACTAGAAAAAATCATCTTCCTTTGTTTTTTTATTCTCTCATCTTTACTTAATGGAAGGATATTATGGAAAAGGATCAATAAGTTGTTTATTAGCTTTTATTTTGTCTCAATTTTTTAGAGTTTCTATCTATTTACGTGGAAGTTTTTCTCTTTTTTTATGATATATTATTTACAATTCTTTATTTATCAAATAAATTGTTCTATTTGGGGTATTTTGTGCAGAAGATTCAGTTGACCTCGAAATATTAGCAACTATTGCGAGCAAGCACGTGATTGGAATATTAGTTGCAAATTTGGATACATATTTATCAAAGTCTATGTTGATGATTGATCTAACCTTGAAAACCACGTGGACAAATAGTAGACACATGGACAAATTCAAGCCTACATGAAGGCTGAGTTGGCAGTCAAACTTAGCCTACCTAGCCAATTGATTTGCCTCGGCTAACGCACCACCTCGACTGTCGAACCAAGCCCAGCGCTGACACGAACTTGGACTGCCGAATCACTGACGCATCGCCTGCCAAGCTAATCTGAACGTTGGCTTGCGCACAGGCTGCTAGGCCAGCATTACATGGACTGTCGAGCCGATCGAGCGTAGGTATGCGCCCACACTGTCGGGCCACCTCCGTGCTTGGACTACCAAGACAACTAACGTCTAGGTTGACGAGCCAAGCAGGTGTTGGCATAAGCATTGGTTGTCAGGCTTCCAACTGCCAAGACTGTCGAGACAGATCGATAGTTATGGTAGGCAAGTTGTCAAGTTGATCCAACCACTGCGGTAAGCATGTTGTCTACTACAGAAACCACATAGTCGAGCTTGTTGGAAGAAAGTAGGGAGGATCAATTAAACAGGAATCAAGGATCAATTACAATCAGTCAAGATCCTTGAGAAGCGCTTACATGATTATTTTCTTTCCTTGCACAAATTTGTTTCTAACCCTATAAAAAGGGGGTATGTAAATCTTTATGAATACACAAGAAAAATATATTAAAAATACAGTCTTCCAATCCATCTCCTTTGTTCTCTATAATAGAAATCAAATATAACTTTATTCATGATGTTGAACCATGTTTCAACATGGTATCAGAGCAGGTAATGATTCTAGGAACTTAGAACAAGATCATCATCGTTCCAATACCTTTCTCGATCCAGTTTTAAAACTGATCGAGGCAAAAGCCTTTTTCTTTCTTTCCTGAAAAAAAAAACAAATTCAAAATATCATGTGAGATAAAGACAACCAACAACAGTACGGAATGAGTTAACTATACAGATTGCAAATCTGGTGCGAAGTTCCGACAATGTTACACTCGGATTCAAGCCGGATGGGAACAACTACCCACTGTGGGCTCGCCTCATGAGGGTAACCATATGGGGCAGGGGCAAGTCCAGCCACATTACTGGACAACCACCACCACCACCAAACGAAACAGATCCAACCTACTACCAATGTGAGGAAACAGATCTATCTGTTTTCTCATGGCTCATACAGAATATGGAAGGGATATTAGTAACAAATTTCACTCAACATCAGACCGCCAAGGCTGTGTGGGATATCCTGGCAATCACATACGGAGTGGAGCAGACCCGTTCCATATCTATGATTTTGAGGTAAAAGTCAATAAAGTCAATCAAGGGCAACTTACACTTGAATATTACTGGAACGAATTACAAGCCATATGGCTAACCATGACAGAATAGAGCCGAACTCTCTCGGCTATTGTGAAGAAGGAATCAACAAATACCGAAAATTAATCGCAAACCCCCGACTATACCAATTTCTCTTCAGATTAGATACCAAGTATGATGGTATTCGGCAAGATATCCTCAAGGAGACACCGATTCCCTCAGTCGAGTTGACTTTTTCAAACGTGAGAAGGGAGGCCGCCCGGTTATAGATTTTGCAACCGGCAACCAACCCCGCTGACTCGGGCATCACATCATCAAGAGGAGTATGAGCTAGATTCAGAGCTCCCAATACTGCACCACGGCCAAAGGGACACCGACAGCCGGCCAAAGGGACTCAAACTTGCTCCGGAAACCTGTCAACATGAGGGAAAGTGGACAAATCAAAGTTTCATTGTACTCATTGTGGGATGCAGAAACATACCAAGGAGACGTGCTTCCAACTCGTTGGTTATCCCGACGGATGGGAATATAACCACACAGTCCCATAGGCAAAGAGGAAATTGGAGATTGGAGTAGATGGCCAAGAGGTGGCCGGAGCAGCGGTAGTAGTAAGCAGCCCGAAGGCAGACGAATAGGGGAGTGCGGCAGACTGCCATGAGAGGAAGGAGAAGAAAAGTACAAGGTTTGGTGGTTTGCCACTAAACCCTTCCTTATCCTCTGATTTACAACTTAATCCCCCAGTGTCTATGAAAATGCTGAACCGGCCCCATATTTTTCAGAACCGCCCCCAATTTATGCATAATACTAAAATTGACTCTATATTATGTAAAAATCCCTTGAATATTTCCACTACATGCCAAATCCAAACATTATGTGATAAAAATGATAGGTATAGGGGGTGGATTTTTGATTGTGGAGCCACAAATACAATGACCTTTGACAAATATGATATTTTTTAGTCATCGAAACTATTCCGACGACATGTTCAAACTGCCAGTGGTGACGTAACTCGAGTGGAGGGAGCCAGAACTATAGAAGTTTCTCATACTTTACGACTTTCATATTGTCTATATGTTTCGTCACTTTCTCATAAGATAATGTCGATTAGACATGTTACAAAAGAACATAATTGTACCTTGCTGATGCATCCTCACTTCTGTTTTCTACAGGATATCATGACGAGGGAGATTATTGGGCGTGGCACTGAGCGGAACGGATTGTAGTATGTGGATGAGATAGCTCAACAAGGCAAAATGATGCTCGCTCATGAAACTACAGACCGGGAAGCCTGTCTTTGGCATCGACGTTTGGGGCATCCTTCTACGGGTTATCTCAATCTTTTATTCCCTAAATTAGTGAAAATTGAGACATTGTCTTGTGAAACTTGTGTTTTGGCTAAAAGCCACAGACAATCTTTTAAACCAAATAATACACAAGTTAACTCTATTTTTTCTTTGGTGCACTCTGATGTTTGGGGTCCTTCACCCGTTGTGGGAGAACAGGGTTTTAAATATTTTATGCTCTTTATTGATGATTGCACTGGGATGACATGGGTGTATTTTTTTTTAAACATAAATCTCAGGTTTTTGAGAAATTCACTCATTTATATACCATGGTTCAAACTCAATTTCAGAAAAATATTCAAATTCTTAGATCTGATAATGGGGGAAAATTTGTTAATAATTCTATGAAACATTGTGCCAGCAAAAGGGGATAGTCCACCAAACCACTTATCCTCATACTCCAGAACAAAATGGTGTAACTGAACGAAAGAATTAAATTATTCTTGAAATGACCCATGCCATGATGATTGAGTCTCGTGTACCCACATATTTTGGCCTGAAGCTATTGCCACTTCTGTCTACCTTTTAAATCGCCTTCCTACCGAGACACTCCAACTTAAAACCCCGTTACAAGAATTATCTACCCTTGCCAAAATACCTCTCGTCCTTACACTACAATTCTCTTGAAACAAAATTTTATTATGCTAACCACCTTAGCAGTCAGGGGAGAGTGAGAGGGAAGGTGAGGTTGACCTACTAAGTTGGTTGCCAATGCCAGGTCCGGAAGTGGATCCAACAAAAAGAGTTAACCTTACCGCTGAGCCAGTCTCAAACACTCAAGCACAATCTGCAGATCCGCTGCCAAAGCCCATGTCTCTTTGGGCATACCACTATTATTTCTGAGTCTTCAGATAATATTTCTCGAGCAGTTGAAGAAGAACAGGAAGAGATTGCAGTAGATGGTGATACTAGGCGATATGTGTTACCACTCAGGAGTAATCGGGGTATTCCTCCCAAACGATATACCCCAGAGAAGACTGCGCGAAGTACTCAATATTCTGTTGGGAATCTTGCCAAGGGAGATTTGTCCAAAATTACTACAGCCTATGAAACAGCTTTATATGAAGAAGAGATCCCACAAACAGTAGAATGGGCCCTCAAGTTTGAACATTGGAAGAACGCTATGAAGAAGGAGATGAATGCGTTAGCCCGAAATCATATGTGGGAGATATTCCAGTTGACAGAAGGGAAAAGGCCTGTAGGATGCAGATGGGTTTTTACAATTAAATGAAAACCAGATGGGTTTATTGAGTAATACAAAGCTCGGCTAGTTGCAAAAGGGTACATATAAATGTACGGAATAGATTATGCTCACCTGTGGCAAAGATTAACACTGTTAGAGTTCTACTCTCTATTGCTACCAACATGGATTGGATACTTCATCAGTTTGATGTTACAAATACATTTCTTCATGGGGAATTAAAAGGAGAAGTTTACATGGAAGCACCACAGGGTTTCTCAGATGATTTTGAAGGTGGCGAGGTCTGCAGATTGAAGAAGACCTTATATGGACTTAAACAGTCCCCAAGGGCTTGGTTTAGGAGGTTTACCATAACTATGAAGAAGTATGGGTATTAGCAGAGCAATTCAGATCACACCTTATTTCTGAAGAAACGAGGTAACCTTATTAACTGTTTGATTATTTATGTGGATGATATGACCATAACAGGTGATGACTCAAAAGAGATCAAGAAGTTGAAAGAAAATTTGTTTAAAGAATTTGAGATGAATGATTTAGGAAATCTAGTACTTCCTCGGGTCGAAGTGCTCAGATCAAAGAAGGAAATCACACCTTATTTCTGAAGAAACGAGGTAACCTTATTAACTGTTTGATTATTTATGTGGATGATATGATCATAACAGGTGATGACTCAAAAGAGATCAAGAAGTTGAAAGAAAATTTGTTTAAAGAATTTGAGATGAATGATTTGGGAAATCTAGTACTTCCTCGGGTCGAAGTGCTCAGATCAAAGAAGGGAATTTTTATTAACCAAAAGAAGTATACTCTAGATCTTCTAGCTGAGACAAGAATGTTGGATACGCCCATTGCTGTGAATCATGGGCTACAAATTATGGAGTGGACATAATTAGCAGATCGAGGGCAATATCAGCGTCTGGTAGGGAGACTTATTTATCTTTCTCATACCCGACCTGATACTGTTATGCTGTTGGTGTTGTTGTAAGTCAGTTTATGCACCAACCTCAAGCTGATCACTTAGAAGTTGCGCTAAGAATTATAAGGTATCTGAAAGGAACTTTTGGCTATGAACTGCTATTTAAAAAAACTGGACATCTAGAGATATAAGTCTACACAGATGCAGACTGGGCTGGAAATCCAATAGACAGAAGATCTACAGTTGGGTACTTTACTTTTGTTGGAGGCAATCTCGTCTATTGGATAAGCAAAAAGCAAAAAGTAGTGGCACTCTTAAGTGCCGAATCAGAGTTTAGAGGAATCAAGAGTGGTCTAACCGAGGTCCTTTGGTTAAGGAAACTACTGATGGAACTAGATCATCATTCAGCAAAGACATACCAGATGTTTTGTGACAATAAGGCAGCCATCAATATCTCAGAGAATCCAGTGCAACATGACAAAACGAAACATGTCGAGGTTGATAGGCACTTTATCAAAGAGAAAATCGATGGTGGAATTGTGGCGCTACCATTTGCACGATCTGAAAACCAGCTCGCTAACATCTTGACCAAAGCCTCAAACTCCAAAAGTTTTGCAGATGTTCTCGGCAAGTTGAGTATCGGAGATCCCGTCGCTCAACTTGAAGGGAGTGTTGTAAGAAAGGAAAGAAGACCAATTAAACAAGAATTAAGGATCAATCACACCAATTAGAATCAGTCAAGTCCTTGAGAAGCGTTTACATGATTATCCTCTTTCCTTGTACAAATCTGTTTCTAAGCCTATAAGAAGGGGGTCTGTGAATCTTTGTAAATACACAAGAAAAAAAATATTAAAAACACAACCTTTCAATCTATCTCCTTTGTTCTCTATTACAGAAATCAAATATAACTTTATTTATGATGCTGAACCATGTTTCAACAGAGCCGACCCAAACGTGGGTGCTGACCCTCGCATGGCTATTGGACTATTTCACCTGAGCCATCGTTGCAATGACCACGTGACCGAGCCGACCTATATCAGGGAGCTAAAAAACGCGCAAGTTGTTGAACTATTTAACCTGCGCAGCACCACCCATTGCAGCAACCTCGTGGACGAGCCGATTAGCGAACATGTTGTTGAACTGCTTCTCCTATGCCACGCTGCCTTGCAACAACCACTTGGCCGAACCGACCTATGTCAGGGAGTCAATCAGCATTGTATGCTACCGAATGGCTTCACCTACGCATCTTCACCCCTTGTGCAAACCATGCAGCCAAGCCAACTTGAAAACTACGGGCTAACAAGTACAGCTCGATGATGACGAAAGATAAGTAGAAAAGAAATTGTATGAAGGTGCGGTTGAAAACGTATAGTTCGGATTAGAGTTTAGTGAGGTGTTCCTACAGCAATTAAATAGTCAATTGCTAGATAACACGTGTCCTGACTAGTATAAATAGTGTTTTGAGGAGAGCGTAAAACGTTGATATATTTAGTGAGAAAGTTTATAATAAAACATACAAACTTTGTAAATAGAGTTAAGCTAATGTCGGCTCGAATTTTAAAAAGTAATAAATTTTCTATTTTTTAACTTAATTTTTTCTAAGATTTTATATTTGTCGAGATACTTTTAGGTTAAACAGTCTTATAATAAATCTACGTATAATTAAAACATATTTATGATTTACCCTATGTTTAATATTTTGTAATTCATACTTGATACAAACACATTGTTTTACATTTGTTATCAATTGCGACTATTATATAATAATGGAAAAATTCCCATATAGGCCATTAGTGAAATGTTTTTTTCCAAACAGTCCGTTGAAATCTCATCTTCCCATTTAATCCAAAAATTATATAAGAGTACTAAAGTACCCTTTATAATTATTTTATTTTATTTTTCGAAAATTCAGAACTACCCGTATAAAATTCAGAACTACTCATATACATTAAAAAATACTCGTGTAAATTCAGAACTACTCATGTAAATTCAAAACTACTCGTGTAAATTGACGAACTACTCATGTAAATTCAAAAATACTCGTGTAAATTGACGAACTACTCATGTAAATTCAGAACTACTCATGTAAATTGACGAACTACTCGTGTAAATTGACGAAATACTCATGTAAATTCAGAACTACTCGTATAAAATTTAAACTATTCTTCAAAATTTCAGAACTATTCGTGAAAATCTCAAACTTACTCGAAAAAATTCAGAACTACTCGATTAAATTTCAAATTACATAGAAAATAATCATACTACATCGAGAAATTTTATACTACATTAAAGAATTTCATTAATGGTCTACCTTACCCAAACTACATAGAATTCATCTTCAAATCTAAACTACATATTCAAAACTACTAATTCAAATCCAGTATACATAACACAGAATTCCAAACTACTTAAACAGTTCGTAATTATAAAACGGCAGAGTAGTTTGTAATTATCCAAACTACTCTTACAAAACTACTTATCAAAACTACTTGTAATTTTYCCCTTGTTCGCCGCCACACAAAACCACCGTCACCATACCGAACCACCGCCAACCACAGACCCCCCGAGAACCAGCCCAAATGTACAGCACGAAGTCAAGGCCCGAAACCCATCTCCGCTTCCCCTCTATCGAGACTGGTCGCTGCAACCACCGGAAGCCATCCGAGCCACCGCCGCCGCCGTCAATTTTCAAAAGGAACGGAGGGGGGTGTCGTTTCCTCGCCAACGCCGGCCCTCGAGTCAAGTCGGCCTGCAGTTCCGCCGCCGACAGCTCCCCCAAAACCTCCATCCTCCCTTTGATTCCAACCACCACTGTCGCCATCCAAACGCCGTTCACCGCCACATAACTCAGATCCGTCCGCCGCCGCCGTCCTCCCTTTGGTACATCTGAGAACGAGGGCCGCCACATAACTCAGATCCGTCCGCCTCCGCCTCATAACTCAGACCCGTCCACCGCCGCCGCCTCATAACTCAAACTCGTCCGCCGCCGCCGCCTCATAACTCAGACCCGTCTGCCGCCGCCGTCCTCCCTTTGGTACATCTGAGAACGAGGGATTTTACAGACTCTGGGGATTTTACTCTGTGGATTACATCTGAGAAATGTGTGGTGTGTGTGCGTTAGATGGCAAGGAATAATGGTCTTAGAAATCTAGGTTATATAAGATTTATAATTTAATATTTTTGAGTGGTGGGGTATTTTTGACATTTTATATTATAATTTTGATTTAATGGGAAGATTTTGGATTAAATGGGAAGGAATAATGTTAAAGGACTATTTGGGAATTGAGTATGATCTAAGTATACTATATGGGAATTATCCCTATAATAATTTGTGTGATTCATAAGAAATTATTGTATTAAACAAACTCTTAATTCGTTGCATTAAATACCTAATAATTGGGCCCTAATAATTATTATTAAGCCATGTTTTATAAAATAAAAGGACAAGAATTGAAGACGTTATAGCGACAGTTTGATCCTTAATATATCACCCACTTTTACCTACTCTGATTATTAAAATTAAAGAACCATTATGCCACTTTTTTTTTTTTAAATCAAATATGACTTTATTATGGAGCTCGATAGATAATGTAGCGGCCACAGAAAAACTCAAGCTCCTTAATTATTTATCTTTTTTTTTATACTTAATTTGTCTTCCTCATCTACCTTATAATAAAACTGGACATAAAATCTTTGAAGAAAAATCGTTACAAGGAGTGCTACAATTTCTATGCGTTGAAGATGAGTTATGGAAAATAAATTTATAAGTCAATAATTTCAATCTTTCAATAAAGGCAAAGTTATTTTTTTTGTTTTTTCTTAATATAGCGCATTTCACGTTTTTATACATATACTACACACACAAACATTTATTTTAAGAAACTAATTCGTAGAGTTGATATAAACAGTTCCTAGCGGAGAAAAAACTATAAATAATATAACATTGTTTTCTCATCATCTCCCGTTCCTAACTATTCTTTCGTGTTAAATCATTTTCTTAATTCTATATTAACATCTTAGTTTTTAAGAATTAAGGTAATTTTCATTTATTAATTTTATTACTAATTAAGTCAAAAATATAGATACAATTTGAATAATTTATTAAAGTTTGTACAACTATGAGCGTTGTAACATTGATCATAAGCCTAAGGTAAGGATGATCAAGACAAACCCACAATTTTTAAACTTTCGATGACTAGATTGAAATTTCGAATCTTAATTCTCGTTTGTTATATTACTCAAATTTTCAATATTCAACTAACAACTTCTTACACTTAACATAACTCATCTTTTTTATTCCATCATAATTATATTTAAATAATTATATATTACTAAATATAATATAAATATAAATCATTCACACTATTCAGACATGATTTGATATCAAATATAATATAAAAATATATTTTTATCCATTTTAAAAATATAATTTGACATAATAAAATAAAAAATTATGAATTCTATAATAAATAATAATTCTTACTATTCACATGATACTCAAAATTTTTGAATATTCAGATTCAAAATCTCAATAAATCTTAATTCAAACAGGCCAATGCGATTGTACAACAACTCACAAAAAAATTGATAATCCAAACAACCCATGTCAACTTGATTTTCTTAACACGGGGTATTTAAGTCTTCATAAAAATATATAGGAAATATATTTTCTAATTTATAATTTATGGGTATACTAAGCATAATTTTCAACACAATTTAATCATTAGAAAAATCATCTTCGTGGAAGCGTGGTAGAGGCTGCTACAAGTTCTAAATAAGACCAAGAAACAAGAGGGAATCTAAGGCATAAGGAGCAGTAGATTCTTGTGAAGAAAAACGAATGGGGCCCCATCTTTCCAACATGCCTTTGACTTGACAATTTATCAAGTTGCAGGTACGCTACGTCTTTCCAACATTTTTGGTTTATGCTCTTTTCTTTACCTTCTTTATTATTATTATTTTTTTTAATGTTTTTTTGGGGTTTATTTCTGTCACTTGAAAATTAATTCATGTTCTGTAATTTTTTTTTCTTCGAGCGACTTCTTATTGTTTTTCTACTTTCTTCCAAGTTTCTTTTATTAATTCTGTTTCCCACGTCCGAGCAAGACATAGTATTAGTAATGATGACGCTTTTTTCTTGATAATCCCGTTCTTTTAAATAGTTAATGATTGATTGTCCAAGGCTCCTCCTTTTTTTTTTTTGGGAAATATTTAATTAGATTGTGACTATTCGTCAGCTATTTTAAGTCGCTTGATTGAATTTCTGGGTTTTTTCCCATTGAGAAATTTCGATGTTTTACAAGACATTGTTATTCTGATGCTTATACCCTTGGCTGCCAGGTAACTCAACTGTTTACTCTATACTGTTTATGTGTGTGTATATATATATAAATAATATACTTGTTAAATCATTGCTTTTAGTCATAGGCCAATTTCCAATCATCTTGATTTATCTGTCTTTCTTGTACTGTTGTTTCAGAATTTGACTAATAGATTACTGCCCTTTTTGATTTTTCTCTGAATTCTAAAATTATGTTAGATATTACAAAAACAAAAAAAAAACTAAAAAATTGATTACTGCCCTATTTAAAATTTATCTGAAAATTCACGTTTAGGCATCAATGTCCGTTGCCTGCTGTATACCCCTCGTCGAATGCGTGTCCTGCTTAGCCTGTGTCCGTTGGGCCTGGAAAAAATTCCTCTACACCGCGGGCCGGGAGAGCGACAACTGGGCCCTAGCCACCGCCACCGAATTCGAACCCATCCCCCGTCTCTGCCGATACATCCTCTCCGTATACGAAGACGACCTCCGGAACCCCATCTGGGCCCCGCCCGGTGGCTACGGCATGAACCCCGATTGGGTCGTCTTAAAAAAAGATTACGACGACACGGAGGGAAAAGTCACCCCCTACATGATCTACATCGATCACGATAATTCGGACATAATTGTAGCGATTAGGGGACTTAATCTGGGTAAAGAGAGCGATATTTTGCTATTGCTCGATAATAAGCTCGGCCAGACGACGTATGACGGTGGGTACGTTCATAACGGGCTTTTGAAGGCGGCCCAGTATGTTTTGGAAGAGGAGTGTGGGGTTTTGAGGGAGTTGGTTGAGAAGAATCGAGATTATAGTTTGACGTTTGTCGGGCACTCGCTCGGGGCGGGTGTGGTGACGTTGTTGACGATGCTGGCGGTCAAGAATACGGAGAGATTGGGGTGTATCGAGAGGAAGAGGATTAAGTGCTTTGCTATTGCGCCCGCGAGGTGTATATCGCTGAATTTGGCTGTTAGGTACGCGGACGTGATTAATTCGGTTGTGCTGCAGGTATTCATTGTTGTTTACTTGCTAAAATAAGTCCATATAGTGATTTCATTTGAAAGTTTTTTTTTTTATTTGAATAATAAAGATGATTAGATATTTAAACTGGAAAGATTAAATTTACGAGACGTCTGCTTGTAGACATCCTTGGTCCAAACAAAATAGGATTGTAATAAACTTATCTTGTTTCTTACTCTGTTTTCTTGATTTAGAAGCATTTTTTTTTTCCTGCCTAAATTTGTAGAATACTACTATTTAATTAATTTTTTTTTTTTTACCTTTGTTATACAGGATGATTTCTTACCCCGGACCACAGTGGCCCTCGAAGATGTCTTCAAATCACTTTTCTGGTAAAAGATCTCAGGCCTTGCCACCTTTTATTATTATTATTGCTTGTGATTTTCACTTTTGATGTATGTTTCTGTATGAAATTAACAACTTCTAAATCATTTTTTTCCCTCTCTGACGTGTGAAATTGTATGAGATGAATTTAAATCATCTTAGGGATAATTACAAGAAGAACCCCGAGGTTTAGGTTAATTACGCACCCCCACCCCCCCCAAACACACCACAAAAGAAAAAGTTACTTGAGGTTTGATTTTGTATCACACTGCCCCTAACGTTAGTTCTCCGTTAGAAATTTACCATCATTTTGTAAGGTTTGATTTTGTAAACTTACTCAAATGATTTCCTCAAATTTTATCACCATTTCATTTATAATTCTACATTGCTGTGGCATGATGATTAACCACAGTTTGCCAAAAAAAAAAAAAATGTGCAACAAAGACTGTTTACTAACACTATTGCACAATCTGTTGGATAGTTTCCCGTGCTTGCTGTGCGTAATGTGCTTAAAAGACACGTGCATGCTAGAGGAGAAGATGCTTCAGGATCCAAGGCGCTTGTACGCACCCGGTCGACTCTATCACATTATCGTGAGAAAACCCTTCAGGTATTTACGAAATTACGAATTTATATATCTGGGTTTTCTTTATAGGTTTTAGGGATAATTACAAAAATACCCCTGAGGTTGAGCTTAATTACAAAAACAAACAAACCCAGTTATCCTTTTAAAGTTACGATTACCTCCTTTATAGGGTGCAGTTTGTAAAATATAGATAAATGTTGATTTGAACTTTTTTTTTTCTTACTCTATTTGCAGATGTAAAAGAATTTCACCGCTTGTTAGGACAGCGGTGCCTGTGGACGGACGGTTTGAGCACATTGTTTTGTCGTGCAACACAACGTCTGATCATGCTATAATTTGGATACTGCAGGAATCTGAAAGAGCATTTCATGTAAGTTTCTTTCATTTGTAGTTGGTACGGATTTAACTATGTGAACCGAAAATATGTGTTTTACTTCTTACATTTTGATGGTTGTCTCAAGGTGTAGTCACGAGATATCACGGGAACATATATTTGGACTAATTTTAAAAGCTATTCCCAAGGTGTAGTCTAATTACCACCCCCCCACCCCCCACCCCACCCAAAAAAAAACTCAGTCATTATTCAGAATTACAAATACGCCCTTAACCTTTGTTTCTCTTTTACAAATTGCATCCTCAAGAGGTGGGGGTTTTTTCCAAGTAAAAGCAAAACTCAAAGGGGGTGTTTGTAAACATGTTGAGAGGGTATTTGTATTTTTAAAAGAGAACCGGAGTTTTTTTGTGATCAGGACAAACGTCAGGGGTATTTTGTAATTTCCATATATATATGTATATATATTTAAAAGCTTACAATTTCCATGTAACGACTGTTTTCGCTCTCTTGTCTTCTTTTGGTTTTAGTTAAAATTTATATATAGCTAAGAATATTTTATATAGCTGAATATTGTCCTATTTGCAATTGCAACACCTGTACATGCATATGCTCGTTTTATTTTCTCGTGACGATACTAAAGTGTTTAAAATTATCTTAGTGCAGTCTATGCTGGAAAAAGAGCGTATTACGAGCATCCCACCGGCACAAAGGATGGAGAGACAAGCATCGCTCGCAAAAGAACACAACGAGGAGTACAAAGCAGCCTTAGAAAGGGCAATTGCGTTGTATGTACCTCATGCTTATTCTCCGCCTTCTTATGGGACTTTTCAAGAAACCGAGAAAGGTCAAAATTCGAGCACTGGGCCGGAGGATTAAACTTTCAAGTAATTTTGGAGGGGATTGGAGATACATATATTTTTTGTACTTTAAAAATACGTTGTAAAAAACATTGTAGCCTATGAAGAATAGAGAGTAGCTTTAGGAAATGATGTTCATTCTTTCTTTGATTGATGTTGATGAAAGTGCTGGATTGATACACTGGTGTGCAGGCCCTTTCTTGCATGACTGTATATCATATCAGATAATAAAAATCGATCCACATTGTTGGAAAAGATTATCCGTGCAGTTTTGGTCTCCAATTGTTCAATTTTTTGAAATATCGGCAGTGTTTCTAGTTGGATGAATACCAAGGGGCCGTTTGGTTCAGCGGTTCGGAGGAGTTATACCGCCTGGTCCTTATAGCTGATTAGGCCTAAAAAGCTCTGTTTTGAAAAATGCTACAATTCGTAGCTTTTTCTAATTAGCTGATAGGTGATTGAAGAAAATTTTATTTTTATTCTTTTCCTTTATAATCTTTTTTATATAAATATTTATTTATCAAATAAATGCAGTGATATCATTAAGTATATATTTTTTCCGAAAGTCTTTATTTATTATTCCAAAGTTTTTAAATATTAATTTTCACATACTAACATATTATTTTATAATTCTACATAAATATTATTTTCGCACATAAGGATTTTTTTTTATTTATCAGTATAATTATTTTGGTATCATTGTTTATATTTCTCTTAATTTTTTAAAATACTTTTTAGGAAGTCTTTATTTATTATTGGTTTTATATTTTTTTTAATTTTTATGTATATCTCTCAATTATGTATATATTGGTAAATTAACATTCAATCAGCTAATTTACTAAACAATATTTCACAATCAGCCAGTAGCTTCTCAGAATTATCTCAACCAAGTGGACCTAAGTCTCACAACCTTAGTCTTAGTTTTTAGGATGACTGAATTAAAAAAAAAGAAAAAAGAAAAACCTTTACAGGTTTAGTCTGATTACCGAAAAAAAGAAGAAGTCCAACTATCTTCAAAATTGTACACTTGTTTCTGTTTTATGAAGGGCACCCTCAACTACAAGTGGGTATTTGTAATTTTGAAAGATAAATGGAGTTCTTTTGTAATTAAGCTAAATCTCAGATGCAGTTTTCGAAAGTCACCCTAAATCTTAATTTAAGAGAACAATTGATATACTCATTAGTCCATGAACAAACTAGATTTTCTGAAGCTGAGGTCAAGCATTAAATTCTCCTTTTTTTTTTTGGAAGCCAAATATGCAATAATCAGATTGCAGAAATGTTGAATAAAAAGCACGTTGTTACAAATGATACATATCCATTACTCGTATTCAGTTAGTCTGCACATTTTATTTTCCATAAACACAACAGCTAAAAGGATCAGTTACACATCTATTGGTTGCTTCGATTTCCTTTATAACTGTATTAGAAAGTATATTAGAAAAATATCATGGTTACAAAGTCTCTTTAGGTCTGAATCGACATTTTTTT
>BMAC01000299.1:78096-93499 GCA_014905375.1 Phtheirospermum japonicum | reverse complement strand
TCCACTTTTTCGGTCGCCCCGCTTGCCGTCGGCCGCCGTCGGACCGAATCGTTCGGACCTCGTTCTCGTTTCTTTGTCGTTTTCAATCCTTCGTCGGATCTAGTGCTCCGTCGTAGGGACGTCGGGTAATACGGTGTGTGACACCGATTCGCCGAAGCCACGACGCACCTGTCCGTCGCCGAAGCGCCCGTCACCGCCGGCGCACCGACGATCGCCACGGCCGAAGCCACTTGCTGTTCATCGCCGGGCTGAAGATTTGCTGTTCGAAGCCGCCGGACCGCTGCCATCTCCGCACCGGAACAGCGCCAGCCAAGCCCTCGCCGCTTCATCGACGAAGTTCAACCCGGCCATCCGCCGTGAGAAGCCTAGCACCTCCGGACGCTCCCAAGCCGTTCCGTTGCCGGGCTGTTGCTGCTGTCGTTTCCGTCGCCGGGCCGACCACCGCTCGCCGACGCGCTGCACCTCCTGCCGACGTGCCGCTCCCCGTCGCCTCCGAGCCTTTAGGTACTGTGGCTACACTTGCATATATATATGTGTGGGCCGTATATATATATATATATGTATGTGCTGGGTTTTATATATTTGCATGCTGCAGATTGTATATATTATGTAGTGTGTGTTCTGTAGTGTGTTCTTTTTACATATATATGCGTGAGTTACATATGTGTGCTGGGTATGTGACTTGAATATATTAATATGCATGCGTGATGTGTTTCAATATATTAAGCATGTGTGTGAAGTATGTATGGTGTACATATATATATAAGAACATAATATAAGAATGCATGCTGTATGATATTTATATAGATAATATAACTGCATGCATGTAAAGTACTACTTATATATATATTCTGTTAATATGAATATGTTATGCATAATGATGCATACTGTTTTATAAATATTATATATATATATATATATATGATATGTGTATATATAATATATAATTAAATATATGATTAATATATTAATATATATATAATTGTTATATATAAGTTTAATATAATTAAATATATGATTAATATATTAATATATATATAATTGTTATATATAAGTTTAATATATTAATATATACATATATATATATATATATATAACAATTATATATATATATATATATATATAATTGTTATATATAAGTTTAATATATTAATATATACATATATATATATATATATATATATATATATATATATAATTGTTATATATATGTGATTAATAGAAACCGACATGCTTATTCAATTTTACGAAAATCAGATTGTTTCTATTTATTAAAAGCAATTAAAACATTGTTTGAATTAATTGATTATAAAATTGGACCGTCGTCAATTGAATTCGATTCAATTTCATTTTATTTAAAATTTTTTGTTTTCCGCTGCGCGACGGTACCACCGATTCCCAACAGAAAGGCGCCGGTCTAGTACTTTAATACACACTTTCCTGCCGGCAGGAAAGAGTAAAAATAATTTTAATTTTTTTATAAACTCTATTTACACACTTTCCTGCCGGCAGGAAAGAGTAGAAAATAGTTTTTATTTTTATTTTTTTTATAAACTCTATTTACACACTTTCCTGCCGGTAGGAAAGAGTAGAATTTTTTTTTTTTTTGGGATAAGATGTGATATTTTAAATATATATTTACAACGTCCAGTTATATGATTCTTGTGAATTTACTTTTTAAGAAAACCTGGCTCTATACTTGCATAGCACACAATGTCCACAACTCAGTTTTCATCATTACAATTTCATATCTTTAATTTTTCATATTTAGAATTTCACCCCTCTCAATTTTTATATTTAGAATTTCACCCCTCTCAGTTTTCATATTTGCAGTTTCACCCCTCTCAATTCTCATATTTGGAATTTCACCCCTCTCAACTTTCCTATATAGTATAGTATATATATATATATATATAATTTGTTATCTTACTTACAGCTACTTGTCTAAGTTGTCTAAGTACCTATTTTATCTTTCTACATACTAATATAATGCAAATCTTTTGATTCATCTTTAAATTTGTACATTTTTTTAACTAAATGACGGTTTTCATCTTTTTATAATGCAAAATTTTGTTCTCATATTATTTTTACTTCTCCAATATATTCTCATTTTAGTGCTTCCCTCCAGATTATCAATTTTTTATTATTGTATGTGTTCGAATTTTTTTTGTATACCACACTCCACTTGCGTTTCTGTACACGGCGTAAATCATTTCTAATCTGCAGCATGTGAACCTTGTTAAGCTAATCTGCTTTTGCGTTCACGGAGATGATAAAATGATAATCTATGACTACATGCCCAACAAGAGCCTGGATTTCTTTCTGTTCAGTGAGTATCATCTTCTTCTTTCTTTAACCAATTATTAACAAAACGGATCATTACAAAAACTACTCTGAGTTTTTGCCTTAATACAAAACGACCCCAATTATCTTTCAAAATTAAAAATATCTACATGACAAAATACCATCCTTTGAGGGTGCAATAAGAGTTCAATTTGCAAAAGAGATACGAACGCCAAGGACTATTTGTAATTTTGAGAGGTAATGAGGCCTTTTTGTAATTTGGTTAAACTTTCGGGTGCAGTTTTTTCCATTATATATTTAATTTTTGTAATTATATTGACGTCGAGTATGATTATGATTAATTATGAAAAGTACCCTAGAGTTGACATAATTAAAAAAAAAAAAGAGGCAAAACAAATGAAATTGGACTAAAGACAAACTGGATGCAAAAAAAAATAAAATTGAAAATATAGAAATAAACCAAAAATAAATATATATTGAGCATCGAATAAATCTAACTATGTTTGTTGCTATTTAAGTAATAACAATTAACATACTATATCATGGATTAAAAAAAAAAGTGTCATCACACAGAATTTTAATATTTAAAAAACACTTAAAACATTAAATAGTCTAAACTGTTGGTCTCACTACAAATAATAAAATTCTAGTAATTTTTGGGGGATTTTGGCATGTTTTGATATTGTGACCCTTCTCACCACACTTGCCACAAGTGGTTCTTTTAGTGAACTCTCCACTTGAAAGGTGTCGTTTTTTCTTTGGCCGTCCACATCTTGTTGTTCCTTTTGGGGGAAGGACCAGTTGGTCTTGGTTTTCATTTGAAATAATTCTCGTCACATCACAGCTAATGGGAAATAYARCGTMTTCATATGTRGCAAGCATAGTTTCCTTAAGATAGTACCTTGAACAATATGRGATCGGATCCTTATTATTGCCTCTCAACACACTCMATGCATGTGGAYATGGGAGCTCATCCATTTCGAATCGATTGCACGTACATGTTTTACTTTTCATGTCAACAACATAACTTAAAGTCCCCAACGACACTTTATATATCCAATCATTCGCTTTTTGTACCTGTTTTTGTATGTAAATAAAAAGAAGTTTATTGTTATGGATTTTTAAAGTAACAAATATGAAAATTTCCTCATATTGTAATACTTACTGTCAGTCGTAAGGAGGACCTATAATTTTGATCCAGCATTTCTTGTCCACGCTTGGTTAAGGTCGTGAATGTGGAAATAGATTCATCCCTATTTTTCACATTCCATTTTTGTTGTAAACTCCTCAACGACTCAAAAAGTGTAGCTACTGGTAGCTCTCGGGCAACTTTTGTTGCTGAATTCAATGACTCGGCTACATTTGATGTCATCGCCAGGAACCTATTACTTGAGCAATGTACACGTGCCCATTTTTCAAACCCGACATCTTTTAAGTAAAACGTAATCCGTTCATCTATTAGTCGCAACTCTGTCATGTGGTGATCGAATTCATCTATGGTGTACGACTTCGCCGCTGCTATAAAAGATGCACTCATAGCCTGTGGTTTTTTTTTTTTTGAAATGCTTCTTCAAGTTTTTCAGCAAATGATATATGCATGCACATTGGGCAGCTTCAGGGTAAACCTACCATCATTTTCCCCAAAAAAATCACAAATACCATATGTAAATAACTTATTAATTATTTATAAATAACTATTTAATTAGTATTTTATTTATTAATATTGGTTATCTCGATAATCAATTTAAAGTCACAGACGCGCAAAAGAAAATTATACTGTCTTAAGAATCAATTTAATTGAATATCATTATAAATAAATAAAGAAAAAACAAAATAAATTATGAAAAAGAATTATTCCTGACCTTTGTAATTGCCTTCACTATGCTCTCATGTCTGTCGGACATTATGCACATTCCTCGTCTACTACCAATTGCTGATTTAAGTGTCTCGAAAAACCAGTTGTACGACTCATTATTTTCAGAATCTACCACAGCATAAGCAAGGGGCACAATATGTGCGTTCGCATCTTGTGTGCTGGCTGTTAGCAGGGTACCTCCATAAGACGCTTTTAAAAATATTCCATCGACGATAACAATTGGCCGAAAATGCTGCCATCCTTTTATGGAAGCATTCAATGACATAAACACGAACCTAAATCTTTTGTTTTCTGACTCGATGCTGAGTCGTACGACACTGTCTGGATTTGCCTTGCGTACTTCTTTCAAATAACGAGGTAATTTCTTATATGATTCATCTGGTTTTCCTTGTATATCATCTGGTGCTTTTCTTTTCGAACGCCATGCTTTATGATAGTCGAGATGCACTCCTTTGAGTTTCATATCTCTAATTATATCCGCTAGAGTGTAAATAGTCTTTGGATTGCAGAATTTTTCTTTGATAATATTTCCTACAATTTTTGAAGTGGCTTGTCGTTGGCTATTCATTCTCGTATCTATAGAACAAGTGTGTATGTCCACCATCTCTCTTATCTTGAAGTAACTTGACTTACAAACACGAGAAGACTTTATAAACCAACCGCAAGAGTCGTCTATACATTTGATAAAATACTGCCTCTTACATGACTTCTCGACTTTAAATTGGAAATGCTCGTTAATAGCATATTCACCTACAAACTTTTTTAAAACCTCATTATTACTAAATATCTGCCCCACTTTGATACCATTTTTCAAATTATTATCTAGCATTCCTTCCATGTGTTGGCAATGGTCAACATGAAGTTCTCTTATTTTGGATTCGGCTGCATCCATCATCGATTTGGCTATGATATCTGCAAAACTTGTAATGCCTCCTCCTGTTTCATAGCTCAGTTTATCCGTGTGGTTTGGAGAAAATTGTAGTGTTTCGATTTTAACTACTTCTTCCTGCTCAGCTTGCTGGACTTCTTCAACTGTGAACGAGCTCATGAAACTTGTCCTTATATTCACTACCGACGTGCAGATTGGAAACATAGTGTAATCGTGTTCTTTTTGTTTTAATTCTCTGTAGAATTGCAGGCTGTCGTTGTTGTCGATGTTTATAGGTGGATAACCGTGCTTTAGTTGATACTTTATATGCAATGACTGCGAGGCAAAATCTAGCTGTAGTTTATTTGTGATAATTTCACGAAATTCATCGAACTTGCTCTGTGGGTTAATTAAGACACCGCACACTTGAAAGTTTGTGTAATTGTTGTTTGTGTCCCACTGCCCGTTGTAATGGACGAATGTCAAAATTGCATTCATATTTAAATCCTGCACATAGTTACACGAGTACGAGTTGAGGTTGAAATGTTTTAAATAATCTGCAGTTGTAACATAAAATCAGAGATGCCTCATAAAATCATCTGTTTTACACTTGAAAATCTGTACAGATTGTGTACACTCTGAATAATATTCAACAGTTAATGAAATCAACCTACATTAAAAAACCAAACAAGTTCGACTAATTAATTAGACCACACAAAACAGATTGTGTATTATCCAAATACAAAAGTAATTAATCAGACCACACAAAAGTAAGATTGTATTAATCAATACCTGATTTGAGTAGGGATCCAGATGATAGAAAAGCACGAGAAATTCGTCGTGGATCTTGTGGACATCTACGCTATTTTGGTTCCAACTTGTATGCGGGGAGAAAATGAAGTTTCTACATGTAGCATACCATTTCATGAGCAGTTTTTTTTTTCTTCGACGGTTTATTCTCTTTTTTTCTTCCGGCATGAGCAGTTTCTTCGGCGGTTTATGTTCGTATTTTTGAGTTCAAAAATTGGGAGTTCGTATATTTTCAATTTCTTTACTCTAACCGTATTTTTAAAAATTTTAGGTTAATTATAGACAGTTTTGTATTTTGGTGTAGGAAGTGTGGGCTTTAGTGGGTTAGCGTGGTTTGAATATGGACCTAAAATAATTTCAGGCCCAATCAATTTGGTTTTGAAAATGAATTACTGGCGCATATCAATATTTCCTTTATGTGGCATTTGGATAATGGATACTTGGAAAGAAACATTTGAAAGCAAGATTTCAAAATAACAATAAATACATTACGCTTGTTTGGATGATTTCAAATACAATGGATATTAAATATAGGAAATACACAAAAGCACCTATTTGAAAATAAAAGTTACAAGATTTGCTTACAAATCAAAACATGTAAAAATACGATCTCAACCAAGAAAACTAGAAAATGTGAAAGAAAAACTACCTACACGTAAAAACAAAAAATTAAGGGAAAATTCCCATTTACTATACTCCTATTACCATTAATTGTTAAATACTTTAATGAATTTTTTTTTTTATCCCATTTAGTCAAATCTATCCCATTTAATCAAAATTACAACTTAAATTATCAAAACTATCCCTACACCTAAAAAACTAATAATAATAATAATAATAATAATAATAATAATAATAATAATAATAGCGTATGGAATTTTTCGCTTCATGTGTAATGAGTAGTATGAAATTATGCTCGTTGCGGTATATATTTTTGTTTTGAAGATATTGTGTAGTATGAAATCATCTCGTGCAATTTAATATAAAACTTGACAGCCTAATCTAAAATTTTGAATTTTTTTTGCATAATATAGTTTGTAATCTGGTAGGGTTAGTATGTAATTTGATAATAGTATTATTAATTTTAAAATGTTATAGTATTTTTATTAGTTTTTGAATTTTAGTAGAGTTATGAATTTGATAATGGTAGTATGAATTTTAAAATATAATAGTATGTAATTTAATAATAGTAGGATGAATTTAAAATATAATAGTAAGAGATTTTATTGATTTTGTGAAACTTTAGTATGAAAATTCACAATACCAGTTTGAGTTTCATATATAGCGTGAAATTAAAATTTAAAAATATAAAATTGTGAAAAATAATGTTGTATTTTAGTGTGACATATTTCATAAAATAATTACATAATATAGTATGAAATGTCATGGCGTATTGTGATATTTTTCCTCTAATGATTAAGATTATAAAAATTAGTAGTATGGAATTCCGACCGTAGTATGAAAATACACAGTGTAGTATGAAATTCGTCGTTACCGGTTGGTGACAATGATATGAAAATATCATGTAATAGTATGAATTTTGGTTATATTAAATGTTGAATAAAGAAAAAAAAAATTGAAAGGAAAAAAAAAAGAAAATCATTAATAAGGGTAAAGTAGTATTGTTATGTAGTAGTTTAGATTAAATGGGAAGATAATTGACTATATGGGAAGTTAATATTTTCATTAGAGTATTTGTAATAAAACATTTATCTATTAGATCATATGAGAATTGCCCCAAAAATTAAAATATAATATAAATATTATTGCACGTAAACTAAAAACGAAAATAAATCGTGATTAGACCGATAACAAATAATCTCATGAATTATAAATATAGAGACGAGGTGAAGTGTGGTATCGATATTATAAAATACAATATTAAAAAAAAAGTAAATACCAATGTAAAGATAATAAAAAAGTAGGTATTATTGCAATGTAATTTTCCCTTAAATATATCCCTGATTTCAAAAATCTCAAATGGTTTTGTAAAAATCTCGAGTCTTGCTGTGACTCATTATTGTCAATTCTAATTGATTAGATTGCACTTTCAAGCATTTAAAGAAAGTAGCTTTCTATAAAGAGAAGGATCCTCAAAAAGGTTGAAATCTTGGAATCAACCAACAATGTGCAATTTAACGTACCGGAACCATAATTATATAATATTTATAAGGGTACCATACTTTCACCCATCATACATTTGCAACCATAGCTCTTTTAATTTAAAAAATTTAGAATTGATTTAATTCGAGTTTCCATAATTGTCTATATTAATCTCAAATTCGTTTCCGTGTTTATTTTATGGATTGAATCCTTTCTGCCAACGAAATGAACGCGAAGCCCGTTATATTAATCTCATATTAAATTCATCGGTCATGGAACTCTTCCAAAATTAAATCACTTATTTAAGTTCAACAATAACAATAGTAATAACAACGAATATAATTATAACTAAAATATATTGATCACTTTTATATAATATTAATAAATACTTCCAACATTTTTTATGCAATATGTCTCGACAATGAAAGCAATGGCCTATCTCTTCTTCATTTTCTAATTGAATCTCCACTAAGGTTTTTCTGTAAGAATAGTTGAAAAGTTTCAACAAAAGAAAGGGTAATTTTGATCTAATCAGACCCCATTCTGATTGCATTTAAGATCCTCGTGAAAATGAAATCCACAATCAAAATGTCAAATGGTGCTTAAACACGCACTTATGATGTGACCATTACTTTTGCCTAAACTTTCAATATGACTTTAAAACATCCATGGTTTTCTATTGACTTCAACTATTTGCGGTTCAAAAGGTTTCATTGGCCATTCCAAAGGATGATCCCTTTTTGTGTTTACTATTAAATAATTGGGATATATACTGATACACAAATACCGCCCTTAATATCTGGTAAAGGCTAATGGTCGATCGGGTATTAAATTTATAATTATCGCTTATAATTTTGAATTTGTTGTATAATAATTCTATAACAAATACTTCAACTTGAAGGAGTGCTATCAACTTCCATCACAATTTTGAAAAACTCTTCAACTATATATTATACACCTCGTTGCAAGAATAATTTAGAAGGATATAATTTAAAACTCCACGTGAAAACAAAAAACTGTAAGTTGACCAAGCATTGTCTTGCTTCTAGAATTAGAAGTTGGAATTTCCAACTGTCCAAACCATTTTAACTTACAAGTCAAACCCCTTTGGGTTATGGCCTCAACCACCATTATTCTCAACCTCAACAAATTTAATAACGAGCACATATATACAAATCATTAATATATTGCATAGAAAGACAAAAATAACCACACGCCATATGTTTTCACAAACCATGTCTTAGAAGGACCTTATTGCAACTCTAGGCTATAATAACTTCAACTAAATTTTTTGTGTTCTGATTTAACTATTGATTGGCTAAAACTTTCACTTTCTGAATCAAGTATCGCTGATTCAACAACACCTGCAAAATCCTTAACCGTAAAACCGACTTTTTCAAACCTACATTTCTCATTGCTCTCCCTAAACCTCAAGTAATCCGAACAAACAAACGGTTTGTAAATCCTTTTCTCCATGCCGACAACTTCATTGGGTGCTAAAATCACCTTCACATCCTCAAAGCACCAAAAAAAAGCTAGAGAGAAACGATTCACCGACCTTTTCAAAATCACCCTATGTTGAGATGATCTGAGCCGTTCGTTGCTCCACGCTTGCATCATGTCTCCGATATTTACGACTAGGGTTTCTTCACACGGAACAATGTTCATCCATTTTCCATCTTTCGATCTCACTTGAAGCCCTCCCATTTCGTCTTGATACACAATCGTCAAACAACTCATGTCAGTATGCTTTCCAAGACCCTCAACTTCTTCCTCTTCTAAATTCTCGGGAGGAGTGTAGTTGTTTATCCTCAAGTATCCATGGCACTTCTTGAATTCGGGATCGTAATATTTCGTTTCGAATCCATCACCAAAGGTCATCAATAGGACTTTGAGTATAGTTTTAGATAATTCCGTCATTTTACTTCCGTATTCTTGCAATACTTCGCTATAGACAAAAAAGAATAAGGCAACAATTACAAAATATTACCCGTGACATTTAGTCTAATTACAAAAAACTCCGGTCATCTTTCAAGATTACAAATACCCGTTAAAGTGCAAGTTGTGAAAGCCAGAAATCGTCCAAAGGGGTAATTCTAATTTTGAAAGATAACTATCTATATTAGGCTAAACCTCAGAGGTGGTTTTTGTCATGAACCCCGATCGAAAGAAACAAAGAACTAGATTATATAAGTTGAAGAAACAGATGATCAAGTATTTATAAAAGAAGACCACTTTGAAAAGAAAAAAAAAAACTAAAAAACATTTCTTACCTAAATTCGGAATCTTGTTCGCCAAGCACATCAAGAGAACTCTGAGCAGAGGCAGCAAAATCCGGCCCTGACACCCTAATGCTCTCGAAAAAAGGAGATGCAATAAAATGAGGGGTATATGTTTTGAGAGACGAGAACGGGCCTAGTTCGAGTTTGGACTCGGAAGGGAGGCCGAAAATCTTAACCGATAGAGAGTACATTTTCTCATGGAGATCTTTTGAGATTCCATGATTGATGATTTGAAAAAAACCCCATTCTTTGCAGGCTGCAGCTAGAGAGGGTAGAGATGATGAGTTAAATGGCTGAGAGACGTCTAAAACAGGGAGGTGCAAGGGATTTTCAGATTGATAAACCATTTTTTCACTCGGTGGGTTTGATTAAGGTTGCGAGGGCACTCTGTTTCTGAAGGCAAGCAATGGTTTTTTGGTTGAAAAAAATGGAACCTCACTTGGCTGAGTCGAGTAATATTTGACTACCAGCAAAGATCTGAAACGAGATGGGAAAATTCCCGACTTAGTTCTAATATTTGTAGCCATACAAATATACAATTAACATTAATTGTCCATACTATAAGCAATTCGGAAAGGGGTTTGGTACGAAATTGGTTTATCAGTCTACCTAATTTAATATTTTTCTTTTATTATACATTATCTAATTTTTAATTATATTTTTTATTATACTTTACCTACATTTCCTTTTATTCCCCTACTATAAAAATATAAACAAGTCATAAATAATATTAAATTTAAATTAATTATCTTAATTAAAAGACAAATATCATGTAAAATAATTTTATTAAAAAAATTAATTATAAAAATAATTAAATAAGCTGTACCTATAAAAATAATTGTATTTTTTGAATTCCAAATATTCCATATAGGTCAAGTTATTGCATAATCTAAGTATTAGCAATGAATCCAAACTAAATATAAAAATATAAAATTATATAATAATAATTAATAAATATTGATCACCAGTAAAATACGACACGGGTTGAGAGTATGATGTCTCGTGATTGTTTCTAAGTATAACTAATAATTATTAATGAATTCAATCTAAATATTAAAATATAAAATTATTTAATAATAGTTAATTCGTAGAGATTAGAAACGAGTTGAGAATGTGATATATTTTTTTTAATTTTCTTAATTATGTAAATAAAAATATTCATATTTTGATTTATACATTAAAATATAAAGTTATTTAATAATAATAATAATTAATAAATAAATTAGACATGTAAATCACGATTGATAATACACCGTTTGGATTTCTTATTCAAAATTTAAAAATTTATAATTATCAAACAAATATTCCATATTTTCTTTTGGTAATCCCATGTAATACATGAGTGTTAATTGTTTTTTTATTATTTAAATAAAAGGATTACAATTGTATAATTATAACGACAAAAAAAAATGAGTACAGTAAATCTCCTCTATATATTAATGCAGAATCCTCCTGTTCTATGTGTCTGTTTTCCAAACTTTGTTAGCTTCGAAAAAAATTCTGGTGCTTCGGTGTCACCGAACCTAATATCTACCTAATTTAAATTTAATATTTTTCTTTTATATATTTTACCTATTCTATTATTATAATTTTGCTAATTTAATATTTTTCTTTTATTATATGTTACCTAATTCAGTATTTTTTTTCATCATATTTTGTCTGATTTTTATCTTACTTTTATTCTACTAATAAAATAAAAATAAATAAGTCATATTTAATAAGAAAAGGTCTATATAAGTTGATTTAATTTTATTTATAATAAAAGTTGAAATAACTTTATTTTAGATTTTTCTATTAAAAAATACGAGTTATATAAAATTATTACAAAATGAAATAAATATAAAATATATATAAACTTAAATTTGAATATCTAATCCTAATATAATGCATTAAGAATAAAATTAGAAATATATATTAAAAATTATTACGCCAAAAAAGAAAAGAGAGAGAGAGAGAGAGAGAGAGAGAGAGAACAACAAATAAAAATAATAAAATTTTACACCTAGAAATATAAACTTTAAATATATTCTAAATCTCCTTATCTAATTCAATATAATGCATTGATAAACAAATTATTTATCTTCGTGAACAAATTAATGTCTTACGCAAAAAAAAATAAAAATAATACTAATAATATAATATTATATATACTACAATTAAGATATACAACTTTTTTTAATAGAATTATCAGTGCCTTATAGGTTTTAATTTTTTATATCTCATATTCAAATGCGACACGCAGGTGTTGTATGTTCTACATTTTTATAAACTCAATTTTCTACGGGTTTCCTTCAAATTTAGGGCATTTTGCTATATTTTACAACTAATTTCGTGATTCCCGGGTAAAAATACTTAAATATTAATCAGTCATACAGTAATTAGAACAAATAATGCTCTGATTTGTGTGTAAAACCTATTTATTCAGAAGAATATTCTTTGTTTAAATAGAAAAATAATGTTACGATTTGTGTGTATCATTTTTAATATTATTCGAGTGTTATTTTTAATGAGTGTTACTCTTTTTTAAATCCTACATAATATGCGGGTGTTTAACTAATTTAATAAATGAAGTAAAACTAGCAAAATGCGATGCGAGAATAGTCGCACCCAATTGCAAAACCGGTCCGTGTTCCTATATGTATTAAAATGTCCTTGTTGTAAAACTAGAGAAAATGAGAGAGGAGAGTGAGAGAATGAGAGAAGAGAGTTGTTTATTATGGGGACTAGAATCCCTTTTTATAGTTACAAGATTAGGGTTTAGGGGTAGGATAGTCATTCATATAATATGTAATTAAGGCAATTAATTAACTACAACACTCCCCCTTGAATGACCTTAAAAATACTGCCTCGTTAAAACCTTGCCAGRAAAATCCAATGGGACAAAAACCTGGTCGAAGGAAAAAGAGTACAACCCTACTCCCCCTGAAAATCACGAATGTAGATATTTGAGTCGCCGCATGTCAATCTTGTGTACTAATCTTTTAAAACGATGATGTTGGTAGTGCTTTCGTGAATAAGTCCGCCAAATTATCATACGAGCGAATTTGCTGGATATCGATATCGCCATTCTTTTGGAAGTCTTGTGTGTAGAAGTTCTAGAGAGATATRTCTTGTCTTGTCACCTTTTATGTAGTCACATATGAGTTGCGTCATGTATGAAATAKTTCTTTTCACACTTATAGTGTTCAAATGCTGTCTCATTAAAAYCTTGCCAGAAAAACCCTGTGGGACAAAAAACTGRTCGAAGGAAAAAGAGTACAGCYGCTCCCCATGACTTCAATTGGTAGTAGTTCTCGAGTTGATCATTTTTCTGTTTTCAAACTTTGAAATATAGTATTATTCAAAGAATGTGCCTCATCAAAACCTTTCAAGGAAAAACCCGATGGGAAAAGTTCGAGTGAAGGAAAAAGAGTACATTATTCCTTGAATATGATCATAATGTTGCCTCATTAAAAATCTTACTGGGATAATCTGAAAAAACCTCAGTTAAGGGAAGAAGAGTGCAATGCATATCTCATCATATTAATGACAATGTTATAAATATGTATCAAGCATATCAAAATCCTTCTAAGATTTTATTTTATTCATGATATTGTTCTATATTGTCGGTTGAATGAAACTTCATGTTTCAATATCATCCACCACATAAAAGAATGCTCTTGAAGCATAAATCTTTATTTGTATATTATTGACAAAATATTTCATATGAATGAACTTCTAGTCAAACATATAGCAATCGATAAGATTGCATATTCAATCTTGACCAAACAATTATGTCAATAAATTTTAATTAATTCAAAGACACCCTCCTCGCTATCATTGAGCTCATGAGTATAAATATAGTCGACTAGTTTTCTTATTGATTCTATTTGATCCAATTATATAGACATAACTTATCGAGATATCTTTGTTCTAAAATTATCATCAGGTACCTGAACATCTTCAGGGGTTTATAATTTGTTATGTCTGTTTACTCTACTGGAGTATAACATTCAGTGAGAAGACTATCTCAAATAATTGCTCCATATAAAGGATATATGTTAGAATCAATCGTTACCATGCTTCAGGCATGACATCTTAATCCTCTTGTAGGATTTTATATAACTTTCAAGTTTGAGTCTTTAAACTTGAAAACCATTGATAACCTTATAGTCAGTAACCCAAAATGCAAATTCTCGTTACAAACTTCAGGTTTGTTTTAAACTTTGCGAGGATTATATTTATGCATTCCATATTTCTTGGTTACCATGACATATACATTTATATGTTTTTTTACCATAACATATGTCTATCCTCCCCCTAATGCTGAGAATATACAATGACTAACAAATTATGAGAAAAATGTATATTTATTTGATATGTTCTCAGCATTCGCTATCCATCATGACATGTGGTGGGGCGATTACAAAAATCGCACTTGTTTAAGTTTTGATGGAGGCTTCTGACTGTAAGCCATAGACGGGGGTTTCACATATATTTTCATATTTGGCATACTTGTGAAACATAATTATAAAAATTATTCTCATCAAATGGTATAACAAATATTATAAAGCATATCAATTGCTTTTGCTAACCATAGTCAACAAAATATAAATCATCAATAAATTTTGCAAATAAATCTACTAGCAAATGATAAGTGTATTTATTAGATACATAAGGTACTTTGCTCTCATAGCCAGTAGAATCAATTATTCTCATAAACTTCTTGTTATGAGATAATAACACATGCAATCTTCTAGTGGATCCAAATATCTAGAAGTCAACATGGAGGGTGAATGGGCCCAAAAGATCTCACCCCATAATATAAAATATGAATATTATTGGAACCTGATTCCAATTAAACTAGTAACAATTTAATGGTTAATTTTGTTGAGAACATGTAGCATTAAAAATAAATAGAAGAGTCTTCATACTCTTCATAAATTAATAAACTGTTGTAGTTTGTGGAGAAATACAACCATATCTCAATATATTCTATTTGAATATTATGTATTCTTGAAGAATACTATGAGATCTACAATTGCTCGTCGATATATTATAGTTTGTGGAAAAATACAATCATATCTCAATATATTCTTTGAATATTATGTATTCCTGAAGAATACTATGAGATCTTAATTTGTGGAGAAATACAATCATATCTCAATATATTCTTTGAAT
>BMAC01000299.1:41201-57589 GCA_014905375.1 Phtheirospermum japonicum | reverse complement strand
AGCGTCGGCATCGACCTAATAGGAGCGTCGGCATCGACCTAATGGAAGCGTCGGAATTAAACAACCATCGACCTTAAGAAAGCGTCGGCATCGACCTAATAGGAGCGTCGGCATCGACCTAATGGAAGCGTCGGAATTAAACAACCATCGACCTTAAGAAAGCGTCGGCATCGACCTAATAGGAGCGTCGGCATCGACCTAATGGAAGCGTCGGAATTAAACAACCATCGACCTTAAGAAAGCGTCGGCATCGACCTAATAGGAGCGTCGGCATCGACCTAATGGAAGCGTCGGAATTAAAGCGTCGGAATTGAACTGTCATCGACCTTGTTCTGCATAATGAGATCGCACGGGACCGTAAGGAGGTCGCGAAGACCGTAACAAGGTCGCGGAGACCGTAACATATTAATTATACGTATTCCCCGTAACTCAGATCATAAAACCATTTAAATTGAATCACACACCATAATCATTTAAATCGTATAAATCCATTATTGCCTCCATGCTCAACCATAAAAATAAACAGGGCATAAAATGGAAAACCGTCTCTTTCATGAGATTTCAAAAAGCGTACCCGATACGTATTCATAATGATGCTATAGGAAAATTCACCTCTCCTCGACACTTTTATTTTTAGGTAACATAATTCCCCTATCTCCTTTTGTCAATGTTTGAAATGCGCGACCTGGTACATGGCCTTAAACATTGGCGACCTCTTCGCATTGGGTTACCCATCTCCGAATTACATGTCGGGCAACCCACAAATTAACCCTAGGTTAATACGGCCTAAACAGGCCCTGCACCCAGATTCGTTAGCATAATCATAGAAAATATCATCCAATCATAACCTTACTTGCGCCAATAACAAGTTAATCAAGCATTTTTCACATCAAAAGTTTCCATTTCTCACAACCATAAATATCATATCACCATCAAGCCATATAGGATCAAAACAAAACTGACACAAAGTTCTCAGCATGTATTCCAACTTTGAAGATTAAACTGCTTTGATTGGCAATGAATTAAAAACCAAACCATATACCACTGGAAAGCCCTTTGAGTCTAGTTTCCAATGCAAAAATCGGATCTTAAAAAGGATAATCCAACAGTGAGTTATGACCAATTTACTGAAGTGTGGCAGTGCAGTATTTTCATATGGGAATTTGAAAGGATAAGCAACTCTTAGTGTATTCATAACCATATAAAATCAAAATAAGTTCTCATCAACCAAATGTTAAACCACATGCATGTCCCCACAAAATAAAATCACATAAATCCAATTAGCACTCTCCACGCATGATAAAATCAAATAAACCATAAGTCTATCCCCATGTAAATCAAGTCAATAAGCAAGTATTCCATATGACAAYCATATCAATCAACCAAACCATATCATTCTCATTTAAACACATYTAAAACAAAATAAATACTTATCTCGATTTTTGATGATTTTGTTGTGTTTTGTTGATAYACTACTTCATCACCTTAGATTTCGAGCAAAAAACGGATCATCCCTGAATATCTGAACACGCGACCTCATCGCGCTTGTTCGAATTGACCGATCCCGAGTTAAACTCAAGGCAACACATGGGGCAGCCCTCGAAAATTTATCACAAACCATATACCATGACAATAATTTTCATATAAATCCATTAAACCGAACAAATCACGTTATATCAAATAAGCCATACGCATATCATATAAACATGATCCCTGATTTATACATGCATCTTTTTCGGAATAAGACAAAGATGTCTCAAAATCATCTAATCACACGTCCTCAATATAATACTATCAAAACTAAATAACAAGCCCTTTATAATCCATTATCCAATCGACAATTATAAATACTACCCAGCACATATGACAAATAAGTAACACCCCCTTTATTTCATTTAACCATATATATGATAACACATCCCAGAGGCAACTCCATCAAATTATAAATTAAAAATATAAGTAACAATTCTGAGCAACTCAAATCATTGTGAGACCTCTCTATAATTAACTGAAATTCATATGGTTTCACGCTGGGCAAATAATAAAGAKTAACAAACTCATTCATGCCAAATAAATTATGAGACCTGGTTTAATTCATCGTATTTAATCAAGAACCATTACGCGTCCATCGATCAAAAAGCAATCGAAGTAATAAGTAATCAATAAAGACCATCCGCCGTACCAATCRTGCCAAAAGTTTGCCCGAAATAACCAATTTTGTAAATATAAGAAGGAAACTTATCGTGATTGGTGAAGGGCGACCTCATCGTCTTAGACTCCGAACACCAAAATAAATCGACCTTGAATATTTGAACACGCGACCCTATCGCGTTTGTTTGCGTTGGCCATTCCCGGGTTAAGGTCCAAGCAACACATAAGGTAATCCTCAAAAACCAACAKTAATACAAAYTCAACGAATAGACCTTACTCAGTCCGTTAGTATATGATCAATAAATAAAACGCAAACATCACAACCTTTATTCGTGTTCACAAATCTTCAAAACTTGATCTCCACCACTATTCATATTTAACCACTATATATGGTACATATTATACCCAAAATTCAACTCCATACAACAATTAAATTGTACATAAGTTAATTCTCAAAAGAATTTAGACAAGCAGTTTTTGGAAATAGGATCAGATCTATCTAAAATTCGTTATAAAATCTTCCCAAACTCATAATCAGATCTCCACCGTTCAGATTAAACTTCAACGTGTTTATATTAATATATCCAATTTTCGAGTTGATCTAACGGTTATATTATGCTCAATCGTATTTTGAAAAACACTGCGCAGAATTTTCCGAAAATAAAAACTGCTTCGATCGAAAATTTATATAAATTCCCTCACATATCAAAATCCGATCTCCACCGTTCAAAATGTAATTTAAAAGGTCTCTGAGGTTTAGTAAAACTTTCAACGCGATCCAACGGTTGAAACAGTAGAAAACGATCTTTGAAGTTTATTGCGCAGTCAGATTTTAGACCTACGAAAATTGTGTACCTCACGTCTTTCGCTCAAGGACTCGATGTCCCTCTTTCCCACAGACGGCGCCAATTTGATAAGTTCAAAAAGTTGAACTACCAAATAAAGGGGGTACTAACCTCAAAAGAGATCAGCGACCTGAATTGGATATTGAATATGTCATAGCGACCTGAGAAGCCCTCCTCGAATCTCCTGGCGACCTCGCTGATCCTGCAAAACAGCGTCTCGAACGGGTAGGAGTCCCACCCCCCAACCCGTTAAGACTCTCCGATGCTTAAGTCAATATTAGCTCATGAAAATAATGAGAGGTATGCACCTCCTTTTATAGATACAAGAGAAGTCCTTGGTTACCTTCTCCTACCATAATTCCATAAATACAACAACTGTCTTATAATTAGGATTCCTCTCATATAGTAAATTCCCATAAATAATATATCTCTCAATAAAGTACCAAAATAAGCCGGAGCTTACGGCCCACCAGGCCCATAACAATCCACGTACATCAAACCCACAAACAGGCTCAAGTACTCAGCCCAAATTACAAGAGATCGCGACCCTATATGGAAAGTCATCCCCATACTACAGGTCGCTACCCTTCACAAACAGCTCGCTAATCACAAAACAGCTCGCTCACTCATCTTTTAGGAGGAACACCCTCTCCCATAAATGAGGTCGCTTACCACAAATAACCTCATAAATCAAATAATATTACGTATGGACATTTTGGTCCGCATCACTTGGTTCCGTTTTTCCAGGCACTTTACTTTGGTGTACCATTTCGTGAACAACTACTGGAGTATAATTCAGCTAACAAAAGTCAAAGCCAAGCAAATGAGATCTCTTAACATGCCTTGCAGAACTTTTTTCACAGGTACCCCATTTAGTAAGAAATTTGAGTGTTTGATAACCTTCTTTGTAGCATTAGAGCTCGGTATATTCTGAAGAGATTATTATCTCCGTTAAATTCAAGTAGTGTTTTTTTTTTTTTTTTGGTATGTTTGTGAGAGCTAAGTGTTTGTGTGGTCAAAGAATTTATTAGATACAATATATTATCGCGGGAAATTTCATCTAAAGATTTTTGTCGTTTTCTGTTCAATAACTTTAAAGGTGATTTTCATTTGAAGCAGTGTTGAACCTTGTGACACAGGGACTCTGATCTACATCTGCTAGAAATATTTTTCGTAACTGCAAGAGATGCTTATTTCCATGATCGAACTGTTCTATAGCACATTTGGGGACAGGAGAACCCGTGCTGATGTGGCAAGAATTAGCCTCCAGCAGGATACTACATGTTACTGGAGCCCTTCACCAGCATTTACTTTAGGCTGCAGCATCGGAAACTTGTTTAATTATTTTTAATTTTTTCTATTTTACGTCTCATATATATGTCATGCCCTCATATCTGATGCAGTTACTACAATGCAGTTTAGTCCAGCTGGACACTATTTTGCTAGTGCTTCACATGATTGAACTGCTAGAATATGATCTGTGGACAGAATAAAGCCTTAGAGGATAATGGCAGGACATTTATCTGATGTAGATGTGAGTATCTCCTTTGTGTGTTTCCTCCTCCTTCCGTGTGTTTTACATATAAACTCATCTTAGGTTATTTAAATTGTTATCTCCTTTTTTTTAAAAAATTTAAGATAGTATTGTTGAGGGTTACTCATTGCTTCATTTGGTATTGACGTAGGTATTAATTGGTGAGTCTCAGCTACAAACAACTTTTCCTCTTATTTTTATTCTGTAGGCTTCAACTGACTTGAGCTTAATTTTGAGCTTTGATTTATTTGTGCTTCAAATGAAAATATCTCTAATTATTATCTGCAAATAGTGATAAATATAGAAAATATGTACTAAACTCTTGTTCTGGTGTTGTCTTGGTTGAAGAAAATTGACGGTAATGCTCTTGGTATAATGCTGCTTCATATATATTGTAAATCATGTTATTTTCTTTTGACTGCATTTAATTAAATATGAACATTAAAACTGAGGATCCAAATCTCATCAACTTTCATTTCTGTCTTTTAGTGCGTCCAATGGCATGCAAACTGCACCTATATTGCCACTGGGTCTAGTGACAGAACAGTGCGCTTATAGGATGTTCAGAGTGGGGAGTGCGTCATAATGTTCATTGGTCACAGAAGCATGATCTTATGTTTGGCTATGTCTTCTGATGGGCGTTACATGGCATCTGGTGATGAAGATGGTACGATAATGACGTGGGACCTCGCAACCAGCCGTTGCATTTCGCTTTTGGTTGGCCACAACTCTTGCATATGGTCACTTGCTTTCAGGTAGATGTTTTTTTTTAAATACAAAATACTATCCTGGAGGTTTATTGCAAACACCCCCTTGAGTATTTGTTTAACAAATACTCTATCAAGGATGCAATATTTAAAACAGTAATTTTGGAAAGTAGCTTTTTTTTTTTAATTGAAGTAAACCTCATAGCTATTTTGGTAATTTACCCTTTACTTATTTCCAGTATGTAAAATAGTAATTTTGGAAGATTCTATTTTTTCCTTTTAATTGGAGAAACAGTATTGGTAATTAACCTTTTACTGAATATATATATATATATATATATATATATATATATATATATATGTATGTATGTATGTATGTATGTATTTGTGTATTTTCTGTGTAGTTTAGTAGTTTTATGGTCACTTATGAAGTACAAGGTTAAACTCAAATCCTTAAACTAAGAAATGTCGATGATTATTATTATTGCAGCTGTGAAGGTTCACTTCTGGCTCCACTGAAAAATTATGGGATGTAGCCACAAGTTCAAAGGTGTCGAAAACTTCAGAAAAGTAAGTCTACTGAATTCTCTTTGGTTTAATGGAATATATTTTTTTACTTTCTGTATTTGGTCTGTTTTCAGTAGCAAAAGTAGAAGTACAAATAGTTTAAGATCGTTGAAAACCTTACCTACCAAGTCCACTCCGGTCTATGCTCTGCATGTTACTAGAGACAACTTCACCTTATTACTAGAGACAACTTCACCTTATTTCTCTGTTATTACATACCAATTTGTGCTAATCTCATTGTTTGATGCCCGTTTGAAAACAGTTGTCTCGAAGAAATCTTTTGTTTGTTGCTGGAGCTCCGTCGAAGCAACCATGAGTTGTCGATTTCAGTCTGATATGCTCATTGGCTTGGTATGGGATTGTGCAAATTAGAGAACACTGTTTTTGTTACTTTTCTCGACTCTTGCTTCCTTGTGCAGTTTGATCTATAATTAGACTGATTTGAGTTGAAATATGGGATAATTAGTCTAATTACAAAATAAAACCTACTTATCTTTTAAAATAGCAAACGCCCCCTTGAAATTTGTATTTATTTTACAAATACTCCTCTCTTGTAAGACGAACAAATGTGAGTAGGAATTTGTCGTTATCAGGCGATGCATTTGTTTCTTCTTCTTCTTCTTCTTCTTCTTCTTCTTCTTCTTCTTCTTCTTCTTCTTCGTATTCTTCGTATCTGATTTTCTGTATCAGTTGAAATTAACGGTAGAATTGTGTAATGTTGATAGTTGACAATGATTTTTGATGACTGGAAAATAAAAATGATCAGTATTTATTATTGAATTTTGGTATATTCTTTGGTGATATAATTAATATATTTATAATATTTATTATTAGTGATTTTGGTGTATTCCTGCTTTCATTTTATTTTTTTAATTCTTTTAAAACTTTTTAGAAGGTAACTTTTGTACACCTTTTATGGAAATCATACTTTTAAAAGGTATTTTTCAATATCCTTGCTCGAAATAGACTTTCTAGAAAGGTAAGCTTTGAAATCGGTTGTGGAAAATAAACATTTAGAATGTATGTTATGAAATCTGTTCTAGTTAATAGACTTTTCAGAAGGTAAGTTTGAAATCTATTCTGGCAAATAAACATTTTAGAAAATTTGTTTTGAAATTCGTTCTTAAAAATAGACTTTCTAGAAGGTAAGTTTTGAAATCGAAAATAAACATTTTAGAACGTATGTTTTGAATTCGTTCTAGAAAATAGACTTTTAGAACGTATTTTTAAAATCCGTTCTAGAAAGTTATTCCTAGAACGGTTTGATGAATAAAGGACCGGAAGACGACTTTCTACAACGGGTATAAAATATTCTAGATAGGTTAAAAAAACCGTTCTAGAAAGTCAGACTTCTAGAACGGATAAAATTCGTTCTAAAAAGTTAGACTTTCTAGAACGCAACAGTATCCGTTCTAGAATGTCTCTTTTAATCCGTTCTAGAATGTCTCTTTTGCACTAATGAATTTTTCTGATGAATTCTGACGTACCACAATTTTGAAGATTCGATAATCGTTTATGCATAAGTTATGAATTGTTTTGTGAGTTATTGATTATATAGAATGGTGAGTATCTCCATCTCTCTTTCTTGCAATCTGTGAAAAAAGAACTCCATCTGGCTTACATATTTTTTAGGGCTAATTTCTTTTTGCCCCCCAATGTATGCAGTTTTTCTCACTTTGCCCCCTAAGTATTTTTTGTTCCACTTTGCCTCCTGATGTACAATAATTTTCGACGTTGCCCCCAAAACTTTATTTCCGGCAAAATATTCCTTCTAGATTCCATCGGCGGGCAGTTAGGGGGCAAAGTGAAAGAATCTTATAGTTTGGGGGGTAAAGTGCAAAAAATCTTATAGTTTGGGGGGCAAATTAAAATAATATAAATATTTAATTTTTGTTTTAAAATTTTATATTTGAAAAAGATATATAATTTTTATCTTATACTCGTACACACACAAAGTTGTCAATACAATTCCAATTTTTAAAAAAAACCCCATAAATTCTCAATTAATATTTATAATTCTCTAAATATAAATATTGTCAATACATCTTTTATATTATTAAATATGAAACACATGACTAAGTATTATGTAAATTATTAGGCTAAGTAACATAATAATATATTATTATGTATTATGATTGAACAAAATAAAATAAAGGTGTATTTCGTATATTCATTATAATATTATGATACGAAAAATAAAATTATCATTCGATATTATTATTTGTATGAANTAGGGGGCAAAGTGAAAGAATCTTATAGTTTGGGGGGTAAAGTGCAAAAAATCTTATAGTTTGGGGGGCAAATTAAAATAATATAAATATTAAATTTTTATTTTAAAACTTTATATTTGGAAAAGATATATAATTTTTATCTTATACTCACACACACACAAAATTGTCAATACAATTCCAAATTAAAAAAAAACCATAAATTTCCAATTAATATTTATAATTTTTTAAATATAAATATTGTCAATACGTTTTTAATATTATTAATTATTAAACACATGACTAAGTATTATGTAAGTTATTATAATACAAAAAATAAATTATCATTCAATATTATTGTTTGTATAAAAAGTGTGATTAAATACTATATTAATCACGAGTACATTAATTATTATATAAGATTATCATTATCGAATGATTAATATAATTAAAGTCTTATAATATCAAGATCTTAATTATATTAATCATTCGATAATTATAATCTTATATAATAATGTACTCATTATTAATATAGTATTTAATCACACCTTTTATACTAATAATAATATCGAATGATAATTTTATTTTTCGTATCATAATATTATAATGCATATACGAAATGCACCTTTATTTTATTTTGTTCAATCATAATACATAATAATATATTATTATGTTACTTAGCCTAATAATTTACATAATACTTAGTCATGTGTTTCATATTTAATAATATAAATGATGTATTGACAATATTTATATTTAGAAGATTATAAATATTAATTAAAAACTTATGGTTTTTTTTTTAAAATTGGAATTGTATTGACAACTTTGTGTGTGTGTGAGTATAAGATAAAAATTATATATTTTCTTCAAATACAAAATTTTAAAACAAAAATTTAATATTTATATTATTTTAATTTGTCCCCCAAACTATAAGACTTTTTGCACTTTACCCCCCAAACTATAAGATTCTTTCACTTTTCCCCCCAACTGCCCGTCGATGGAATCTAGAAGGAATATTCCGCCGGAAATAAAGTTTGGGGGGCAACGTCAAAAATTATTGTACATCAGGGGGCAAAGTGGAATAAAAAATACTTTGAGGGGCAAAGTGAGAAAAACTGCATACATTGGGGGGCAAAAAAAAATTAGCCCTATTTTTTACCCTGTCTTTATGTTTTGGAGGTTCAGAAAGAGATATGTCTTCTCTGTGGTTGTCTTCACCATATGAAAATAGTAATGGATAGTGTAGACAAATGTACAAAGGATGCAACTCGTTGATACGTTTCAAATTACCAGATCTCTTTTATACTACAATTCTCTTTTTACCACTTCGTGGAATAATATGACCAACAACTAATAGATAAAACTTGTCCACTTCTAGAAGATTATGCATCCTTCCATCCTCACCTCTTCTTGCAATCAAGTAGACACAAATTCACTTCTGCAACACCATCATCTCCAGAAATGCTTGTTTGGCAATTCTAAATGAATTAACCAAATTATTTTCACTATCCAGCATGGATTGTAGGTCTGCTATAAATTTAGTATGAAAAGAATTTATTGCATTGTTACCTCTGCATAGTGAGCAAATAATAGTAAAGTATAAGAAGTAAAATATAAATATTCCAATGAAGTTAAAGTGATTGGTATGTAAAACGTAAATGCATACCTAACGGAATTACTTAGATTTTGAGTTTCGATATAAATTAAGTATGTCATGAATAGAGGTAATTTCTCTTATTGGTTTTGGAATTAGTTGATCTTTTTACAAATCTATTATAGTTGATGCCACAATGCTCATTCCACTCGATGCTGGTTTCGCACTTGTATTGTTTTGCATGATTACTGAGATAGTAACAAAATACATTATTTTATGATATCAATTCAAATAAAATGTATTGAATTGCAATAATATTTGATAAATAACATGTTGATAGGCAATACTACATTGTATTGCATTGTGCAATTTTGCATAGTTTAATTAAAAAAGTGGTCGAATTATTTTTGAGAAAAAGTGACAAATTCGATATTGTTGGACTTACAATAAAAACTAAAATAATATATATATATATATATATATATATATATATATATATATTCAAATGATATCATTAAATTTCTTAATATTAATTAGAGTATCCATCTTAACTATATTAAGAAAAATATTGAATCGTAATAATATTTGATAGATAACATGTTCATAGGTAATAAAATAAACACTAAATTATGTTGTTATTTTTATATACAATTTCTGCAGTGATAGAGAAAGTTTAATACTTTGACTTTCTTTTGTGATACTTTAGAACAATCTTGTGATACTTTACAATATTTTTGTAATATATTTATTAAATATTATTTATCTAGTTATGCAAGTTTATCCTATGATAAAATACCATTTGTGCTTATGGAACCTTTATCCAAATGCAATAACCTAGTTTGAAAACTAAAAAACAATGAGGCATTTAAAGTCATATTTAACAAGTGATTGAGAAGTTCGAAAATATATATTGATTCTATTTGTGATACAATTACATGCAATAATTATGTAAAATAATATAAGTAAATATTACTTTTGTGATACTACTAGTAGTATGTGTGATACATTTAGTTATATTTTTGATACTTTCAATGATATATCTAATACTTGGATATAAGAGTATTTGCTAAATTGTGTTGATTATAATGAATTTCAATAATTTTGGGAATCGATGATCTCAGATTTTGCATTACAAGATAATAGTTTGTTTCAACGTTTATATACCTTAAGAGAGAGGTGGTGTAAAACCTTTAGCAAGGATTTATTCTCTGTCGGGATGTTATCTTCACAAAGATGCGAAAGCACAAATAATGTACTCGGGTTCAATATGAAAAAGACGACGAGTTTGACTCATTTTTATAAGTATTGAAAAAGAATGTTAGAGAATTAGAGGAGAACAGAAGAACATCTAGAATTCACATTCTCAAAGTCTATTCCAACATCACCATTGGATTCGATACCGATCATAAAGCGCGCTGCCTATGTGTACACTATATCACTTTTCAAAGTTTTTGTTGCCTATGTGTACACTATATCACTTTTCAGAGTTTCTGAGAGTGAATTATAATCGGCCTTTCTATGACGTGCACACTATTTTATGAAGATGAAGTAATGAAAGTGTTCAAGATTTCATCTAATGAAGACTGTGCAATGATCCACCATGTGTTCTTCGATCCGAGAACCCGTCTCGTCACGTGTTCATGCAAGGAGATGGAAGAATGTAATTCTTTATGTTGTCATATTTTAAGGGTCTTCAATATGCATGGTGTGGAAAAAGTTCTAGGTGTGTATGTTAAAAAATGATGGACAAAGGTGGCAAAATTCGAAAGCAATAGTTAATAAATATTGATTAAACACCTGTACAATATATGAGTTGAGAATAAGATAATTTTTGAATTTTTTATTTTTACATTTATCAACTCTGTAATTATTACAATTTTTTATATTTATTTTTTGATAAAATCCCGTGCAACACACTATATTATCAAACTAGTAGTAGTATAGATTGCACCAATGCAACATGAATTTAATCAAAAAAAAAAAAAAAGTGAAAACCATAGTGCAATTAGCTTATTATAAAAATATGATTTCTTAATACAAAATGCCAAATTTGTTGCTATAAATTGATTGAAATGAGAAACTGTCCTTGATTTACTCCGTTATTCCTGAGCCAGGCCCAAGGATAGAATTTATTCACCCTCTTTAAACAAAGTTAAGAACACCCCTTTTAACACTGTTAGGAATAGAGACAAAAAAACCTTTACTTCCAAAAGGTCTTTATTTTAATAAGTCCCGTGTCCTATAATTTTGTTACGAGCAAACAATCTTGGCTATTAACCAATAAAGTCTAATATATATATATATATATATATATATATATATTAATAACTACGATTGAAATGGTGTCAGAGCCTAGGTTCATTAACAACTTAATGAAAATTTAATAATAATGTAATTAATATTTAGTGAGGACATCTATATCAAAAAATGGATCTAAACAAGTGTTCGAAATGTATTCATCTCAAACAATATTTCTAGTTTTTTGAAAAATACGAGTTAGAACATTAAGAAAATATGACATATTGGGACAACAAATAGCCATTGCATGAGTTAATCAAGAAACTTTAAGAGAGTGTGAGAAATAAAAGGCCTACCATTTGAGTTTCTTTTGGGTAAATCAAATGTTAAAAACAGATATAATGAATACCGAGATATATCCCACGAATCCCATGAATAGATCTAATTGTAACGAAGTGATATCTTCCTTTAAGAATCCCAAAGATTTTAGAGAAATTCAAATAATTGTACAAGACATCTACAACCATTAACATCGTGTTCAGATGTAGATGAGAGAGATACTTGAATATCAATATGAAACATGAGAAGTCCTTTCTGATGTTCAGGAACGGGTTAAGGCCCTCGAAGTTAAGCCAAATACATTTAGAGGAAGAAGACATATAACATTACGGAACCCCTTTTTTATCAAAAGGTGAAACCAACCGAGGGTATAAGACAACCAACACAAGAAAAAAAAATGATGACTATAATTAAAGAAATTCCATCACATCCCAAGAAGTGATGGAAAATATCAATATTAAAGATCTACACAACCTTGTCAAATTTTTCGCAGGATTGGATATTATAGATCTAAAAATGAACTCAAAAGAATCTTCGACCTTAGTTCCAACCAATTCTCCTGCACCACCATTAATCTCAATCCAGGCGAGAGTATGACTTCACATGAACCTCGAATTACATCTTTACACTCTTCTACCGAAACTCCAAATATTCTGTGAAACTCATCAACTATATTTGACTTGTTGATACGTCACGAACGTAGAGGACGACCCTAAATTGGTAGACCAGTAAGACAGTGCACGTCGTCCAGTGTGATAGTCATCTCTTTAAATGACATGGAATGTGTTTGTTTCAGGGTTCCAATGCTTTACAAAGGCTACAATTAAGTTTTTATTGCAACCCGAATACTGCGAAACAACTCCTTTCATAATTGAGTTTCTGAAGTTCTAACGTCAAACTACCACTCAACTAATTTTGACATGTGATAAAGGGATTTCATCAAATCCCGCTATTTTCCTATCCATATATTTGCAACAACATGATTCATAAAAGATCTTAGTACTGATCGATCTTGTGAACCACATACAATCCCTTCACCATTATTATCGCCTTGTTCTGGAGCATCCTCTTCATTCATGTTTTGGGGCCCGCTTCATGTTCGAGGAATGCCCGCTCCCGTTCTCGTTAGACGGCGGCGGTATAGCAGTAATCGGGCTTCTTCTCTTGCTTTTCTTCTCATTCTTTCTCTTATCGCTGAAACCGTGACCTTTCCACCTTGTTTACGATACACTGAAATTCGAAAAAGAAAAAAACCAAATCAATAGATTAAGAAAAATAAATACAAGTTTTCTAAATCACAAATTGGCTCAAACCCTAATTCTTCTAAATCACAAATTCATATCTGCACACTTTTTTTTCTCTGTTAATTTTGGAGTAGAACATATTTTTCTTGGATAAATTAGTTATAATTGAAAAAAAACACTAGAATTTAGATACATTTAGGTGTAATAAAGAAGTAAAAACATTATTATTTTTCCTCTTTTTTTTTTGGATTATTTTGTCCATTATTTAAAGAACAGCGGGCTTATGATTTGGGCCAATGAGCCGGTACTTAAAGATAGAAGGGCTTTTAGTTTTCACAGATCAGCGCCATTATTTGGAGCAGTGGGCCTATGATGCAAGCAATCCCCTTCTCCAGGAGAGATTTTGGAACTGACCACACTCGTGTATTGTTATTTAGAAAAATATCATTGAATAAATTGTCTTATATACTCTTATTACATCTATACATTCTTATTTATTTAATTATTAAACACGTTTATAAAAATTATAAAATTACTACATGCACTCACTTACACATACATACATACATACATACATATATACATACATACACGCGCACACACACACACACACACATATAATATATATATATATATATATATATATATATATATATATATATATATTGGGCTAGGTTCATTTCTTTGGGACTAAAAATGAGTTGACGAGACTTTAGCTTATTTATGCATATTTTGAGTGGATCTGCCTTCTTTACTTTCATTGTGATTTTTTGTGTGTTTATAACTTTCACAATTTTTATTGCTTTGTGTGCGTCCTTGTTTTYCAATTCTTAAATTCTAGTTTTAGTTTCATTTCTCTCAACTTGTTAAAATAAAAAATCAAGTCGAATCAATTGTGTTTTTATTAACCAGTTCTTTATTTTCCGATCGCCTGATGTTTTTAGTGTAATTTGTGKGAWCAAATTTCTTRTTTTCGATTGTCATTCTTTAAGGTTGAMTCGAGTTAAACTTGTCGCTTACAATTKCTCTATTCTCTTRCATATGAATTTGAACAAAAYCTAAGTGCAAAAAGTTTTGTTCAATCTATTATTATTTTGGTATCCTAAATCATATCATTTGAAATCCTGAAGAACAAATCCAATCACATCCTCCAATCAAGAATTATGGTAAGAAATACGAGTCTTTCTCATAATTTGGGGACAAAATAATTTCAGCMTTSACAAAGAAGACWAGAGAAACKCTGTATAGAAAATTAAAAGTGTTCTTGAAGACGTTAAGAGATTTTTTCGAAGATCGAGTGTGTTATTTGCATAATATATTGAAGTAAMGGTTAATTCAAAATAAAGCTATAAGTTGAATATTCGAAGAGAAAATGTTGAAAATCGATTCTACGATGAAAACCAAAGAACTATAAGAACATTTGATGTTCACGTCACTAGTACAAAAAAAGGATTCAAGAACAGACATTTAAGAACGCCTCAGGAGGCGGCGTTCTTGAATGTCAGGCAGTGCCATTTTTGTAATAAAAGTGTCACATACCAGAACGTCTTGGTATACTGGATATCCAGAACGTCGTTAAAAAGACGTTCTTGTATATTATATATCCAAAACGTCGTTAAAAAAGACGTTCTGATATTTTATATATCAAGAACGTCTTTAAAAATGACGTTCTCGTATTTTAAATATCAAAAACGTCTTTAAAAAAAATGTTCTGGAATGTTGTACTATTAAGAACGCCTCTCTCAAGGACGTTTTGGTTTAAAATTTATCTTTAATTAAATAATACTCATTTCATCCCTTTCATCTTTCATCTCCTCGCTCGCCCACTCCTCCGAAAAAAACCCTCCCACCTTTCATCTCCCCGCTCACCTGCTCCCCATTTTTTTCCAATTTCTTCAAAAAAAATTAAAAACTTCATCGTCTCCGGCGCCGGTTAACCGGATTAATGGAGCCTTACCCTCCGATGGTCTCAACCTTCCTACCCTCACATCCAATTATGTCAAACACAACMCCAATTCGAACAAGTTTACACTCAAATTGAAGTTTTAAAAAGAAAATTAAAGTTAAGGAAAAGATCAATGTGAATATTTCACTCCGAAACACAAATTCCAAGAACTTATTCAAAGAGAAAAATCAGAGAATTTCCTAGAAATTGCAACCAATATTTACTTAATTTATATATAATATATATATATATATATATATATATATATATATATATAAGAATTGGTTCAAATGGGAACCATGTCATTATATATGAACCTGCGAACTAATATTTTTATTATATACCAGCAGTGCTTTTTATTATATAATAACAGTGCTTTATTGATATTTTAGTTTTACAACAACAATGCTTTTATTATAAAATCCTAATGCTTTTAATTAAATAAGGAAATACACAAAAAATTTGATCCATCCATTTAATTAGATCTAAATCCCATAATTGACTTCGGGTTCACATATAAGACATGGTTCTCATTTGAACCAAATTTTATATATATATATATATATATATATATATATATATATATATATATATATATAGAGAGAGAGAGAGAGAGAGAGAGAGAGAGGAAGTTCTACGGTACCTTTAAGAGTACCATTCCCCATGTAATTCTAAGTGTTAGATCATTTCAATTTTTATGTAGCTGAATAGATCAATGGCTTTAATACATGAGGTATGGTAAAGTGAATGTATTGTGAAAATTCTCATATATATATATATATATATATATATATATATATATATATAGGGGTGGGTTCAAATAGAACCACGTCATTATATGCAAATCTACGAACTAGTGCATTTATTATATACAATCACAGTACTTTATTAATATTTTAATTATATACACCAGTAGTGCTTTTATTAGACAATTCTAATACTTTTAATCAAATAAGAAAATACACAAAAAATCTGATCCATCCATTTAATTAAATCTAAGGCCCATAATAGACCCTA
>BMAC01000299.1:0-39510 GCA_014905375.1 Phtheirospermum japonicum | reverse complement strand
ATATATATATATATAATATATATATATATATATCTATATATATATTAAAAGAGAGGTCTGAAGAGAGAGAAAAAGAGGAGTAGGAAAGAGAAAGAATACCATGTAGGATTAGTTTCTTTTTTAAGTTATGTAGGAATTTCCTTAACATAATTATGATAGATACCCTAATTAATATTAATGATGATTTGGTTACTTTTCTTAATTAAAAAGCCACATAAGATTAGTTTCTTCTTTTAATTATGTAGGAATCTTTTTAACATAATTATGATTAGATACTCTAATCAACATTAAAAATAATAAGAATTAATATTATATATATATATATATATATATATATATATATATATATATATATATATATATATAATCACTTATATGTTATTTTTATTTTTATTTTTTAATATTTTTTCGTTATTTTTTTTAATTCTGAGCCCAACAATATCAAATTTGTCACTTTATTTTCAAAATAACTTGACCATTTTATTTAATTAAATCATACAAAAACGCATAATACAATATAATTTGATATTTTTATTGTCTATCAACATGTTGTTTATAAAATATTATTACAAATATTGAATTGATCTCATAAAATATTGTATTTGTTACTATCTAAAAAACAGCGTAAAACAATACAAGTACAAACCCAACATTAACTAAATGAACACTGTGGCATCAGTTATAATAAATTTGGAAAAAGATCAACTAATTCCAAGACAAAAAAGGTGAAGGCCGCCTCTGAAAGCAAATATTGCTAAATACAATAATTTCTATCGAAGTTCAAAATCGAATTAATTCTGTGAGTTATGCATTTATATTTTACATACTAATCACTTCAACATCATTGTAAAATGTATATTTTACTTAATACCTATACTACCATTTTGTCACTATGCGGAGGAAAACAAATATTTTCAAACGAAATTGTAGTAGATCTACAATCAATGCTGAACATAATAAAAAAAACGTAAGAGATAAAAAATACTAGATTTGTTTTCATTAGTAATTTACTATAATCTGTCAAAATCAGGTGATAACTATTATACTTAGTATTTTCTAAATGTAATTCGAGAAGTCTAATTTCACGATGATATTAAAAAATTAACGACACGTAATACGATATATATCAGGATTATGCTATTCTCTGGGGTTATTGTTAGATGATAGAAAATATATTAACGGTATATCAAATATAAATAATTGGGGATCGGCACATTTTATGAGATCATTATTCACAAACTTACTTGCATTAAGATTTTCAGCACGTCCCAAAACAATGTAGGAGAAATGATGAGAACATTTTATATGACATTTTATACAATCAACCAAAGGTGAAATAAATTGAATTGTATCAATTATTGATAATTTTCTTATTCTCTATAAATTATTACTTATATTCTATTATATTATTTTTATTACCAGTAATTTTATTACATTTTCAATGTAATTTTTCTTTTCCAGATTACAATTGAGTGATGCTGAAATTCCGAACCAAGTTGACAAATTATTACAGAGTATGGGAAAGAGTTTAAAGGATTTCCCTCTCATGCCAATTACAAAGGTCTTCGATTTGAGTATGTATCGCAATAGATTTATTGGTGAAAAACTGAAGTGTGATCGTGAGACACTCATTGAAGAACATGGTAAATTGATTGATAACTTGAATGTTGATCACCACTACGTTTATGATAAAGCCATGAATGCAGTACATTTAACCAAGAGTAGTGTATTTTTCATCCATTGATATGGAGGATGCTTTCTACGAATGTTAAATTTAATGGTATAATTATTCTTAATGTAATATCTAGCGGCATAACTTCTCTTCTCTTCCAAAAGGAAGAACTGGGCATTATAGATTTATGGTTCCTTTTAATATCCACAAAGATCTCGATTTTACTGGAAATCCACTTGCAAAATTAATGGTGGATGCGCAACAAATTATTTGGGACGAAACTTACCACAAAATATTGAAAGATGTGATAAGATCGCAAAACAATTCTAATACGCAGCTTTCATTTGGTAACAAAATAATAATTCTTGGTGGAGATTTTCATCAAATTTTGTCGGTTGTTCCAAAAGGTACTAGACCATACATAGTTCACATGGTGATCGAATTTTTACATTTATGGACTCATTAAATGATTTTAAAGTAGACCAAGAATGTGGGGATTCAAAATACAATTCAGATCCCTATTGTGTCAAGTTAAGAGATTTTGTCAATTCAGAAAATAGTATAGGAGATTGAATGGTTGGAGGACCAAACGATGGTATCATTCAAATTGAAATCTAGATTATATATTATTGAAATATGATGGTGACCATGTTCTGTCAATTATGGCGAGCACATATCCATAATATGGAAAAACTACGTATTGCTTCGCTTGTTTGGAGGGTCGTGCTAATCTTTCCCCAACACTCAAGGGCGGAGCCACTTATATGAGCACCCGGGCTGTAGCCGGGTAACCCCCAAAAAATTAAAATAAAATTTAATTATTTATGGTTGATCTTTAAATTACCTACACCCATTAGCCCCCCATTAGCCAGGTAAGTTTTTTGTTTCTGTTTTTAATTAATAAAGAGCCCAGCCCAAGCCCAAGCCCATTATTATTTATTAAAACTTAGCCCATGATAAAATCCTAATTAGCTTAACATTGGCTTAGCTGTAGACTTAGACTTAATGATAAATTGAAAAAATAGAACAGGAGATAAAGAGGTGCAGGAGGAAAACGACGCAGGAAAAAAAATTGAAGAAAGAGGCAGACATCTCAAAGCAAACAAAGTTAATCCAATTTTGATTTCAACTTCTATCTTGTTTCAGAAGCTCCATAATCAATAGGTAAGCTTTTAAAATTCATAAATTTAACATTCAATTTTTTAACCTTAAATTTTGAATTCTAACTCCTTAATTATAATTTAACAATTTGAATTGTATTTTCTTTCTAGGTTTCAATCCCATCTAATTTTAATTTCTCAATTGTAATTTTTTGTAAATTTATTAGCTAAGTATTATTACCATATTACAAAGAAATTTAATTTTCTTTGAAATTTCTAAGTATTATTATTTTTAATCCTAACTTTGATTGAATGTTAAATTATTGATATTTTCTTAAACAGGTATTCATGTCAAATCAAAAGAGAAAGAAGGGTAATATCCTTTCATTCTTTGATCCAATAGTCGATAATCCTTCATCATCCGAGAGAGCCAAAACTAATACGTCCATTCCTAATGAGGAGCCCGAACCTCCATCTAAATCTCAAAGACTTGAGTTTAATGAAACTTCTCTTGAACGGGATCCTGGATTGCGTATTCCGATGTGGCGACATCCTATTAATCAACGTGGTAATATTAGACGAGCTTATATCAATATGGGGCCATGTCATCCTAAATTAAAGAGTTACCCATTGTCTGATTCTGGTAAGCAAAAACGTGCATTTTGTTATCGATGGTTTGAGACATTTAAATGGTTGGAGTACTCTCAATCAAAGGATGCAGTGTTTTGTTTTCCGTGCTATCTGTTTGAGTTAAATGAAGCGCAACTCTCCCTTTACAGTTGGAGGGTTCAGAAATTGGAAATACGTTAACAATCAAACAAATTGTCCCTTTTTGACTCATATGGAAAATTCTAACTCAAGGCACAGTAAATCTGCAAAACCTGTTGTTGATTTGATGAATGTAAATCAACATATAGATAAAGTTATGAATCGAGAGTCTTCTGAACAGGTTCGAAAGAATCGATTAAGACTTACAGCAACAATTGAGAGCGTTCGCTGGCTTAGTTTGCAAGCATGTGGATTGAGAAGTCATGATGAATCTCCAGAATTCCAAAATCGTGGTAATTTCATTGAGATGCTTAAACTCTTGGGAAAATGGAATTCTAATATTGGTGATGTTATCTTAGATAAAGCTCCGGGAAATGCAAAGTATACCTCACCAGAAGTTCGAAAGGAAATCTTTCATATTATTGGTAATAGAATTAGAAATAAAATTCGTAATGAAGTTGGAGATTCTAAGTTTTGTATTTTGGTGGATGAAGCGAAAGATGTATCTAACAAAGAAAATATGGCTATAATTTTGAGATTTATTGACGCCCATGTTGTTTTGCGGGAGCGTTTTTTTCAAATTGTACATGTTCATGACACCACTGCTGCAACACTTAAGAAAGGAATATGTGGAGTTCTTAGTAGATATAATTTAGATATTCAGAATATGCGAGGTCAAAGGTATGATGGTGCTAGCAATATGTGTGGTTCTTTTAATGGTTTGCAAGCTTTATTTCTTAAGGATTGCCCCTATGCATATTACGTGCATTGTTTCGCTCATCGTCTTCAACTGGTGTTAGTTGCAGCGGCTGAAAAGGAGATCTCTGTATGGCTTTTCTTTTCAAATATGACAACTATTGTCAATCTCATTACATCTTCTTTCAAACGTAATGCCGAGTTACAATCTTTTCAAGTTGATGAAATTGCAAATTCTATTGCTATTGGTGAACGCGAGACTGGCCGAGGAGCTAACCTGATTGGTACATTACATCGAGCCGGAACTACTCGTTGGATCTCCCACTTTGCGTCTATTTGCAGCTTAATAGATATGTATGATGCAACTATCAATGTGCTTGAAAGCATTATCATTGATGGTTCTTCTACTTCGATGCGTGGGGAAGCTGGTGGTTCCTTAACAGTGATGAAGTCTTTTGATTTCGTTTTTATTTTGCATTTGATGCATAAGATTATGGGGATCCCCAAATATTCTTTGTCGTGCCTTGCAACAAAAGTCTCTCGATATCATAAATGCAATGGATTTAGTCTCGACGACAAAAACACTTCCCCTGACACTGAGAAATGAAGGTTTTGATATTCTTCTTTCATATGTCGAATCATTTTGCATGAGATTAGATGTTGATATACCAGATATGACAGCTCCTTATAAGCATTATAGTCGTTTATGCCGTCAAAAGAATAACATCACTGTTGAGCATCATTTTCATTATGATATATTTAATTATGCTATAGATTATCAGTTGGAAGAGTTAAACTCTAGGTTCAATGATGAGACGGTAGAACTTCTTATGCTCAGCACTACTTTGGACCCGAAAGATAATTTTAAATTGTTCGATGTAGCCAAAATTTGTACTCTTGCATAGAAGTATTATCTGAAGATTTCACTGAACAGGAAATACATCATTTGAGGTGTCAGCTTCAACATTATGAGCTCGATGTAGTTTGTCATGAGAATTTTCGAAAAATGTCCACCATCTCAGAATTGTGTCGAGGCTTATTTGAAACAAGAAAGGTGAAGTGCTACAGTTTGATCGACAGATTGATCCGTCTAGTTCTAACTTTGCCGGTTATCACGACAACTACCGAACGTGCATTTCCGGCTATGAAGCATGTGAAAACAGTTCTTCGTAATAAAATGGGAGATGATTTTCTGGCAGATTCCCTAATTATCTATAATGAGAGAGAGTTTGATTCATGTATCGACTCAAATTCTATAATTGACGAGTATTATACTTTGAAGAACCGTAGATCACAACTTCAATAATATTGGTATGTCTATATGAATTTTTTTTGCATCTTTTATTTTAAAAATATTTAATTTGATAATTAACATTGAATGATGGGTTTTGAAAATATTGGTGTAATTAAATTCTTGCGGGATGGTGGAGATCTTTGTCAGTTTATCCATGTTTTTGGATTCCTCTCTTCTAGTTTCAATGCCTCACAATTATTTTTTTAGTGGACTTTGCATTGGTATCAAATGAACTTGTAAGTGTTTGTTTTGGGATTCATTATCTTACTTGATCATCTCTCTCTCTTTTTTTTTTGGAGCAAAAGTTGTCAAGTTTATTTATTTTGATTAATACAAAACCCCCCGTTCTTTTTTTTTTTTTTTTATTATTGTGATTTTGTAAGATAAGGGTAAAACTCTATTAGTGTGTATTTTATTCCATATTATTTTATTTCCGTTAACAATACTTTAACCCGGGTAGATTTAAAATCCTGGCTCCGCCACTGCCAACACTTGATGTCGTCGATTTGATTAATAGATATATGATGTCACAAAATGATGGAGAATGTAAGTATATCTTAACTTTGATAATGCATGCAAATCCGATTCAAACATTGACATATTGTAGGAGACGTCCATTCGCCAGAGTTTCTAAACACATTAAATGTTATGAATTGCCGAACTATGAGCTAAAACAAAAAAATTAGAATTTCACTCATGTTGTTGAAAAATATCGATCATTCTCTTATGTTGTATAATGTTGGTCATTACAAAACTTGACAATCAGATTGTATAGGTTAATATTTCTCAAAGAATCAATGCATGTGAATTGATGTTCATCCCTATAATGACATCACCATCTAATCCGCGGTTATCTTTCAAGTTCTAACGACGACGATTTCCTCTGACTGTGTCATACACTATGATGATCAACAAAATCCAAGGACAATCTCTCTCTTACGTTTGACTTTTCCTAAAGAAGCCAATTTTCAGTCATGGTCAGTTGTACGTTACTATATCAAGAGTGACCAGTTGTAAGTGTTTAAAAATATTGATCGACAACGATGAAAATAAACATATTAACAAAATTACAAATGTTGTGTATAAGAGAATTTTTCATAATTTGTAAAATACATTTCGTCTAATAACAATCCTTTTATGAACCAGGTTATATCATTTTCAATACTATTCAATCTTTCAATAATATTTAAATGATTTATATATAGGGAGCGATTAAGTTAAAAGCCATCTCTGGTGTGAGAACCAGGGATGGTAGTCACCGAAAGATATATACATATAATATATATATATATATATAGGGGAAAACATTGTAACCATCCTGTACTATACACGTTTTTTGGGTTTGCATCCTAACATTTTCTTTGTAATTTAATGCATCCTGTACTTCAAAAATTTTTGAAAGTGCATCCTCCGACCAATCAACTCGTCCAAACTCGTCGAAACTCACTTAAACTCGCGAATTAGGTTGCATATTTTCAAACCCATATACTTTGTGTGAGTTCCGGTGAATTTATTATTTATTTAAAACTAGTTCCGGCATATTTTATTAAATATGCAAAAACTACCGAATTTATTACTAAATAAATAATAAATTTTATTTATTTAATAAAACTAGTTCCGGTAAACATTAGGATAAAATATGGTTTACATATTTATTTAATAAATTCGAGTTTTTATTTAATAAAACTAGTTTTTTTCTAAATTTTGTATAGTACAGGATGCACTTCCAAAATTTTGTATAGAACAGGATGCATTAAATTACAAAAAAAACGTTAGGATGCAAACCCAAAAAACGTGTATAGTACAGGATGGTTACAATCTTTTCCCCCTATATATATATATATATATATAAATTTAAGTATACATATATATAATTACTTATTTAAATATTTTAATAAATTCAAAATCAATTATTTTTATTTTAGATAAAATAAAAAAGAATTATCGTGCAACGCACTGGCACAATACTAGTCTTTTGATAAATCCCTTATAACATACAAGTGTTAAAGTAGTGTGTGTGTACACACACACACACACACACACACACACACACACACACACACACATATATATATATATGATTAGGTTCAAATGAGAACCATGTCCTCATTTGTGAACTTATGGTCAATTTTGGGCATTAGATCTTATTAAATTGATGGATCAGATTTTTTGTTTATTTCTTTATTTGATTAAAAGTATTAGGATCCACCACTGCTGTTAAATGTGTTATCTATTTACTGATTTGTCAAATGGAGATCTGGGGAATAGGTGAACCAATGAGGTATCTCCAAAGCTGAGGTGTCAAGTTGTGGTTGAATGAGGTCTATTTTGGACGAGGCCAAAATTTTAAGGGCTATAAATAACAACTTTTTTTTTTATATTTTAGTTAATTATTTAGTAGGGCTTTACGTTTTCTTTTCTTTTCTGCTTTCTTCGAAGTTTCTTCCGTCGAACAAGATCTGAAAAAACTGCATCTTTTTATCTTCAGATCGATAAATAAGGTGAATTTTGTTAGGATTGTTTTTGGATCTATTTTTTCTCAGATCCGTGATATTTTCTTTACAGGTTGATTTCAATTTATTTTATCAGATACATGATTTTTCTCGATTTACTTTTTAAGAATTATCTTATCTCTTTGTCAGTTTTGTTCGTAATTCGTTTATTTATTTTGGTCTTATTCTTCGTATAATCCGGGTTTGGAATGTGATTTTTGTGTAATGATAAATATATGATTTGTGGTTTTATTGTTGGGTTAGATGGTGTTTTTTCTTTTTCAAATACAAATAACTCAAAACTCTCGCATGATTTTCTCTTCTCCGAGGTTTTTAGGAACAGATCAAATAGATAAAAGCCAGTAATACGTCTGATAAAAAAATCAGACGTGGTTTTTTCTTCCCCCGTGGTTTTGTATTTTCGAAAAAAGGTATTTGGTAGAAGTTTGTCAGTTGATTTATGCTTTTTTTTATTTGAATTTCTGCCTAATGGGGCAGATTTTACTGATTTATTAATTTGCTATCAGTTTTTATTCTGATTCTTCTTGCTCAACCTTTCTCTCTCTTTTCTTATCTTTCTCATTTTATTCAATTTGTCGATCTTCTTTTCTATTTGATTAAAAAAAATCCAATCTTTTTTCCTAAAACTCCAATTTTTTCTCCTAAAAATGCAACCGGACAAAATATTTTTTTTGGACAGCAAACTTCTAACGACGGAAAGAAAAGATCGAGCAAAGAAGGGAAGAGGAGGGTGGAAGTCTCTTCTTCTTCTTCTTCAAATTAATTTTTATATTTGATAGGTAATTTATCCTAACCCTATTTTATTTTATTTTATTTTATTTTTGGGTTAATTTTCAGATTCGGATCCGTAAGACTTCTGTTGTCCGTTCTATCTAACTTTTTTTTAGTTTATCGAAGTTCGATAAATTTTAGCTAAATTAACTTGTGTTGCACTGATTCATGCCGAACTCATTTGCAAGTGAGTCGGAAAGTGACTTGAAGAGAATCTGCACAAGCATTTTGAAGTTACTCCAAAATGGGAATGAACATGTTTCCAATAGAGAGGTAGATTTTTTGTTTTGTTTTTTTTCACGGAGTTAGAATTAAGAATTTCAATGCTGAATTATGAAAATTTCGTTGGCTGCTGATGAAATTGATCGATTTGCTGAGAGTTTTCTGGAGAATTCTGATGCGAGGAGTAAGGCTATTCTAGATTTGAACGAATAGTAAAAAAGTATGTTCCACCATCTCCAATTGATGTTATTGTATTCTCGACAGTGCATTCATCTATAGTGTGTGAACTTCTTTTGATAGTCACATTACGTAGAATTGATCAGTTATTGAGATTGAGACTTGTATTAGTATATTGCATTCTGTTCAATTTGAGTAAGTGGTGAGCAGAAATATTAAATGGTGTTTAAGAATGTGTGTATTTTTTCATTAGTGGAGTAAATGTTTGTTAAGTTCTGTTTTCATTATCTTTCTACAGGGGGTAATGTTCTGACTATTATTTCGTCTTTGGAGGCTTCAAATTGGCATTTCAAGTGATAATAGAGCCAAGTTGCCACATTTGTTCATTTGGGCTGATTAAATCTAGGTAAGAAGAGTATGATTTGTTCATTTAGATTATCTTATTTTTCGATTTACATGCAATCGATGAAGTTTTTTTTTTTTTTTTTTTTTTTTTAAATATTTATGTGGTATGCCCTAATCAAAGTTTGAGATCTCGATCTTTTTCACCGATTTGCTTTTTACTTCCTTTTTTTCATCTGTTTCGGTATGTTATGCGGATTGATGTTGGGTCTGTTCTCATGTAGGATTTTAAATTTTGTGAGAAATGTTCTTTTCTTTTTTCGTTGTTTCGTACTCTCAATTATTTGTTCGATTTTCTTTTTTTCGTTGTTTCATACTCTCAATTATTTGTTCGATTTTCTTTTTTAAATTCGCATATTTACATTCAAGTTGAATCAGTTTTCGGATAGTTTTAGTATTGAATTATTCAAAATTTGTTTACCTTTTCCCTTCTTAGTTCAGATGGAGTTCGGATTAATTTTGAGAGAAATCAATTCTAGATATTTTATTCAATATTAAACCTATTGAAGGTAATGACTCGATTTTGATACTATCGATGTTTTCGTAAATCTAAAATATTGATTTTTTGGTAATCTTTTAAGTTTTTCTTTCATTAATGCTCAAAAGAATTTTTGAAATAAGACTCTTTAAATCTGTTTTTATCTTAATTTTTTGGCATTTCGTATTTGTTTTTTTCAAAATTTTGGAGATAATAATTTTGAAGTGTGTTCGAACTTTAAAAGACCCCATATTGGAGACTCTTCAATATTATTATCTATTAAACTGTAATTGGAGATCATAATGTGTGCCAAAACTATGTACATGAAGCTTTATTTAAAGACCCAATATTGGTGAAATCTTTTTCAGAGTTTGATTTATTATTTTTGATCTGACTGATTTTCGCATGTTTGTGATTTTTTTTCTCTATAGGTTTAATCGATCATCATATGTTGGTAATTTTTTTACGCATGTCATGAAAAACAAAGATTGGTAAGTAAAACCATATCAATTAGTTAACTTTAATTGGTTGCTTTTGGATCGATATTTTATTCTCAGAACTAAGATAAGGATTCGATTAAAGTAGTTTTGATTCTTTATGAATTTCAATTTGTAGTTATTGGACAAATAGTTTTGAATGGATTTCATATTTTATTTTCGAAGGATCACATTACAGCCCTTCTTTTTTGAATGGATTTCGAAATTGTTGATTTGTGATAAATTTGATAATATTTATTTGCTATAATTAATCTTTTGTTCTATTTGATTTGGTTGGTCGAGTTTTTTTTTTTTTTTTGTTATTCTGGAACTATGATGATTCCAACTCTTATGTTTCTTGGGTTGTTCTTTTTTTTTTTAGATTATTCAAATAGGACTATTATTTTATTTTATTTGGATTTTTAAAACAAAATTGTTATTTATAATCGTTGTCATCGCAATTATTTATGTAAAATGCAGTTGATTGTGGTGAATAGTCCTATTTTGTTAATGTTTGTGTAATTGAATTTGGTTTTTGTTCTATTGGTTCTGTTTAATATGTAAGCTTACTTGATAGTTGTTACTAAGTATTGTCTGCCGCCATGCATTTTGCATTTAACTTGAATGTGTATAGTGTGTGATTGAATTTGTTGTGAGAATAGGGTTTCCTAAAGCTAAGGTCCGTGAAGAGACACGTTCGAGTGAGGCTAAGGATGAGCTGGCGTATGTTTGTTTGGGTGAGAAGGGAATGCGGGCCGGGTCTGAAGATAATGAGGCTGGAACCGACAGTGAAGAGGTGATGGGCCTAGATAAATCTACATCAAGTAAAGGGAGCCCAAAGTTGAGGGATTATTTAGTCTTTTTACATTTAAATTGTCATTTAGCTTAAGATATTTTTACTTTCAGCACATGGGTGTAACAAACCACATTCCTTTCCTACTTATACGGGATAAGGAAGATGGTAACAATCAAGTATGAAAATCCATAATTTCCTCCTCTAAACTCTTCTGCATTCTACCTCTTTCCTCCCTCTATCCTCCTCTCATATAATATTCATACATTATTCATACACATCCATACGGAATTCATAGACTTACAAACCCATAACATTAATTTAAAGATTACAGGCCCAGAAAATTATCATTATCATTGCAAGTGGTATCCAGAGCCCTGAATCCTTGGAAAATGGCAGAAGGAACCCGCATCAAGGATCTTCAAGAAGCCCAGAAAAAAATGGATCAAAACCTGCAAACTGAAGCCATGAAGAGGGAAGTAAGTGAGATTAAACTGCAGGAGTAAATATCAGGTATTAATTCCAATTTAAAAGAGTTAGTGGGGTTGAATATGAAGTACAATCATTTGACACAAACTATGGCTGCTATGCAATTGCAATTACTCAACATGAATAAGGGAAAAAATCAAACAGATGAAGAATCTATCCCAGGGGGGCCATACACAGGTTTTGGCAGTGAAGGAACAAATGGCAGTTCCAGTAATTTTAATAAGTCCAGGATAATTGCTTAATCACAGAACATGAGTTTTCTGAGCCCAGTTCCCAGATTGGAGTTCTCTAGATTTGAGGGCACATCACCCAGGTCTTGGGTACTCAAATGCAACAGTTATTTTAAGCTTATGCCTAATATTCCTGATCAACAGAAAGTTGTACTAGCTTCTATGCATTTTGAAGGAAAGGCTGCTCAATTGTTCTTGAACCTTAATGCATCACAAACAGATATAACCTGGCAGCAGCTGATTGAGGTGATTTCGGCCAGGTTTGAAGAGCTGAAAGAAGCTAGGATCATAGCTGAATTCAACAAGCTAAGGCAGACTGGTTCTTATGCAGAATATGTAGAGAGATTTGAGGAGTTGAAAGCATGCATGGAAATCTTGAACAATTACACAGAGGAATATTTTATAGCAAGCTTCATTGGTGGCCTGGGTGAAGAGTTACATGCCTTCATCAACATGTTTGAACCAACCACCCTACAACAGACTATTGAGCTGGGCAAGAAATAGATCCTAACCCTTGATGCCATTGCAAGAAAGTTAAAGTCCAACCCAAAACAAATTCCCCAATGTTTCAGAAGAGGAAACCAGAAAGTTCATACCAACCCATCCATAAACCAAATCCAATCAACAACCTTAGACCACAAACCAAACTGCTCACAGCCTCAGAAATGGATGCAAGAAGGGAGAAAGGCTTATGCTACAACTGTGATGATAAATTCACATTTGGACACAGGTGCAAGCAAAGGATAAACTATATGATAATGACAGAAGCTGAAGAGTTTGAGTGCTCACAAGTACTTGACATTGAACCACCAGAGGTTATGACACCAACTGACACCATGTCAGAGATACAGATGACTCTTAATGCATTATCTGGGGAAGATAGAATTACTACCATGAGGGTATGGGGGCAGAATAAGGGAAACAAACTGCAGATTTTGATAGACTCTGGTAGCACCCTCAGTTTTATTCAAGAATCTACAGCCACCAAACTAGGTTGTCTTGTGGTAGAAGCTAAACCAATATTGGTGAGAGTGGCTAATGGGTAGAGTTTGGTCAGTACCAAGGTAGCAAAGGGGTTCAGTTGGGTAATGCAAGGTCATACTTTCTCCTACCCCCTGAGGCTCCTCAAGAATGAGGGGTGTGACCTCATCCTTGGAGGAGATTGGCTGAAGTCATGCACTCCAATAGAATTGGACTATGAGCATATGACCTTTACTGTGACATAAAAAGGGGAGAGGGTAAAAATACAAGCACTAACATCTTCTGCAGATTTTCAGTTTATCTCAACAACTACTCTATTCAAAATGATACATCATGAATGTCCTTCTCAAATTGAAGAGCTGTATCTACTAACTATACAAAAGGAGGATCAGAATGAGGACATGCAACTAAATCAGGTGGCAGAGCTACTAAAGGAATACAATGATATTTTTGAGGAACCTAAAGGATTACCTCCTGCGAGGGGAACAGAACACCAAATCATCCTAAAACCAGGCAGCACTCCCAAACACCAATTTCCTTACAGAGCTTCACATGACCAGAAAGATGAAATAGAGAGGATAGTAAAGGAATTGCTACAGAGTGGGGTTATACAACCTAGCCAAAGTCCTTTTTCTTCACCTGTGCTATTAGTGAAGAAGAAGGATGCCTCATGGAGACTCTGTGTGGACTACAGGTACCTGAATGACTTAACCATTAAACATGAGTTCCCAATTCCAGTCATTGATGAGCTACTAGATGAGTTACATGGGGCCAGATATTTTTCAGAAATAGATTTGAGGTCACGATACTTCCAAATACTGATGAAAACTGAGCACAGGTACCTAACTACTTTTAATACTCATCATGGACAGTTTGAATTTCTAGTTATGCCCTTTGGGCTCTGTAATGCACCAACCACCTTTCAGTGCTTGGATGAATCAAGTGTTCAGTGACTGCTTAAGAAGGTACACATTGGTGTTCTTTGATGACATATTGATCTACAGCAAGGGATGGGATGAACATCTACAACATTTGGAAAGTGTTTTGGGAAAACTCAGGGACAATCAGCTGTTTGCAAAGAAGAGCAAATGCTAGTTTGGGACAATCAGCAGTTTGCTTATTTAGGCCACATCATCAACCAAGAAGGGTGACAACTGACCCCCAAAAGATAGAGTGCATGGTCAACTGGCCTGTGCCCAAGACAGTCAAGCAGTTGAGGGGGTTCCTTGGGCTAACTGGTTACTAAAGAAAATTTGTGAAGGGTTATGGATTACTAAGCAAGCCACTTACCAGCTTACTCAGAAAGGAGAAATTTGTTTGGGGGAGGGAAGCTTAAGCAGCTTTCCAGAATTTGAAGAGAGCAATGACCACCACACCTATTATAACTTTACCAGAATTTTCCCAACCATTCATCTTGGAAACTGATGCAAGTGGATATGGGATTGGGGCTATTCTCATGCAACAAGAAAGGCTAATAGCGTACATGAGCAAACTTCTGTGTCCTAGGAACCAAGGGTTATCTATATATGAGAAAGAGTTCTTACCTGTTCTTATGGCTATACAAAGGTGGAGGCATTATTTACAAGGACACAAATTCATCATTAGGACAGATCAATAGGCTCTCAAGCATTTACTAGACCAGAAGGTTATGAATCCCACCCAACAAAAATGGATCACCAAGCTTTTGGGTTTGAACTATGAGATTCAGTACAGGAAGGGGAAGGAAAATAGGGCAGCTGATGCCCTATCCAGGGTAAAAGAATTGGAAGGGGATAACTTTGCACTGACCACCATAACTCCCATATGGATGCAGAAGGTAATTCAGAGTTATAAGGATGACCCCTTTACAAATAAAATCTTAACTTCCAAGGCTTTAGACACAGCATCCTACCCAGAATTTGAAATCATTGAGGGGCTGATTAGGTATAAAGGAAGATTAGTGGTGGGAAAGGATGTTGAACTAAGGAAAATGATTCTTGATGCAATGCATGGCTCAGCCTATGGAGGGCACTCAGGGATAAGAGGAACTTACATGAGGGCTAAAGGAGTTTTCTACTGGCCTAAAATGAAGTTTCACATTACTAAAATGATTTAGGGGTGTGAAGTTTGCACCATGAATAAACCTAACCATGAGCCCTACCCAGGGTTATTGCAACCACTACCTATTCCAGAACAAGCATGGACACACATCAGCATGGATTTCATAGAAGGACTACCCAAGGTGAATGGAAAAAGTGTGATCGTAGTCATAATAGACAGGTTTACCAAATATGGGCATTTCCTACCCTTTACACATCCTTATACAACATAATCAGTAGCCCAATTATTCATGGACCAGATCTACAAACTACATGGTCTACCCCTTAGCAAGGTGACAGACAGAGACAAGGTGTTTACTAGTGGGTTTTGGAGTGAAGTATTCAAACTTATGGGAGTAAAGCTTAACCTATCCTCAGCATACCACCCCCAAACTGATGGGCAAACTGAAAGATTGAATCAGTTTCTAGAGAATTACCTAAGATGCATGGTGCACAATAATCCCAGGTCCTTGTTGAAATGGCTAAACCTTGCAGAGTATTGGTACAAAACTAATTATCACACTGGGTTATAATCTACTCCTTTTCAGGCTTTATATGGGTATCCCCCTCCTCTACTCTCTACCCAACTCTATGTGAAGACAGCAGATGCAGAGGCTAGAGATTTTGTAAAAAATCGACAAGACATGATCAGAAAATTACGGGAGAACCTAATTCATGCACAGAACTGAATGAAGGTTTATGCAAACATATCTAGAACTGAGAGGACATATGCTGTAGGGGACGAGGTTTACCTGAAGTTGCAACCATATCGCCAGAACTCCGTGCACTTGAGGAGGAACTTGAAATTATCTTCTCGTTACTTTGGCCCTTACACGATATTGGAGAGGGTCGGAGAGAAGGCTTACAGGATAGACTTGCCGCCAGAGTCGAGGATCCATCCCGTCTTCCATGTTTCTTTGTTGAGGAAGTGAATAAACTCCGATACGGCGACTTCTCATGATTTACCAGATACCGCCGCGGAGGGAAAGTGCCCGCTCGAACCAATTAGGATTTTGAGGAATCGCATGATAAAAAGGGGAAGAGTGGATGTGGATCAAATTCTGGTTGATTTGGGTAATGGTACTCAAATCAAACCGACATGGGAGGATGTGAAATTTATTGAGAAGAAACTTTCGGGGATTAATCCTTGCGGACAAGGATTTCAATTACAGGGGAGAGATGTTCTGAGACTAGGGTTTCCTAAAGCTAAGGTCCGGGAAGAGACACGTTCGAGTGAGGCTAAGGATGAGCTGGCGTATGTTTGTTTGGGTGAGAAGGGAATGCGGGCCGGGTCTGAAGATAATGAGGCTGGAACAGGCAGTGAAGAGGTGATGGGCCTAGATAAATCTACATCAAGTAAAAGGAGCCCAAAGTTGAGGGATTATTTAGTCTTTTTACATTTAAATTGTCATTTAGCTTAAGATATTTCTACTTTCAGCACATGGGTGTAACAAACCACATTCCTTTCCTACTTATACGGGATAAGGAAGATGGTAACAATCAAGAATGAAAATCCATAATTTCCTCCTCTAAATTCTTCTGCATTCTACCTCTTTCCTCCCTCTATCCTTCTCTCATACAATATTCATACATTATTCATACACATCCATACGGAATTCATAGATTTACAAACCCAAAACATTAATTTAAAGGTTACAAGCCCAGAAAATTATCATTATCATTACAAAATTCTTTGCACGTCTCTATTTCCTAAGATAGAATGGAATATATCTGAAATCAGTATGCGTGGATTTCTAGAACAATGAAGTCTGTTTGTGATCTTTTCAATTCTTATTTGTGATTGGACATTTATAGAAACCAATTCAATGAAATTCTCTATTTGTTTTGAGATGGTTATGCCTTAGATTTCAGCATAATACCTTTTTATATGATACAATTTATGTAACAAATAAGTGGATCACTTGCGAGGAAGGCCATTAGGGAGTTGATGGCCAGAGGTTTGATCAAAATGGTGTTTGCTCATTCAAGCCAGCAAATATACACCAGGGCCACCAATACCTAGGTGTTATATTTCTCCATATTGGCGAGCTTTTGAATGGATTATGTTGATCAATATCTGTTTTTTATCTTTTGAAAGATTTTTGAGCCCATGATATTTACTTTTATTGAATAAAAAGTAGGTGATTGTTTTTATTTTTCTCTCTTTATGTTTCTAAATCTTTGAATTGCTAAATCTGGGAAATGAAATTATTTTTTTTTCTCTCTTTCAGTTTTCGATCCTAATGTTGGTTTTACAGTGTGCAACGTATGGGATTGGAGTAATCCTTCTGCCGCTCTCCTATGAACTAGAATCGGGGGAATGAGCAATATTTTGTAGCAGATTTTGTGTGTAGCAGCTTATTTGAGGATATTCTACTTTGATGATGTAGACGAGACTGTTCTGTAATAATTACTAGCTTGTATATTCATTAGAAAATGTGGATTAATCTTTAAGCATAATTTAGAAATGTACAATAGTGCCAGTATCTCATTAACATGTAAAAATTAGTGTATTGTAGTCATTCTGTTAGATTTAACCCTTTTTTGTTTTCTTTTGCCTTGCTCTTCTTTTATATTATATATTATTATATATATTTTGTAGTTATACCTCCGATTGTAATGATAATTGCATTTGAGTAGTTTGATTAATAACTCAATTGAGTTCATGGAGTGGGTCACTTTTGAAGTTGGCCAGGATGTTATTTTCTCACATTTTTATTATTTATTATTTATTATTATTATTATTGTTGTTGTTGTTTTTGTTGTTGTTGTTGTTGTTGTTGTTGTTGTTGTTGTATTTTCTTTTGTGTTAATCCAGTTCGAGTTGAGCTGTACATCATTTTAAACACAACATGTTTGTTCAAGTTAGTTTTCATTATTCTATCAATAAGCTAAAAAAATGTTTTTAGGATTTATCTTGTGTGGGTGGTTTGATTTTTATTTTTTTTTAACTCTATCGAATGAGACGTTAGTTGACTTTGTTTTGAAAATTGTTAAGTAGAAAATAGGTAATTACAGTATAAATTAATAGTCTGCACATTGTTAAAGATAATTTCAACAAATAAGTAATGCAGAGGTCTGGAGAGTTTTCTACTACATTTTTGTTTTTGGATTTTATTTTTCTCACAATTCTTTTATGGTTTATTATTTCTAAAATCTATGGATCAAAGGGGTGTATGATCTATGAAACAAAAAAAAAAAAAAGATTAAAAAAATTGCAATCATCATTATCCTGTCTTCATTTTTTATATTATTTTGAGAAACGATTAAAAATTGAAATTCATCCCTGAAAATTACATCTTACACGAATAATTTTCTGATTTACTATTCTATTGAAATAATAGTTCACATAATTTTGTTTGCTAAATTAATAATGGCGATTTGATTTGGTCTTTATGTAGGATTTGTAACCCTTAAAACTGAGTATTGGGCATTTCGTTTCTCGATTGGCATTGATTTTTTATGTTTACCTTGATATTGTTTGTTAACTTGAATTTATAGTTTTTCTAATTGAAACTACCTACAAAGATGCAAGTCTGCAACTATGCCCCTATTAATTAGAAGTATTTGTTTTATTTTCTTTCAAGCACTTAGACTTTTGATTTTACATCGTTCTTACTCATCTAGAGTTGTGAGCTCAGATTTTCATGATCTTCATTTGTGAAAGAAAAAGAAAATTGTGGAGTTGGGTTTTGATATTTTTATTAGTTTCAGAAAATGAAGGTCAATGGGGCGGTGGTTGTGGTGATCCCGACTACAGTTGTTTCTGCTAATCACATGAGGTATTATTACAATTATTTATTTATTTTCTTGGTAGTTCTTGGATTATTTTTTTAGGGAAAAAAATTATAACCATCCTGTACTATACGTGTTTTTCGGGTTTGCATCCTAACATTTTTTTTGTAATTTAATGCATCCTGTACTACACAAAATTTTGGAAGTGCATCCTCCGGCCAGCCAACTCGTCGGAACTCACTTGGACTCGCGAGTGAGGTTGCATATTTTTAAACCATTATAATTTAGGATGCATTTTATCAAACTCGTATACTTCAGGATGCATATATCAAAACTCACCTTTACTTTTTGATTTCAAGATTTAATAAATTCTTGATTTTGAATTTATTTTTAATGTATATTATATCAAATAAACATAGTTTTATGACAATAAAAAGCACATTAGACAACATACACTCAAATATATAAGAATACACACACAAACACATGATTAAAGATTTCATTTTTTTAAATATAGAAGACGATTAACACAAGTTGATTTAGTAATGCAATAGATACAGAAAGTTGAATAATATAAGGTGAAATTATTTTCATTTCAATAAAAAAAATTGACAAGCAAATGGAATTATATTATTATAGAAAATAAAAACTAACATTATCTATTAAATTCGGATATTGTTTATATGATAAAATTTATAACTTATTTGAGTTTGGACATGTGTATAAACAATCTAAGTTTAATAGATAATATTTTTTGTCTATATTAATATAATTTTATTTTCTTGTCAATTTATATTATTGTCTATGATATAATAATATTCGCATCTTATTTTATTTTAAATATGAAAAATATAAGTTGACAATCAATGAAGTTATAATAATCCAGATATTGTTTATATGAAAATATTTATAACTTATTTAAGTTTTAACATGTATTGTTCAACTTTCTTTATCTCTTGCATTGGTAAATCATCTTATATTAGTTTTCTTGTATATTAAAAAAAACCTTTAATCACGTGTATTTGTCTTGTACTTACCAAACGTACTTCTCATCCAAATATATATATAATTAATTTGATATAATATGCCTAGAAATAGATTTAAAACAAAAAAATTTATTAAATTTTAAAAATCAAAAAGTTCTTGTAAGTTTTAATAAATGCATCCTGGAGTATACTAGTTTGATAAAATGCATCCTGAAGTATATGGGTTTGAAATGATGCAACCTCACTCGCGAGTTGAGGTGAGTTTCGGTGAGTCGGGACGATTTGGCTGGCCGGAGGATGCACTTTCAAAATTTTGTGTAGTACAGGATGCAGTAAATTACAAAAAAAACGTTAGGATGCAATCCCAAAAAACACGTATAGTACAGGATGCATATAATTATTTACCCTTTTTTTTATTTGTTAGTTCAGCAGCATTTTAAAACTCAAGCAATGTAGGATATAATTTTTCTCTTGATATTGGGTCTACCGACATATATTATTGTATCCAATTTGAGAGTTTTGTTTGGACAATTCTCTATATTATATTTGCCAAGAGGTTTTTGGTTTGATTGACTATGTATAACTTGATATATACATGCATTCATTTCTGTGGGATTGTTTTTTGTCCTGTGTATTCCCACTGAACTTTTCATTTGCCACTTATGTAAAACCTTATTTCACTTAGTTATGTGGGTTCAATAAATAAACAGAAGGAACGAATAAACCGAAGGAACAAACAAATTAAATTCTATTATTTGATACTTTCCCTTTATTTGAAATAATGTACGAACTTGTGACTTTAGCATTGCATTTTGTTTAGATGTGGATAGTGATTGGTATTGGACCTTTGCAGCTATGCTAGCGTACAAGATTATGCCAAGGAATGAACAATTTCACGAAAATTTATCCATCTTTCATTACAGTTCATGTCTTTCTTTTGGAGCATTATTGGAATATGGGTTATTTGAAGGATTATGATTACGGGTGTTGATAATTTCCTTAACCTCCACTCATGGCAGAGCTTGGCCTCTATTCAGGTAATTTGTAATATGGGTTATTTGCAGAAAGATAAAAAAACCTAACAATTTTTTTTTATATAGAATTTAAAGTGAACAACAATCTTTTCTTTTTGATATTAATAATTCACATTTTGAATTTAAAAGATTTTTGATAAATTTTACATTTACTTTTGTATTTTTTATATTTGCCCACGAAAATCGCGTGTTTAACACTAGTTGTATAATAAAAGCACTACTAGTGTATATAACTGAAATATTAATAAAGCACTGTGATTGTATTATAAAAGTAGTACTGCTATAATAAAACTACTAGTTCGCATGTTTACAAATAAGGACATGGTTCTCATTTGAACCCACCCTTATATATCTTCCCTGTATATTAATGCAAAATCCTCTTATCATATATACCTACTTCCCATGCTTTGTTAGTTTCGGAAAAACTTCTGGTGATCCGGTGTTATCCGAGCCTAACCTAATTTAAAATTTTTCTATTACTATATTTTGCCAAATTCAATACTTTTCTTTTATTATATGTTACCTAATTCAATATTTTCTTTATCATATTTTGTCTAATTGAATATCTTACTTTTATTCTCCTAATATAAAAATCTAAATAAGTCATATTTAACTAGCAAAAAATCTATATAAGTTCACCTAATTTTTATTTATAGTAAAAGTTGAATTAATTTTTTTTATAATTTCAAACATTCTATTTAATTGAAATACGAGTTATATAAAATTACTACAAAAAGGAATTAAGTATAAAAAAATATAAACTTATTTTTTTCTTATCTAACTCAAATATGATGTATTGAGTAACATTAAAAACATATATGATAAACTATTACTACGGCAAAGAAGGAAAAAAAAGGGAAACAAAAAAAAAATTAAGAAAAAAAAAATTATTACGGGTAGGAAAATAAATATTAAATATATTCTATCTCTTACTTTATCTACATGAACAAATTGGTGTCTTACATAGGAAAAAAAAGAGGAAAAAAAATAATATTACATATACTTACAAGTTAGATATACGACGTTTTTCTAATAGAATTATCAACACCTTATATATTTTAATTTTTTATATCACATATTTTTAATAGAATTATCAACGAATCATATATTTTAATTTTTTATATCACATAATCACATGTGACACGCGGATGTTGTATGTTTTATATTTTTACAAACTCGATTTTCTACGGGCTTCCCCGTCAAGTTTAAGTATTTTACTATACAACTAATTTCGTGACTCCCCAATAAAAATAAAAATATTTTATTGTGAAAATCAATCTTATTGTACTTAGTACAAATAATGTTTTGATTTTTGTGTAAAAAATATTTATTGTAAAGATAATCTTCTTGTAAACAGAATAAATAATGTGACCATTTTCATATTATTTTTTTAGCATTTCTAATGAATATTTCATTTATTTTTTTTATATCCCACATAATATGCGGGTGTTAAACTAGTATGCGTGTGTGTGTGTATATATATATATATATATAGACACACACAAACACAAAATATCAATTTTTATTTATTTCTAACACTTTTTCTTTTTAACCACACTTTAATTATCTCCATACCCTAATTCTTCAAAATTACAAAATATCGATAATAGATGATAGAAAAAGATATGGAAACAAGCAATGTAAATATTTTTACCTTTTTATCCGATTTTTCTCGTATCCTTATTATTAATTATAGCCCAAAATTTTGAAAAACTCGTCGCAACATTTTTAATTGTGGTAAACCGAAAGTGTAAGCAATTCTTGGCGCTGGTCTGCCGAAATTCGAATCAATTTTTGGACTTGGTTGATCGAAAATCGTCCACATTTCAACCACTAATGGCTGATAATTACAGCATATTTAGGCCACTTGTGACAGAAAATTTTTGCATATTCCGGCCACTTGTGACGGGAATTCGCAACATATTTCAGCCACTTGTGACCGAAAATTATTGCAATTTTCAGCCACCGTTGATCGAAATGTGCTACAATTTTCAGCCACTGTTGTTCGAATTCGTTGCAATTTTCCGCCACTGTTGATTGAATAGTATAAAATATTGGACCTACATGTATTTATTTCTCTCCTTTCTTTTCTTGTTAATTTGTAAAAGGAATCAAACACATGTTTTACAGAATTTAGTGTCGTTAATCCACTAAGAAATAAGTGGGTTATGAACTATACAAACGACTTCACAACACATTAATATTTTGAGTCTCCCGGGCATCTAATAAGTTGGGTACGTGCGATTGAAAACTAGCTTGGTATGGTGATTGTGGTGAAATATTCGGACACTAGGGGTAAGTTTAAGCCTCGAGTTATGTTGGTTTGTGAACGTAGTGGAGCATATCGTGAAACCAAACCTAAATTATTTCTTGGGAGAAGTGACGATGTGGAGGTAGAAACACAAAGTTGAAAATGAAGAAGAAAATAAATACCAAAACAAAGAAATTTTTGTGTCCATTTCTTCCAAGGGGTAAACATGTATGTGAATATGAATTAGAATTAAATGTTGGATGTGGTGTACATAATTATCCGGTTATACTTGACTTGACTGAACATCCATATGTCGGTCGATTCATAAAGGAAGGTAATAGTCTATTGAAGGGCATTTTACACATGGTGAAAAGGGGATTTCAAGGTAACAAGTCAACAATAAGGGTTTTGTACAATTATAGGGCGAGCCACAGAGTAATTGAGAGATGAGATAAATCTCAAATAGAAAACCTCATGACTAAAGTAAAGGAGCACGATTATATGTTATCAAGACTGCCACTGTGAGGGATATCTTCTTTTCTCACCTTGCTAGTGTAAAATTATTGTGTGTATTTTCAAAAGAGTTATTGATGGACTGTACACATAAAACCAATAGGTACAAATTACCTTTGTTAGATATAGATGGTTGTCATCGGCCGAGACATTCCAAGTTGCATGTGCTTATTTGGAGAAAGAGTGAGGGAATGTCCACCTTTGGGTGTGTATCATGTTGAAATTAATAATGAACCAATCATACTTGATTTAATTATCACTTATCGAGAAATTACAATGATGAATGTGGTTAGGGATTTTTTCCTGACCTCGACTACTCTGTGATGTCGTTGGCACATTAGTTGGAACATATGGCCAGTTTCAAAAAATATTTCACACGAAGGATAATGAGATTCCTTCAACTAAAGTTGGGATATATTGATCCTTGCAGATTCTAAAGCGACATTCAACGAGTTACTTAGAAGACTCCAAATTGACTATGCAGAATATAGATCTGCTATTGAGTATGCGATGAAGCAATGGATAAATCGTACAAACAAAGATTTGCATCCGCTTGACAAACAACTTCACGCATTTCGAAAATAGAACCATAAATAGGTATTTTGAACTTAAATATAATTATTCGTGTTAATTAATTCTGTTAATTTAGAATGTATTAAACATAACTAACATTAACTTAGGGCAGAGAGCCACCATTCAATATTGAATAAGCAACTTGGATCGAGTATGGGAAATTTCAAAACATGTTGGGCTAGAATTCGCACTTTGCTTGGGATGAGACACACTAAAATCCAAGCATTATTTGAGGCAAGTATTAATGTAGTTCAACATCAGTTTAAATTAAATGTATTTAAGGAGTTATGAGGTGCGGTTTCTATTAATGGGTTGGGCAGTATATTTGATGAAATTAAAGGCGTGCTTAAGGGTATTTTAGATTCTTTGATTTTTTGGTGTGTATTAAGGTAGACATGTGGTCTCCATTCTGCTCATGAGATATTTGAATTCGTAAGGGATGACCAATCCCCTTAGATAGGGTTGATGGGTTTTGAAGAAAGTTGGATATGGAGCCTAATGTCGGAGTTGATGATAGTGTTATTGCGGACTTAGGTTATCATCTAGTTGATGCATGAGATGATGTGAAATTCAAGTTTGATGAGGCTAGAGAGTCTGAGAAATAGATGTTTTTCATAAATCGGGTGACTACTCCATTACTACCCCTAAGGGACCTGTTACTACTCGTGGGCGACCATCTATAAGAAGGGAGAAAATCTGATCAATCAACAAAGCTTGATTTGAGTGCTTTTGAGTGCGCAAACTCTTTTAATGATTGTTGATCACCTAATGATGGAATTAGAGTTGATAGCTTCCAACGAAGTGGTGATATGCCGGCGTTTACCAAACATCCAATGATGAAAAAACAAATTAGTAGACATATACACACTATATGGAATACTAGTAATACACTTCGTACCCCACTCTCTAATCTAAAGGAGTATATTGTTAACACCAAAAATATATCAGCACATGGTCATTATGGTTTTCAGGTTATTGCGGCATATTTGAGGGGCACACAAGATTCATACACAATGACACAGGCTGATCTTATACAAGAGTTATGATGTCATATGTAATTGTACTAAAATATTTTTGGACAGAATGGTCGTCTCGAGGTGGTTATAGAGCAACTTAATTGTTTTACTACTTAGGCACCGAAGGAATATTATTTTTTTAATTTGAAATAGACTACTTGATTGCAAACTACTACAATGTCGCCCTAGTCATTTTGTCCCCTACACAATGCTTCACATATCTTCACTAGCAAATGACATCTCATCAAATTTGAGGTGTATTGCTATGACACTAGTGAATGATGATCATTTTATTTAGGTTAACATAATTATTTACATTCGTACTATATTTGTTAAAAATGTGCTAACACTATTATTCCTTATCTTGCAGGATTTTCTATGTGACGGTCATTCTTTATCATCTCTTGTATATAAGTGGTATCATTGGTGTTGCGATTGTACAATAGGATGGGGGACTGCTTACAAGGACAAATCAATATGTATCAAACAACTCAAGGTTCGAATAGTTAAAGGATGGAGGAAAATACAATAATCTTTTTACCATCGGGGTTGGAAAAGTGGAGGGAGCATCTTTGGGAAACATATGTTGTTGACCCTAGAAAGGCTGCTTTTGTGGAGGCTAATTAAACCATTGTTTTTGTTGTTGAGTAGTAAAGATATATACCGACCTTCTGAAGTGTCATCATGATTATGGCTTGTGCCATCAATTCCCTCAAACATATAAATGGTTTCTTCCCACAGACAAAATATTGTGTTCTACAACAGATTTAGAAATATCGATTTGAAGCATTGGAGAAATAGGTGCCAACGACTCATCAAAAGTACTATAAATATTAGCATTAGACTCTAGATCAACAATGAAAAATTTATACTACATATTCTCATAACCCTCTGGATCCTCGTAAAAACAATGGAGACCAATAAAAACTTTATTACCTACAGAATGTTGTGTTAATCGCGCAGGACACTGACTGCCTACCGATGATGATGATGATTGAATCTAGCAATCCATCGGTGGCTCAACCTAGAGAAAAGAGGGTTTTTTTTCAATGTTTTTGAGGTGGCTGGTGTATAATTATGTAGAGAGGAGGATGCCGCCAAAAGAATGAAACCCTATTTATTATATGAATTTTTTTACAATACATCCATTTTACCATATCCCGTGTATTTAAAGCCATTGATCTATTCTACTACATAAAACCTGAAATGATCTAATAGTTAGAATTACATGGGAATGGTACCCTTATAGATATTGTAGAACTTCCCACATGTGACACGCTGATATTTTATGTTTTACATTTTTTAAAACTCAATTTTCTACGGGTTTCCACGTCAAGTTTATGGTATTTTGATATAATTTTCAACTAATTCCGCGACTCACTGTATTAAAACTCCTTTATTGTGAAAATCACATGTACTTAACAAACAATGTTCTGATTCGTGTGTAAAAAATATTTATTATGAAAAATAATCTTCCTGTAAATAGAATAAATAAGTTACGATTTGTATTTATCATTATCAATATTATTATTTTAATATTTTTAATAAATATTTCTCCTTTTTAAATACCGCATAATATGCGAGTGTTAAACTAGTATGTGTGTGTGTGTATATATATATATATATATTAAAAGTTAATGTTGGTTGCAAATTCTAGGAAATTCTCTGATTTTTCTCTTTGAATAAGTTCTTGGAATTTGTGTTTTGGAGCGAAATATTCACTTTGATCTTTTCCTTAACTTTAATTTTCTTTTGAAAACTTCAATTTGAGGGTAAACTTCTTAATGGCCATATCAGATGTTAAAATTTTCAAGAACTTGAAGAATAAATCTTCTTATAGTTCTTTGGTTTTCGTCGTAGAATCGATTTTCAATATTTTCTCTTCGAATGTTCAACTTATTAGTCTTGATAGCTTTATCTTGAATTAACCGTTACTTCAATATATTATGCAAATAACACACTCGATCTTCGAAAAAACCTTTAAACGTCTTCAAGAACACTTTTAATTTTCTATACAAAGTTTCTCTAGTCTTCTTTGTGAATGATGAAATTATTTTGTCCCCAAATTATGAGAAAGACTCGTATTTATAGATGTAGGATGAATTCTAACCATAATTCTTGATTGGAGGATGTGATTGGATTTGTTCTTCAAGATTTCAAATGATATGATTAGGATACCAAAATAATAATAGATTGAATAAAATGTTTTGCACTTAAATTTTGTTCAAATTCATCTGCAAGAGAATAGAGCGATTGTAAGCGACAAGTTTGACTCGAGTCAACCTTAAGAAATGACAATCGAAAACAAGAAGTTTGTTCACACAAATTACATTGATTCGACCTGGTTTTTTATTTTAACAACTTGGGAGAAATGAAACTAATACTAGAATTTAAGAATTGGAAAACAAGGATGCACACGAAGCAATAAAAATTGTGAAAGTTATAAACACAAATAAAAAATCACAATGAAAGTAAAGAAGGCAGATCCACTCAAAATATGCATAAATAAGCTAAAGTCCTGTCAACTCATTTTTAGTCCCAGAGAAATTAACCTAGCTCAAAATATATATATATGTTAATAAAGAGCATAAAAGTAAAGGGAAGACATTTAAGAATAGCATCATCATCTTTTGTTCAAACAATTTAATACTAAAAAGGAAAAGCAAAGCAAATAAAAGAGCGATGAATGATAAGTAAATATGGAGCTTACTACCAATAGAAAGTGAGTCTCAACATCCAAACAAATATTATATATAAGACTTGAGTTTTAAATCTTTTAAACTAAGGTTTACAAAATAAATCTCGAAGTAGTTTTCAAACTTGAGAAACATGAAAATATGATAATGGAGCTTACAAGAGAATATGATTTATGTGATTTTTGTGTGGTAAAAATGTGATAACAAGTAATTTTCGTACATATTGAAACATATTAAATTAAGTTTTAATTACGGTTTGTACGTTTTTTATTTTTTTTTATTTTTTATTATTGATTTACATAATTTCTTGACAAATATTTTATACTTATTAGTTTGAACAATTCATAAATCAAGAGATGAGTTTTGTTAAGAGAACTATGAATGCAAAACACTCTAGTTAATAAGATCAAAAGATTTATTATAAGAGGAAGTTGTTAAAATCTTCGAAACTTTGTGGAGTTCTTATTACGATTGACAACGCATCTCACATTTAGAATCCACGATATAATCAATTCAAGAGAATAGCTAAATTATATTTATGATAAACATATATTGAATTGTATCACAACAATACTTGGGTTGATTGAAAATGTTTTACATTCGAGTGTGATCCATTTACTATTTTTGTATTTGTAACTCATCGTTGCAGAATCGATTGACAACCTTTTGTGTTTCTAAAATTATGACCTATTGACAACTTTTTATAACTACTAGTTTTGATAAATTATAATTTGAGAGATGAGGTTTATCATTTAGGCTTTCAAACATGAGGCACTCTAATTTATAAGATCAAAAGGCTTGAGGTTAGTAGTGAAATCATATAACTCAATAAATCTTTTTGGAATTCTAAGCGTGATCTTGGCATGCGTCTCCCATTTAGAATACACGATTTTAGCACTTCGATAGAAGGTTTAAATTATTTGTGTGATTAACTTATAATGAATTGAATCACAACAAAAATTGAGTGATTAAACATGATAGACATTGAAAGTTTATTGGAATACCAAACCTCGTAATACCTCCATCTCACTTGAAAACTTCTATTTCTTACTTTTGTGCATTTATTTTTGGTAAATTAGTTAATTAGTTTATTTTATATTCGTCGTTCGAATGACAAATATATATTCTTTTATAACTATTTAGATAAAAATAATTTATTAATAATATTACTTGTCAATTTCTGAGATTTAGTTCTTGTGAAAATCGACTTTGCTAATCACTTACTACATCTACACCATAAGTGTACTTGCACTTTAATAGAGTATAAAACACTAAAAAGTTTTTATTACTCGAATCATAACACTTTCACATAAAACCTTGCATCTCCACCTGTTTAATTAAAGAGAAAATTACAACCCATATATGATAATTAAAACTTATACCTTAAACTTAATATAATTTATTACTCCAGGTCACAGCAATAGGGCTCTTAACAGAATACATACCAGCTGAAACCCACTCTAAAGATCCAAAAGAAAATTTTGTTGGCATAGTCCCTTTACCTTTTTTCGCTTTGAAAGTCACTTTATAACTTAAATTTTCTCCCATTTTCCTAAATTTCAGAACTTTAGGCTGGACAGTAATAGAAACCCCTTCTGGCTCAATCACTTTCACATAATAAGTGCTACTCTCAGGAATCCCAACATTTGTAACTGTTCTGTTGTAAGTAGTTCGCGTAAAATTTGTGCTGAAGATGACCGAAAACGAAGGGTAGTTTAAGTCGCCAGGCTGAAAATGAGAACCAGCTGGGCAAGTAAAACTTTCACCAGCAAAACGTGCCATTTGTTTGGAGCTGTAATTTAGGCTGCACAAGTGGTCAAGATAATCGCTCGTCGATATGTTGTAAATCAGGCCCGGATTGGAAGCCCTCTCGGGATGAACGTGGCCCGACCCGAATACAAAAGGGTTTGCAGATTTGGACCCGTTGAGGGCTGCCACAGCAGCGTCGGATATTAAATTATTTTTGGAGTCGTGAACGTAAGCAGTTGTCATAAGGGCTGATTTTATCGCGGCCGGGGACCAATCCCTACGCAGGGATTTGAGAAGCGCGATTAGTCCGCTCACTTGAGGACACGACATTGAAGTGCCAGACATAATGTTGAACACAACGCGCCTTTTGTCGCTTTTGATTTGCGTTGGGCTCAGGGCGGATTCAGATTCTTATGTTTGGGGAGGCCATGAATATATATATATATATATATATATATATATATATAAAAGGAAGAAAAAAGGAAATAATGAACTATAAGAATCAATTATTTTTTATAAAAAATAAAAGTAAAAAATAAATAAATAAGGGGCTATCTATAGGATCGAAAAATCTCTATTAAAAAGAGAAGAATAGAAGAATTAAGAAATAAGAGCTATTTATAGGAATCAAAAATTTTCTTTAAAAATAAAGGAAATGAGAAAAATAAAAAGGGGCTATGGTATTAAGGATAGAGGAAAAAACTTAAGAATTAAGAGGAAATCAAATAAAATAAAAGAAAAGATACAGTAAAAGTTCCCTAAAATAAAAGAGAGAAAAGATTAAGAAAGGCCCCAAAAATAAAAGAGAGAAAAGATTAAGAAGTTTAAAAGTAGGAGGTTGTGGAGTTTGAACCAAGACATTTTAGAAATACAAAAGGTCTCTTACCACTCCACCAACTAAAGTAAATTTAAAATTGGGGAGGTTGTTTATATTTATACAAACTTAATCAAATAATAACATATGGTGGTAGGATTTTTGAAATTTTTTAGGGAGGCCATGGCCCCCTCTAAACAAGGCATAGATCCGCCCCTGGTTGGGCAAACATTCGTCGGCCACGCGGCTAAAATGTTAACACCCGGGGCAGTTACATCGGGCTTGAGAATATTAGGGTCGACCGAATTAGGGCCCCTGGAGGAAAATGCGGCCATAACCGGAGCACGATTGTCGTACACATCCCCTTGGAATTCGATCGTAGCCTTTGGATTCCGTGAGGATTTTGCGTAATTTATGACGGCATTAGCTGCTGAAACTCCCAATGACAAGGCCGGTAAAATGTGCGCATCTGCAATAGTTTTTCTTCGCCTTGATCCATGCTGTTTGCTAGTATCATCCCGGCTCCACCAGCTGCTTTCACTACTTGTCCTTTTTCAACTCTGGCAATACCTCCTCCTCTAACACAAATCACAATCTTCCCCTTCACTACTCTTGAAGATAGCGAGCCGCTCTTGCAAAACACGGCGTCCCCGGTTTCATTGTATACCTGGTGAGAATAAAATCGAGGGGGAATTTTCATTTTCTCTTTATTGGGATTACAGCAGTAAACTTGGGATAACAACAGGGAATAATCCAACTTAATAGAAAATAGCAAACAACAAACAGAAAGAACAAAATAAATAAAAGCAAACTAAAGATATCGAGGCGAGCGAACTCTTTCCTTAAGATTCTTATTGCCCCGAACTACGTGCTCACGGTGAACGGCAATGAATCTCCCAAGATATAACGACGAACGGAGTTGGGCGGAGCAGTCAACCCAGGCAACTGGCGAACGAGAACTGGACTGACAATTGAGCAAAACCCTAATTGCAAGACTATATGATGCGTGAGGCAAGTATGAAAATCGCGAGATGCTTATGATTTTCGGATGTTGAAATACACTGCAGGAGGGGGGTATTTATAGTTGTAAGAGGGCAAATAATTAAGGAAGGATAAACACAGGAATTATGATTCCTATACAAGTCAAATTCCTATTCATTCTCTCCAAGAAAGACTGAAATATTTTGGAACTGGTCCAAAACGTAAGCCCAGGCCCAACTAGACGAACCACGAACCACAAACACCATGTGCGCAAAAATGGACGCGGGCAACAGGCCGAGCCCGAGCCGTGCCGGGTGGGCGGGTGGTGGCGCGCGTGTGGGGGGTTTCCTACCCCACTCAACTTGTAACCAATACCCATTTCACTTCATTTAATAAAGCCATCCACAAATGGGTCTCCTTCGTATGTGGGTCTTTCCATGTACCAAATGGAAATCCCACTCCTTCTTCAACTTCCAAATTTACTTCTTAAATGTTCAACTTTAAATATTGATTACTCACTCATCCCATTATGGATTTGTGAAAGTAAATATACCACGTTCATCTACTCACAACGTATATTAAGAATATGAAACTCGTTTTCGAAAACAAAGAACTTTCCATACTTGGAATATTGGACCAAAGTTACTAAAAATAACCTCCCAAATGTCCAAATCCCCAACAATCCCCCACATGAGTGTAGATCAATGTTATGATGCATGTGGACTCAATTGCTCAGTTTCCACATGAAACGTTACCACATCTGGACATGTAGCTTTTGACTTTGAACCTTTCCGTAGTGAAATACCATCGGATAAACCCACGGCCTAGTTGACTGAGTCATTGAACTATTTCGAGTCCGAGTCTACCGAGACAATGATACTCACATAGTAACGCTTACGCCAGTTCTGCAAGTTCTATGTTGTGTCCATTTTGGCCTTGGATACTTTTGGATTCGTAAGTGTTTTGGGTGAGGCGGCCACTCCTCTACACTTAAATAGGTGACCTTGTCTATCAGAAGTATCTTGGTATACTTCACCCTTACAGGTATAAATCGTCATTAAAAGTCTAAGACTTACCCTATGCCACGATCATCAGGATATCACTTGGATATGCTCTCTAGGAAAATAGGTTTAGCTCATAGCTAGGTACCAAGTGTTCAGGAATAGAACAGTCCAAAGCTTTATTTTTCCCATTGAACCAAGTTCTTGAAATCTCCAGTCATCATGGTTGGGTTTCCACTAAGGACTATTCTTTTGTGTGGACTTTAAACACATTCCCTCTATCATAACATAGAATTGATCCCGATTTATACTTTTCGTAAACGGATCCTCTAAATTCTCCTTTGACTTCACATAGTCAATGAAAATTATACCTCTTGAGATCAATTCTCTAACAGTATTATGCCTCCGACGAATATGTCACGACTTACCGTTATACATCTCACTATAAGCCCTTGCGATAGCAGCTTGATTATCGCAGTGTATCATAATAGGTGATACTGGCTTACTCCAGCATGGAATATCTTCGAGAAAATTTCGAAGCCACTCAGCTTCTTCACCAGCGTTATCCATGGCTATGAATTCTGATTTCATGGTGGACCGGGCTATGCTATTTCGTAGATCTCAAAGACACAGCTCCTCCCCCAATGGTAAACACGTACCCACTTGTGGAGTGTGAATCCTTGGAATTCGATATCCGGTTGGCATCGCAATACCCTTCCAAAACACCTGGATATCTTGCATAATGCAGCCCATAACTCTGGGTAAATCTTAAGTATCGCAATACTCTAATCAACCCAGCCAGTGATTGCTATTCGGATTGCTCGTAAACCTACTTAGTTTGTTCACCGAATAAGTTAGATCGGGCCTCGTACAATTAGTCAAGTACATTAGACTCCCAATGATCCTAGCATAATCCAACCGTGTCACTGGATCACCTTTGTTCTTCACCAAATGAAGGTTATCATCAAAAGGGGTTTTAGTAGTCTCACTATCCAACGCATTAAACTTCTTAAGAACGTTCTCCACATAATGAGACTGAGACAATATTATGGCATTCGAGTTTCTTATGATCTTGATCCCAAGAATCACGTCAGCTAACTCCATATCCTTCATGTCAAAATTGTCCTTCAACATGTTTTTGGTATTCGTGATCACATCACTAGAATTACTCAGAATCAACATGTCATCAACATACAGACAAACAATGACAAAGGAATTAAGTGTGTTCTTCACATAAACACACTTATCACATTCATTTATATGCGAAAGCCATTGGACATCATCACAGTATCAAACCTGATATGCCACTGCTTTGGTGCTTGTTTCAGTCCATACAATGATTTAACAAGTCTACACACCTTGTCTTCTTGACCTGGAATTACAAACCCTTCAGGTTGTTTCATATAAATCTCTTCATCTAGCTCACCATTCAAAAATGTTGTTTTACATCCATTTGATGAATCTCAAGATTGTGCAGCGCAACAATCGCCAAAATCACTCTAATCGAAGTGATCCTCGTTACAGGTGAGTAGGTATCGAAGAAGTCGTGTCCTTCTCTTTGTTTAAAGCCTTTTGCTACTAGCCTTGCTTTATACTTATCGATAGAGCCATCGGCCTTATACTTCTTCCTAAGAACCCACTTGCATCCAAGGAGTTTAGTTCCTCGAGAAAGATCCGCCAATTTCCATGTATGATTCTGCATGATTGAATCAATCTCCGAATTTATAGCTTCATTCCACACAGGAGCGTCCGGACTAGACAATGCTTCTTGAATGGAGCGAAGTTCGTTATCTAACATATAGATCATGAACTCTGGACCAAACGTCTTTGCAGTCTTAGCCCTCTTGCTTCGCCTAAGTTCACCATCATCACCATCTTGTGATGCACCTTGAACTACAGGCAGTTCATCTTCACGAGTCCTCTTGTTAGACATCTCGTTACTTTCTTTACAAGGATATATGTGTTCAAAAAACACTGACTCAATAGTTGTTCCCTCAGTTACATCAGATATCTCGGATTTGTGTAATAGGAACCTATACGCAGCACTGTTATGTGCGTATCTGATGAAGATACAATCGACCGTCTTAGGTCCTATCTTCACTTGCTTTGGTTCAGATACACGTACCTTAGCCAAGCACCCCCACACTTTGAAATAATCGAAAATAGGAGTTTTACCTCTCCATAACTCATATGGAGTTTTTTCCCTTCCCGTGTAAGGTAACCTGTTTAGAACATGGTTGGCGGAAAGAATCGCTTCCCCCCACATGTTAGGAGGTAACCCTGAGCTTATAAGAAAGACATTCATCATCTCCTTCAAAGTTCGATTCTTGCGTTCAACAACACCGTTTGATTAAGGTGTATAGGGAGCAGTCGTTTGATGAATTATACCATATTCAACACACAACTCTCGGAACGGAGAAACATACTCTCCACCTCGATCACTCCGAATTGCCTTAATTCGAGAGTACAATTGATTCTCAACTTCATTCTTGAAGACTTTAAACGCATCAATTGCTTCATCCTTGCCACTTAATAAATAAACATGGCAAAATCTTGTGCAGTCATCAATAAAAGTAATGAAATACTTTTTACCACCTCTAGTTTGCACAAGTTTCATATCACAAATATCAGTGTGAATTAACTCTAGAGGAGCCGAACTTCTTTCAACCGAGTTAAAAGAAGCTTTTACCATTTTTGCTTCAACACAAATTTCACACTTGTGTTTTGAGACAAACTTTACGTTGTTTAGTAAATTCGCCTTTACCAATTTCTTAATTGATTTAAAATTGACGTGTCCAAGTCTAACATGCCATAAATCACATGACTCAACAACATACGAAGAAGAAGTGACTTTATTATTAATAACTGGGCATTTAGCCATTACATTTAATTTAAAAAGTCCTTTCTCGAGGTGACCTTTAGCTAGAAAATTCCCACTCTTAGTGAGTACAACTTGACCAGACTCAAATACTAGCCTAAACCCATGCTGGACAAGTAGGGACCCAGAAACAAGAATTTTCCTAATATCAGGAACATGCAGCACACTTTCAAAGTCAATTCTAGACCAGACGTCATCTTCAGCAGCACCTTACCAACTCCAACAACTTTAGCAGTCGACGAGTTACCTATATGGAGACTCCTTTCAGAAACAGGGGTATAGTCAGAAAATACCTCTTGATCAGAGCAAACATGACAAGTAGCTCAAGTATCTATGAACCACTCTCTTGGATTATCAACCAAGTTAGCCTCCATCACAACCGCGCAAAGATCTAGCTCGGACATCTCTTCAGTGATGACGTTTGCTGCATTTCGGTTGTCCTTGCGTGGTTTTCGGCAATCTTTCTTCATGTGTCCAGGCTTACCACAGTTGTGGCAGTTGCCTTCGAACCTCTTGGCCTTCTTCTGATTCACTTTGCCTTTGCCTTGGCCTTGGTGCTTGCGCTTTTTCCCAGAATCATCCTCCGCCAAGTGAGCTTTTGCCTCCATCATCGAGGTCTTACCATACTTCGTCGTGGATTGTCTATTTCCTTCCTCGACACGTAGCTTCTCCAAAATCATTTGCTTTGACTTGTGCTTGAGATAGTACTTGAAATCTCTCCAACTCGGTGGTAGCTTCTCAATAATAGACATCACTTGGAAGTTTTCACACACGTGCATGCCTTCAGCATGTATGCTTTGCAAAATCATTTGCACCTCTTGGAGTTGACTCATCACAGTTTTCGAATCAACCATGACAAACTCCAAGAACCGTCCGACAATAAACTTCTTAGTGCCGACGTCATCCACCTTATACTTATTTTCCAAGGACGTACATAGTTATTTAGTGGTACTCTTGACCGAACTATAAACCCCATACAGCGCATTGTCCAATCCATTCAGGATATAATGCCTGCATAGATAGTCCCCTTGTGACCACGCATCAAGGGCGACTCTACGATCGAAGCTCGTATCGTCATCACTCACAACAGGTGCATCCTCGATTAGAAATCGAGACAAATTCAAGGTAGTTAAATAAAAGCCCATCTTTTGTTGCCAAGTTTTAAAATTATGACCATTGAACTTCTCGGGGCGTTCGGCATGTGCAGCAACAGTGGCGGGAATCGCAGTACCGAAAGGAATTGAGCCAGAACCGGATCCAAAGGTGAATGGAGCAGACTGCGAGGGACCGCCGGAGAACTGACCGGATTATCGAGTGCCGAAGGAGGGCATCGAGGAGTTCGTACTAGCAGGTGCAGTCGAGTTCGTCATGGAGGGTGCAGTCGAGAGGTTGAAGCAGGCAGCATCGAGTTGTTCGTTGCAGACGTGGTATCCATCAGTTCAAATTACAAATAAGAATCTTAAGCTATTGGGATTACAACAGTAAACTTGGGATAACAACGGGGAATAATTCAAACTAATAGAAAACAGCAAAAACAAAATAAATAAAAGCAAACGAAAGATGTCGAGACGAGCGAACTCTTTCCTTAAGATTTTTATTGCCCCGTACTACATGCTCACGGTTGAATGGCAATGAATCTCCCAAGATATAACGACGAACGGAGTTGGGCGGAGCAGTCGACCCAGACAACCTAGCGAACGAGAACTGGACAGACAACTGAACAAAACCCTAATTGCAAGACTATATGATGCGTGAGGCAAGTATGAAAATCGTGAGATGTTATGATTTTCGGATGTTGAAATACACTGCAGGAGGGGGGTATTTATAGTTGTAAGAGGACCAATAATTAAAGAAGGATAAACACAGGAATTAGGATTCCTATACAAGTCAAATTCCTATTCTTTCTCTTCAAGAAATACTGGAAGATTTTGGAACTGGTCCAAAACGTAAGCCTAGGCCCAGCTAGACGAACCACGAACCACAAACCACAAACGCGAAAATGGCCGCGGGCCCTAGCCGGGCGGGCGGGTGGTGGCGCGCGTGGGGGGTTCCCCACCCCACTCAACTTGTAACCAATACCCATTTCACTTCATTTAATAAAGCCATCCACAAATGGGTCTCCTTCCTATGTGGGACTTTCCATATATCAAATGGAAATTCCACTCCCTCTTCAACTTTCGGATTTACTTCTTAAATGTCCAACTTTGAACATTGATTACTCACTCATCCCATTATAGATTTGTGAAAGTAAATATACCACGTTCATCTACTCACAACGTAGATTAAGATTATGAAGCTCGTTTTTGAAAACAACGAAATTTCCATACTTGAAATATTGGACCAAAATTACCAAAAATAACCACCCAAATGTCCAATTCCCCAGCACTCTTTAATTTTATTTTATTCTTAAAGAGGAAATCTTGTCTCGTGTTGAATGTAACTTAGTCTAATTATGAATTGTTTAAGCTGAGAATAAAATCAAATCGGAAATGATTGATTTTAGTTGATTATAAATTATGCGTTGATCATTCTTAGATTTGCAAAGATGTTTAGATTAATCTATATTTGAAAAAGAAAATTAAACGTTACCAGTGGCAACTGCTTGGTGGGTTCGCCGGGAAATAGCGAGTCCCCTGAGAAAATCTTGCCTTCATCTAGATGAACTTGAGCTAAAAAACTACGATCGGTATTGCTCGCAGCAACTGTCATCAACCATGGTGCAACATTGCCGACGGTATAACTATTGGGCCCTGAGTTTCCAGCTGAGGTCGACACGATAACTCCTTTCTTTATGGCACCAAATGCTCCGATAGCAATGGCATCATCATAATATGGCTGTGCTTCGCCTCCTAAAGAAAGCGACAAAACGTCGACACCATCTTTGACGGCTTGTTCCATGGCAGCTAAAGTATCGGAATCAGCACATCCCCGTTCGTAACAAGCTTTGTACGCTGCAATTCTCACTGTGTATCTCATGCCAGCAGCAGTGCCATTAGCCCGGCCAAAAATATTTGCACGTCCCATAAGATTACCACCTGCACTTAATTAAATCGAGCCAATAAATTGGACTTCAAAACACTTCCAAACATGCCCTAAATTTCCATTTATATATGTGGTAATTTTGTTTGGAGAAAAAAAAAACACAAAACACAAATTAACCATATATGCACCTGCAGTTGAAGCAGTATGCGTTCCATGGCCGTCAGAGTCACAGGCCGATCTGTAATCTGAGGTTTCGTTTATTCTTCCACTATGGGACTCGTACCCTTTGAAAAATGCTGCAGCGCCAATAAGCTTTCTGTTACAATTTGAAGCTGTAAATTTTTTGCCAGCTTAGCATTTTCCTTTCCAACGACGAGGCACTGGGGACAGGCCCGACTCATTGAAGCTCGGGTGCTCGGGCCATATTCCCGTGTCAACAAGTCCAATAATTACATCGGAGCCTAGATTTCCAGCACTCCACAAGCCTTGTCCCTCGCGTAAGCCAAGGAACTGAGGCGAATGAGTGGAGTGGAGGGTGCGTAATTTGTCCCTGCTGGCGGATAGAAAGCCATCGACTCCTCTTAAAGACTCGAGGTGTTGCTCAGTTAGCTTTACCGAGAAACCTGCAGCGTTATAGTTAAATGTAATTTGTAATTCCACAAAACACAAAACAATATACATAAATAATTCTTGTAATAATTAATATCTTTAAAATTTCTAACAACCTGAAATGACAGTCACTACAAAAAAAATAGCAAATTTTTCGAGGGATTTTCCGAGGGAACAGAATTCCCTCGGAAATTTTCGAGGGAAAACCGAGGGAAATAAAAATCCCTCGGTTTTTTCCGAGGAAATTACATTCACTCGGAAATCAGGGCGCCAAATGCTCCCGCCATATTTACCGAACGAAAAACCGAGGGATGACCGACGGGTGGTTTTCCGAGGCTTTTCTATTTTTTACGATTTTAATTTTTTTAAAAAAATTAATTAAATTTCCGAGGGAATACAATTTCCCTCGGAATAATTCCGATGGAATCCGTTATCCCTCGGAATAATTCCGAGGGAAATTATATTCCCTCGGAAATTTAATTGATTTTTAAAAAAATTAATATATGTAACCGAGGGAATCAAATATCCCTCGGTTTTCCGAGGGACTACTTC
>BMAC01000298.1:1123491-1136349 GCA_014905375.1 Phtheirospermum japonicum | reverse complement strand
GATTAATAAATATATGATGTCATAAAATTAAAGAGGGAATGTGAAGTATATCTTAGCTCTGATAATGCATGCAAATCTGACTCAAACATTGACATATTGTAGGACGTTTACTCACTAGAGTTTCTAAATACCATTAAATGTTATGGATTGCCCTCTATGAGCTAAAACTAAAAATTAGAATTTCACTCATGTTGTTGAGAAATATCGATCATTCCCTTGTGTTGTGTAATGTTAGTTGTTTACTTGACGGTCCATATTGTATAGGCTAATTGATTTGTACATATTTGTACTTGATTTTCGTGTGTTTTTGCATCGTATGTTGTGGTGCTTTTATGTGTTTTAAGTTTATCTTTTATCGTTTCTTTTCCTTCACATATATAAATTTAATGAATTTAAAAAAATATAAAAAAATCTGGGTCCCACAACATTTTATTATATTTACGGCCTGAATTGGTCCCTAGGTTCGCATATATTGACGTGGGTTTCATTTGAACCTAATCCTATATATTATATATATATATATATATATATATATATATATATATATATATATATGATCTTGTTATTTTTAATATTAATTAGGGTATATATCCTAATTATATTAATTAAATTCCTATATAATTTAAAAAAAGAAAATAATCCTATGTGACTTTTTTTCTCTCTTACATGGTTTTTTTTTTATTATTATTTTCACTGTCTAGCATGGATTGTAGGTCTACAATTTCGTGTGAAGATAATTTTTTTCTCCGCACAATGAGCAAATGATAGTGTAAGTATTAATAAAATATAAATATTAAAATGATGTTGAAGGGGTTAGTATGTAAAATATAAATGCATATCTAACAGAATAAATTTAATTTTGAATTTCAATTGAAATTAAGTATGACATGAATGCTTTCGAAATTAATGTGTTTAGCAACATTTGCTTTCAAAGGCGGTCTTCCCCTTTTTTTATTTTTGAATTAGTTGATCTTTTTCCAAATCTATTGTTGTTGATGTCATAGTGTTTATTACACTTAGTGTTGGGTTTTCACTTGTATTTGTTTACGCGGTTTCTGAGATATTAAAAAATACATTATTTTATAAGATCAATTCAAATAAAAAAGTGTTGAATCGTAATAATATTTTATAAACAACACGTTGATAGACAATAAAAGTAATATCAAATTATATTGTATTTTGAATTTTTGTATAATTTAATTAAATAAAGTGATCAACTTATTTTTGAGAAAACGTGACGAATTTGATATGTTGGATTCGAAATGAAAAAAAAATTAAATTTAAAAAATAACTCAAAATGAAAATCAAAATAACATATAAGTGATTATATATATGTTATATATATGTATATAAGTATATATATAATATTAATTCTTATTATTTTAATATTAATTAGAGTATCTTCTAATTATGTTAAGAAGATTCCTACATAATTAAAAGAGGAAACTAATCCAAGGTGGCTTTTTAATTAAAAAAAAGAAACCAAATCATAATAATATTAAATAAGGTATCTATCATCATTATGTTAATAAAATTCCTACATAACTAAAAAAAGAAAATAATCTTACGTGGCATTTACGTGGCATTCCATGTATATAAGTATATATATATAATATTAATTTTTATTATTTTAATATTAATTAGAGTATCTATTCTAATTATGTTAAGAAGACTCCTACATAATTAAAAGAGGAAAATAATCCAAGGTGGCTTTTTAATTCAAAAAAGAAACCAAATCATAATAATATTAAATAAGGTATCTATCATAATTATGTTAATAAAATTCCTACATAACTAAAAAAAAGAAAATAATCCTACGTGGCATTTACGTGGCATTCCACTCATATTATTTTCTCTCTCCAGACCTCTGCTTTAATATATATATAGATATAATATAAATGTGATGGACATATAACATAAATGTGATAGGGATTTATATAAATCATCATGCAAATAATATACACATAACATAAATATGGTGTACACATAACACAAATATAATATATATATATATATATATATATATATATATATCATAAACCCAATGTATAACATGAAGTATATTTATTATGTAAATAATGTAAATGTGACATAAATGTGATGTACATATAATATGAATGTGATGCACAATAAAAGTAGTCTAGTAGGAACCTTAGAGACCACACACATAAATTTTAGGTTTTGTAGAGTAATATTGAATGAGTACATTGAATGTTTACGTTATCTAAAATATCCACTACCATCCAAAATATTAATTAATTTCCCAAATTCCCTTATTAGAGCTTCAATCTCCTTCATTTTATCATTATTGACAACTATTTCTCCATACCATTATCTTGTTTCTCGAGTTCTTCCATATAGTTTTACTGTTTAGGTTTTATATCTTAATCCTTTTTTTCTAAATCATTTTTTCTTGCATGTAAACAATTCATATAGAGTCATACCATCAATGTTTTTCCCTATTAGTTGTACGATCACTAACATTGCATGTAGTAAGAAGAAAATAAATGTAATATTAGTAATGTACAAAAAGTTGCAAAGTGATGTGTGTGTGTGTGTGTGTGTGTGTGTGTGTGTGTGTGTGTGTGTGTGTGTGTGTGTGTGTGTGTATATAGGGTTGGGTTCAAATGAAATTCCGTCCTTATATGTGAACCTAGGGACTCATCTTGACCATTACATTGGATAATCTTGATGGTTGAGAACATGACATGTCAGCAGGGTAATGATGTAAAATACTACATTAAATTAATAAAAAGGGTATTTTGAACATATATCAGCATTTATAAAGAGCACTATATTGCTCTGTAAATCACAACGGATAAATAAAGAAAATACTACGATTGTATACAAAAAACATCACAAATTTCGTCTATAACTACTGTCACGTAGGCATATTCGAAAATTTGAAATAAAACTTAAATCTTCAACGAACCATAACTTTCTCAATTTTTATTCGTTTTAAAAAAAATATATATCAAATTAATCACATTCTCAAGATCTAAGATTTAAGATACATATTGCATGTTTTAAAATGTAAAATAAAATAAATATAATTAAATTAAAAAACCTGAATAGTAAAAGTATCGCATATGACTAATTTTATCACTACAGTACTGTATGAAAAGCACCATAAATCTGGACATATACTTGCACCGTACAAGAATTTGGAGTGATTTTCTTACATTGTTGCAGTGCTTTTTTACTACACTAAACACTGCTTTTCTCGAGACCGCTCAGCACCTGTAGGTAGAATTTGGCGAGGAGCTGCTCGATAAAAATGATGTCATTCTTCATTAGGGTTTTGAGGGTTCCCATATCCATATACTGCACACAGAAGGCGATGTCACCACCGGGGAAAAAAACTAAAATCCTTTTTTCAATTTTATTGGAAAAAAAAAAACTAAAATCCAAAATCATTCACAATCAAACAAAGGGATAATTTCATTTTTGGTACACTAAGTTGGCCACTTTCCACAAATGGTATGTGATGCTGGCCAGCATCAAATCACGTCTTTTAAGTTGGCAAATTCATCAAATAAGGTACAAAACGTGGCATGACTGAATCATTTCTTATCATTCTTGAGTTAATTTAAATTGCAAAACTAAAAATATTGACCCTAACTACCTAATTTAACCCCAAGAAAATAGGCTTAGAATGTTTAACTTAATTTAAAATAAAGCATATAATTCAAATCAGCCTAAAAAAGAGATAAAGGTCAAATTTACAAAATCACCCCAAATAATTTAACAACTACAATCGGGTCCAAGGAAAACCAAAAAATGAAAAAAAAAAACCCAAGGAAAATTTAGACTTACAGATCAGCCCTCCAAAACTTGAAAATCTGAACATAAACCCCCTGTTTCCAACAAACCGCTGCCGCCACCGTCCAGCCTTATGCCACCCGACGCTATATCGACGAGGTTAATCGGTGTCTGACCGACAAAACAACGGTGGAAAAAACCAACAAACAACCGGCCATCCCAACTATCTTATGCCGCCAGCCACCTCAGCGTCTCAAGCCCACCATCTATCTTCCAGACGCTGGCACCCTCATCCTTCCCCCTGATTTCCCGACAGCCCAAAAAACTAGAAAGACGTGAGAAAAGGAGCATCACTACTGCAGAGGCCAAGCCTTATTGCGGCACTTCTCTCTGTCGTCTGGTGTATCACAGGGAAGAGGGGAGGAGGTGAGATGGCGGTGCAGCCAAGAACCTAATAGCCGTGTCCGCAACCTTGCCTATTTGATTTAATTTTTTAGTAATTTCTAGCCGAAACCCCACTGCCCATTTGTTAATTACCAACCTCCAAGCACCGGAGCTGCCATCATCGGGAAGGAGGAGAAGATTTTCTGGGCCCGATTTCAGAAATTGGGGAAAGAGGAGGTGAAAAAATGGGGTTTTATCAATTAGAGCTTAATTGGGGGTGAATTAGGAAGTTAGATTCAATTTTTTTAATTTGGCGATTTAAATTAACTCAAAAATGATAAGAAATGAGCCACGTAAGTATAAAAGCCCGATCGGGCTTTTTTTGTACCTTATTTGATGAATTTTCCAACTTAAAAGACATGATTTGATGCTGGCCAACATCACGTACCATTTCTGGAAAGTGACAAACATAGTGTATCAAAAATGAAATTTTCCCATCAAACAAATAAATCAACACACTTTTAGATTTTCAATTCAAATGATCGAGATGGTAGAGGCGTTGGAGTTCGGAGTACAGTGACGCTGCAACGACGGCTGGGATTTACAGTCGAGGTGGGTTTTGGGCTTGGGTACCGATCCGGATGTGGCGGTGCTGATCTCGGGTTCGTGTTTGTGTTCCTCGATTTGAATTCCCAAAAAATATGAGTGGTTTGGTGGTGACTGGTTCTAATCGGAAAAGATAAGGGATGGTGTCGGTGCGGATGTAAGTGGAGACAAGTTCTGCATTCAGGCCTAGAAAAGATGCCATCATCGTGAAGAACCAAGGCGGCGTAGGTGCAAGCAAAAAAGAAGAAGGAAATGGAGTTTCAGGAATGGGAAGGATGTGGGTTTTTTTTATTTGATTTGATTTCAGAGTATTAGGTAAAAAGACATAAAACCCCTTTTCCTGCCATATTATTGATTTAATGAAATTAAAAAAATTGAAAAAATCTTGTCCACACACATGATTAGATCTAAGACTTATATCTGGTTCTAGGTTCACATATAAGGGCGGGGTTCTCATTTGAACCCAATCCTATATAAGTGGGATGAATAATATATAATGAAGTTTACATAAAAATTAAACTGTACTATAATAGTTTTGGCCATAGTAAAAACGTAACATATTTAACTTGTTGTCTTCTCTTGTGTTTATTATTTGTGGTATATGTTCCATAAAAAGGGGGATTTGAATTTGAAATAAGTGTCATCAACTTCTTTTATGGTTTGTGTTAAGAGTTTCTTAAAAAATATATTAATATGGTACGATATGGCAATGCTCCTCTGAGAAGGATGATTGGATGGTTCTTTGTTCAATGTAATACAAACAACTTATAAATGCAATTGCATTATATCTAATATAAAAAAAAATAGTGGATCCTAAAAAAATAAAGTTGATGCCAAATGGTTTGTTGTGTTATTGGTTGTGAATTATTCTAAAGGGAAAATAATTATTTACATCACTACAATGTATGGTTTTAGAGTTTGCATACCAGTGTATTTTTTGTTATGGTAAATACTTGTGTTAGGCCAGATTGACGGGTCATGACCCATTAGGCCATCTGATCCGATTTTATAATGTATTGGTTTTTGTACTATGATGTATTGGCTTTTGTACTCAAAAGTATTGATTTTTCTTAAATATCTGATCCGTGCTATGATGTATTGATTTTTATAATATGATGTTTTGGTACTATGATGTATTTGTTTTTCAATATAATGTATTGACTTTTGTGCTATGATGTATTGATATGAAATTATGGTCTAACGGATGATCTGTTAGTCCGGCCTTACAAGAGTGTTGCCCTTTTGTTATATAATACATTTTATTCTATATTGGATTGCGAAAATGCATCATTCGCTCAGTCAATTCATTTTTATTTACTGAAACTCACATCAACTCGCGAGTGAGGTTGTATTTTATGGATCTTGTAGCATGTTTGCTCTAGGGTTCGCAATACCAAATTGGTATTTCGCATAACGGATACTCATTTATTATATGACAATTATATACTCAACCAACAATGTTTTACATCAAATCACTATTTTATAGTATTATATTAACACATAAAATTAAATACTATTAAATACAATATTATAATACAAGACTATTCAATTTTCAGACATGATTTGACATCAAATACAATATAATAAAATAATATCATTCACTTTTCAAACATGATTTAACATCTAGAGTAAAAGATAAAGAATTCAGTATCCTATAAAAATATATTTTTTTTACTATTTATAAAATTCTGAATACCCCAAAATTTTAAACCAGGATTCAAAATCTCAATTGATACTAGTTAAACATATTTGTATAGTTCAGGATGCATTTTATCACATCTCGCTTGAACTTTCTGATTTTCAAATTATTTTATTTTTTTGGGCTATTTTTAATATATAATGTATCAAACTAAAGATCTTTTGACGATAAAAGATTAAGGTGACGATTGGATATCCTTTCGTCTTTTCAATTGTTTCATTAGAGAATAGTAAACATAAAAACTTTAGGAAGATGAAATTCTTTTGGTAAGATAGTGACTAGATATATTGTATCTGAGTAATTGATTGAATATAAATTTGATAAAAAAAATTCAAATGGACCCACAAAGGCTTTTGTGTGGGGGAAATTAATAAAAGTGGAGGATGAGAGAGAGAGGAAATAAAATAAGTTTTTGTGTGATAAAAAGTTAATGGTAGTTGAGTGATGAGAGAGAGAGAGAGAGAGAGAGAGAGAGAGAGAGGGCAAATAAATGAGCCAGAAACGAAAAAAAATTTTGAGATAAAAAATGAGTTATATTTTTCAGGTTATAATTAATCACTTATTTGCCTTTTTATTTCGCTAGTGAGGTATTTTTTATAGCATCGAATGTCGCCTAAGTACTATACGACAATAAGTTAGTTATTTTTTCATAGAAACAAATTACTTCTTTTTTAATATGAATTATAATGTTTTTACTATATATATATACGTGTGTGTGTGTGTGTGTGTGTGTGTGTAAAGATCATAAAAAAAACTATTAATATACGTTAAAAATAAGTTTAAAATTAAAAACTTAATAAACTTTCAAAATCAAAAAGTTTAGGTGAGTATGAGTTTGTTTACACACAGCACACACACACACACACACACACACACACACACACACACATATATATATATATATATATATATATATATATATATATATATATATATATATATATATATATATATATATAAAAGAGATTGAAATCTTCATTTTTAAATGAAAGAATTGCAAACCTCGATTGATAGATTTAATTATATAAAACGTGTGTATTCTGTAGATTCTAAAATAAAAAGTTGCGAAAATTAAAAGATACGCCTATAAAATTTTTGATTATAAGAATAATTTATTCTAATAGTCGAGCCAATAGAGCGAATATCTTTACTAATCAAAACTTGCATTTTAATGATTACAAAAGTCGTAATATATCACGTAAAGATAAACTGAGAACTCCTTAATGAGTAAATATGATATATATTAGTATAACTTTTCAAAATACTAATATTCAGAATCACAAGATTGATGAAACAATAAAAACTATGGGAGAAAACAATTTCAGCTGCAGAATGCTATTATGGATGCCGAAGGCATTTGCGGTCGCATCCACCAAATCGAAAACCTGCAGCAAGAATAAAAAGTGCTCTCAAACGTTTGAACTTCGGTTAATCACTTTGAAAGCGTGAGATATTTTGTTAGCAATCCCTCGACTTTATATAGGCACACCTATCTTGTATAAGTGACCTACAAAATAACAAAAAAAAAGATATATACAAAATAATGCAAGTACATATCACTAGTAAGGAAATAAGATCAAATCTTTAGATTTCTAATAATATTTACTAGCCTAATAATCGAATTATACTCTAAAGAAAACAAGATAAAATCTTAGAATCCTAAATAATATATACTACAACATACGAGTTTTATGTAAGAGAAAGATGATTACAACTTATATTAAGACTAAATAATATACATGATAATTATCAAAAATGATAAATATTAAATATTTACTACAATTAAGTCTTGCAAGAAAGTCATGATATTACATAAGACAAAATAAATTAATAATTATTAAATTACGTATTTATAAAATACGTGATTCAACAATCTCCCCTTTTGTCTTTCTTGGCCAAAACTCAACTATGAAAATAACAAGTTTGAGACTTGTATCATCACCAATAATACTCCCCCTTACATAAGACGACTATGAAGAATGTTATGACATGCGGGACAATATTTGTAAAAGTAAATGAAAACGATCCTTAGTAAATTAACACTAGTACATAAACTGCATTCTAGAACAGACAAAAAAGTCAATCCAGAAGAGTATTTTTAAAATTGTTTGGGATAGCACTTTTTAGAACGGTATTTTAAATTACTGTTCTGGAATGACGACTTTCTAGAACGATTTTACAATACCGTTCTGGAAAGTATACTTTTCAGAACGGTATTGTAATTATCATTCTGGATTGACGAACAATCCCGAACGGTATTGAAATTATCGTTCTAAAAAGTCTATCTAAGAAAAAACAAATTACGATCCAAAACGGTATTGAAATTAACGTTCTGGATTTATTAATCAATCTAAAATGGTATTTATAATGTACCGTTCTGGATTGTAGTTTTTTTAGTGAAAGACTTTCAAGAACAGTAATCTCAATACCGTTTGTTCGTCAATCCAGAACAGTATTAAAAAACCGTTCTTGAATGTCTTTCTCAAAAAAAAAAAACAAAAAACTCCAGAACGGTATTTCTAAAATACCGATCTGAGAAGTCTTTACCAATTTGAAATACTTTCACAGTTACGGCGCGGGTAAATTGAGCGGATAAATGAAATATTTTCACAAAACTTGAGAAGAAAATAGAGAACTGGCAAAGGTTAAATAACACACGAGGTAAAATAACTTGAGAAAAAAAGCTCGCGAGTCGCTAGGCTGAAGAAGAAGAAGAAGGGTAAAACCACCGTCTCTGCCCGTCGCCTTTGGCTCTCCACTCGTTCTCTCCGCCGCCCTCTACTCCTACACCACCACAACCAGCCCTGCTTTTCCTTCCAGCCACCACCACCACCAACAGTTCCAAGGCAAAGCCGCCACCACCGATAATCCTGATGTCTTGTCTCCACCGACAACCCTCTAATTTCCCCGTCTACTTCGCCCGCCGCCTCTCTCAGCACCACCGGCTTTCCTTCCACCCCCCTTCACTTTCTGGCTGCTGCTGCCGTCCGTTGGCTGGATCCGATTCGCCCATTATGTCACCAAGGATGAGTGATTAACACATATTTGTCCTTATTTTTATTAGTATTTTAGTTAGTTTTTCTTATTATTTTTGGTATAAGTTAGATAGTTTAAGCTTAATTCCATATTTTTATACTTCCAGCTTATTTCACCGTATTTTGATCGTAATTGATGAGATTAGGTGATTATTCGTTGTTTTCACCTTACATCTAAGTAACCGAAAGAGTTCAGCGCGTAAATAGATAAAGTTTGATGTTCGAGATTCGAGAACAAGCTTCCCGGCAAAAGAGTAGCAGAAAGATCGAGAAAATGAGAGGAGCAGTGAAGTTGCATCGGTCGACACAAGCGTCGATGCGACTCTGCTCACGACAGTCGACACTATGTCGACGCTAAGTCGACGTAACTCTCTGAAGCGTCGATCCATGGGTGCGTCTGTCGATGCCCCAGTCGACGTCACTCTCTGTAGCGTCGATCCATGACCGCGTCGGTCGACGCCTCTGCCCACACGATACGAGCGTACCGGAAGCATTGACGCCGAGCCCCTGTTGGCGTCGGTCGACGTGAAGTCGACGTGACTACATAGAAATGGATTTTTAGGGTTTCTTATGCTCCAAGACAAGGGAAAACTATAAAAACCCTTCTCCAAGTCCGTCCCAACTGACACAAGATACCAATATAACCTTACTTAAGATTCTTTGGCTTGAAAACAACACACCGTTACATCAATTATCAACACAGAAGATCAGGATCAGAGATTCAAGAGTCACAAGTTCCAAGTTCCACCCGTTAGTTCGTGACTCGTTCTTCAGCCAAGATCTACGCAATCTCTCCGAATTAGCTGGAGAATTACTGCAATTTCTTAGTTTAAATCCAATCACAAGACTCTACATGATGGCCAATTGCACATTTTTTTAGAGAAGCTCGACTTTTTCAGGGACGTTTTCTTATTCCCTTTCTCCCTTTCTTTTATTTTCTTATACTCATTTATGGCAATCAGGGGATTGCCGAGTTTTTAGAGGGGGGATGGTTGAGTATGATCTATATTTGAAATATGTGCAATTTTTAAAATTTTTACGCGATTGATTACTATTCCTACGCGATATTGCGTTTGTATGGCTTGCCTATCGAAGTTAATTAAGTTTGATTTGAGGTTTTTGTCTTTGAGCGTGTATAAGTGCATAATTTTTCAATATTATTATTTATATATTGTAAAATCGTACTTGGACGCAATTGATTTCACAAAACCTTAAAAGCGGCGTCAATTCAAAACTTTTTCATGCAAAAGGCCTCTGAATAGCCCGAGTGATTATCATCTTTGCATGTGCTTGAACGAGTTCTGTTTTGATATCTCTTTGAAACCGCTATGTGTAGTTGACTTTGAACATGACGTTAAGCCACAAATAAAACCCTATTCCGGCCATATCCATATATATCAGCCACTATAAATTCCGAATGAGCTAATCATAGCCAAAATATCCATGCCTATAGCCTTGAGTGATTTTATTGAGTCGACCCCTACTAACCCATTAAAAGCGTGGGGTAGGAGTTCGTTATTTTTATTGGTTATTTAGTGTTTTGGAAATTTTATTAGGGATTTATGAACTTTTGTAATTAAGGACCACCATCAGAAAAAAAAATAATAATAAAAAAAGAAAGAAAGAAAAAAAATATACCCCATAAAAGTTATATTAAGGGGGATGATTTGCATCTTTTTGTACATATTTTCATTATCGTTTTTATTTCACGTTGCGTGTTTTTCGCTTCCTTTTTGTTTCTTTAGGAGTCGGGTTGGCCGTTTTTCGTATTTATAGATTTTCTTAGTTTTTGTACGTTTTGTTATTAATTTTCGTAGATTTTCACGTTTCCATTTTTCTTGGCCGTAGGACGTCCAAGCGGGGCCCACGCTCATTTGGGATCGTTGATATTCGACTCGGGAATGGACGGACAAAGCAAAGAAGCGCAGCGGACGAGGTTCGACAAACCGGCGGACACGAAAAGAACGAGAAATCGAGCCGGGCGCTGGAATCCAGTCGACCGACTGAATGTTCAGTCGATCGACTGACCTTTAAGTCGATCGACTGACCCGGCTAAAATCGACTGGATTCCAGCGAGTTGGAAGTTTTTGACATGGCAGTCGATCGACTGCCTACTTGGCCGATCGACTGCTGTCGATCGACTGGGTCCTCTCAAGATCGACGGAATTACAGGGCTTCAGGCCATTTTGACATCGTAGTCGATCGACTGCCGACACGATCGATCGACTGCTTTTTTCTCAGTCGATCGACTGAAAAGCAGATTTTTTTGAAAGATATTAGCAATCAGACGTCATTTCAATACCACAACTTGCTCCTAATAGCTTTCTCCCCAAGGAAGCTCCCCAAACTAGCTTTTTCTCCAGTTTTTCATATTTTACTTATTTTAATTTCTAAATTCCTAGTAATTAGTTATGGATTAATCAAGCTTAGATCTTAGTTGTGTAATATTCAAGCTTTGTTTTAAGCTATCTTTTGTGAAGAACCAGCCAGCTTTCAAGCTTTCCTCCTTCAAGATTTTTGTAATCACATACATTTGGTAATATCCTTTTATAATCTAGTCTTATTTTCATGTTATTCCTTTTTAATATTGTATTGTATTATGGATCATTAGTTTAGTGTTTCTTTTGATCGTCAAACTTTCAATTTCATTTTATAGCTTTCTAGCTTATGAACTTATGCTTTTAAGTTATTAAGTTGAAATCAATTTCTAAGTTGTAAAAGTTGTTAAGATCTTCCTTTTAAACCCTCAATTAATGTTAAGTACTTTGTTGACTTATTCAAATAAGTTGACTTTGATTTTCCCTCCATTTTCCTAATTTCAAATTATTAGGTTTTAATAGTTAATTAGTTTAATTTGTTCGTTTTTAATATAAGCTTTAATTTCCTTTAAAAGTTTTAATGTTTTTAAATCTTAAGTTTCAATTTAAATCTTAGTTATAAAAACCGAACAATGACTATCGCTTTCCTAGGTTAAACTAGTTTAATCAAACCGACGATAAGAACGACTGAGAAACCGAAAGCCGATCACATCCATCCTCGAGAGACACGACTCGGGACAACTCACCGCATCTACAGTCGACTCCGTACTATTGCGGAGACGATTTCTAGAGCGTCGAGAAATCTTCGATCAAATTTTGGCACCGTTGCCGGGATGGATTAAGGCCAATGGCATTCTTAATTATTCTTATTGTCGTCGTAAATAGTAGTTAGTTAATTATTTTACATTCGATACGCGTAATCTTTTTGTCGCTTGTTGTGTGTGCAGGGTGGGTCCCACATCCCGTTCTCTCCACTAGTATCACCAATAATCGAGAAGCGAACGATGGAAACCCTATTCGAAAGCCCGATTCTGGCCCGCCCACAACTCTGAAC
>BMAC01000298.1:1089695-1122577 GCA_014905375.1 Phtheirospermum japonicum | reverse complement strand
GTTCAGAGTTGTGGGCGGGCCAGAATCGGGCTTTCGAATAGGGTTTCCATCGTTCGCTTCTCGATTATTGGTGATACTAGTGGAGAGAACGGGATGTGGGACCCACCCTGCACACACAACAAGCGACAAAAAGATTACGCGTATCGAATGTAAAATAATTAACTAACTACTATTTACGACGACAATAAGAATAATTAAGAATGCCATTGGCCTTAATCCATCCCGGCAACGGTGCCAAAATTTGATCGAAGATTTCTCGACGCTCTAGAAATCGTCTCCGCAATAGTACGGAGTCGACTGTAGATGCGGTGAGTTGTCCCGAGTCGTGTCTCTCGAGGATGGATGTGATCGGCTTTCGGTTTCTCAGTCGTTCTTATCGTCGGTTTGATTAAACTAGTTTAACCTAGGAAAGCGATAGTCATTGTTCGGTTTTTATAACTAAGATTTAAATTGAAACTTAAGATTTAAAAACATTAAAACTTTTAAAGGAAATTAAAGCTTATATTAAAAACGAACAAATTAAACTAATTAACTATTAAGTGTTGATGATCTTGGCTAGTCGGGAGTCGATTAAAGGTTCGAGCGTGGATAGACCTTAGTCGGGGCAAGGACGGGGAGACCGAATTGTTGGATTGTTTAAGTCCTTTTGGGTTTCGGAAGTCGATCTAAATTCCCTTAGCAAATCAAATTGTCGTCCTTTTAGCCGAAGCTAACAAACAACGTAGCGTACGACGTCTCGAACAATTTTTTGTGCATTAACCTAGGGTTGGTCGGGGTTAGTTTTGTAAATATACGTTAGTTTTGCTTGAGGACAAGCAACCATTCTAAGTGTGGGGTGGTTGATTTGCATCTTTTTGTACATATTTTCATTATCGTTTTTGTTTCACGTTGCGTGTTTTTCACTTGCTTTTTGTTGCTTTAGGAGTCGGGTTGTCCGTTTTTCGTATTTTTAGATTTTCTTAGTTTTTGTACGTTTTGTTATTAATTTTCGTAGATTTTCACGTTTCCATTTTTCTTGGCCGTAGGACGTCCAAGCGGGGCCCACGCTCGTTTGGGATCGTTGATACTCGACTCGGGAATGGACGGACAAAGAAAAGAAGCGCAGCGGACGAGGTTCGACAAACCGGCGGACGCGAAAAGAATGAGAAATCGAGCCGGGCGCTGGAATCCAGTCGACCGACTGAATGTTCAGTCGACCGACTGACCTTTAAGTCGATCGACTGACCCGGCTAAAATCGACTGGATTCCAGCGAGTTGTGAAGTTTTTGACATGGCAGTCGATCGACTGCCTACTTGGCCGATCGACTGCTGTCGATCGACTGGGTCCTCTCAAGATCGACAGAATTACAGGGCTTCAGGCCATTTTGACATCGCAGTCGATCGACTGCCGACACGATCGATCGACTGCTAGTCGATCGACTGCTTTTTCTCAGTCGATTGACTGAAAAGTAGATTTTATTGAAGATCTTAGCAATCAGACGTCATTTCAATACCACAACTTGCTCCTAATAGCTTTCTCCCCCAAGGAAGCTCCCCAAACTAGCTTTTTCTCCAGTTTTTCATATTTTAKTTATTTTAATTTCTAAAATTCCTAGTAATTAGTTATGGATTAATCAAGCTTAGATCTTAGTTGTGTAATYTTCAAGCTTTGTTTTAAGCTATCTTTTGTGAAGAACCAGCCAGCTTTCAAGCTTTCCTCCTTCAAYKTTTTTGTAATCACATACATTTGGTAATATCCTTTTATAATCTAGTCTTATTTTCATGTTATTCCTTTTTAATATTGTATTGTATTATGGATCATTAGTTTAGTGTTTCTTTTGATCGTCAAACTTTCAATTTCATTTTATAGCTTTCTAGCTTATGAACTTATGCTTTTAAGTTATTAAGTTGAAATCAATTTCTAAGTTAGTAAAAGTTGTTAAGATCTTCCTTTTAAACCCTTAATTAATGTTAAGTACTTTGTTGACTTATTCAAATAAGTTGACTTTGTTTTTCCCTCCATTTTCCTAATTTTAAATTATTAGGTTTTAATAGTTAATTAGTTTAATTTGTTCATTTTTAATATAAGCTTTAATTTACTTCAAAAGTTTTAATGTTTTTTAAATCTCAAGTTTCAATTTAAATCTTAGTTATAAAAACCGAACAATGACTATCGCTTTCCTAGGTTAAACTAGTTTAATCAAAACCGATGATAAGAACAACTGAGAAACCGAAAGCCGATCACATCCATCCTCGAGAGACACGACTCGGGACAACTCACCGCATCTACAGTCGACTCCGTACTATTGCGGAGACAATTTCTAGAGCGTCGAGAAATCTTCGATCAGGGGAAGTAAAAAAAAGGAAGAAGAAAAAGAAGGATGGTGAGTTTAGTTGAATTATGTTAGTCATTGCCTACGCTTATAAACGCTTGTGTTTTATTGTTTATTTTCTTATGAGGCCTAATGTTTAAAAGGCAAAGATTTGAGTTGTAATAAGGAAGCGTATTATAAGCTTCTATATTGTTTAAGTGGTTCGAGCAAAAGCCGGTTTAGAGTTGCGAGTTGAGAAATAGCCTATATATAAAGGCTACGTTATGAGTGTTTAGTGAGGGTTTATTTTGAGATAGGTGAAGCGCATTTCTTCGCGATTAGATTAGGTTGATTGAGTTATTGATCACGTTAGATTGTGAGTTAGCCACATGACTTATATTCCATACCCGTCCAAAGAGCCTTACATTACAACCCGAAAAGACCTTTTCTGATTCTTTGTTGGTTACACACTTAATTTGCGATTGAGAAGAGGTTGATTTTCGATTCTTATTTTTTGTGCATGTATTTGTATGATTTGAGTGTAAACACGTCCCATGCAGAAAACACTTGAGTGCTTTGAGCGTACACCCTATATATTACCCTTTTGTGAGGATGCATGAATTTGATTTTGGAGGGACAAAGTAATAAGGGTGGAGTGTTTGAAGTTGCGTAACATGTATCTATATTTTCAAAATTATGTAAGTAGCATAGCACGACTCATTGCGTGAGAAGATTTTCTTTCTTGTTATACACTGAATCTATCATTCGTTCGAGGACAAACAAACCAATTAAAGTGTGGGGTAGTTGATTAGCACATATTTGTCCTTATTTTTATTAGTATTTTAGTTAGTTTTTTTTTATTGTTTTTGGTATAAGTTGGATAGTTTAAGCTTAATTCTGTATTTTTATACTTCCAGCTTATTTTACCATATTTTGATCGTAATTGATTAGATTAGGTGATTATTCGTTGTTTTTACCTTACAGCTAGGTAATCGGAAGAGTTCAGTGCGTAAATAGATAAAGTTTGATGTTCGAGATTCGAGAACGAGCTTTCCGGAGAAAGAGTGGCAGAAAGATCGAGAAAATGAGATGAGCAGCGAGGTTGCGTTGGTCGATGCAAGCGTCGACGCTACGTCGACGTGATTCTGCCCACGACGGTCGACACTATGTTGACGTAACTCTCTGAAGCGTCGATCCATGGGTGCGCCTGTCGATGCCCAAGTCGACGTAACTCTCTGTAGCGTCGGTCCATGACCGCGTCAGTCGACGCCTCTGCCCAATTGACGCAAGCATACCGGAAGCGTCGACGCCGAGCCCCTATTTGCGTCGGTCGACGCGAAGTCGACGTGACTGCCCAAAAATGGATTTTTAGGATTTCTTATGCTCCCAGACAAGGGAAAACTACAAAAACCCTTCTCCAAGTTTGTCCCAACTGACACAAGATACCAATATAACCCTACTTAAGATTCTTTGGCTTGAAAACAACACACCGTTACATCCCATATCAACACAGAAGATCAAGATCGGAGATTCAGGAGTCATAAGTCCCAAGTTCCACCCGTTAGTTCGTGAATCGTTCTTCGGCCAAGATCTACGCAATATCTCCGGATTAGCTGGAGAATTACTACAATTTCTTAGTTTAAATAAGTACTCTAAACTTTCTAATTACTTTCTTATTTTAATTTATGCGATTAAGTAGTAGCTTTTCAATTACCGTTCTTGAATCTTTTCATGCTTCAAACCCTAGATACTTTTGGTATTCGGATTCGTAATCTTTCATTTAGTTTGATTAATGTTCGGTTATTATTCTTGCTTAGATAATTCATCCCGTTTACTTTACGCTTTAGATAATTGCTTTTTGATTACGCTAGTTGATCTTATTTGAACTCGTAGATTATTTTCTTAGTGTGAATTCACATATTTTTAGTGATTTTCTTAGTTAGAATTACATAGTTTTAATTAATGTCATGCGTTTCAAGTTCATAGATAATCAAAACAATCAAATCCTCCCCCCCCCCAATTTGTATAAGTTACTTGTGATTGAACAAACTCTTCGAGATTCCGATTGCATGTTCCTCGAGAGACGACTCGAGTCAACTTTGCCAACCTACACGTGATCCCGTTCTCTTTCCGGCAAGATATTGAATTTCTGACAAATATTTATAAGTAGGCACACACAAAAGCTTGAATCAAAAATTTTGTTCGTTTATTTTCTTTTCAATTGTCTATTTGTATAATTATTTTTTCTATTCGATGCGCTTGATTTGCTGTTGAGTGTATGCAAGGACGAAGATAACTTAGACCCGAACTTGCACCATTCATCAACAATATTCATCGCTCCAATCAAGCAAGACCTCCTCGTATATCTGAAAGCAAATCGTCTGCTACCACTGATTTTGTTTGTGATCCGGTTCCTGAACCGATGTTGAGGCTAGAAAATCCTGCTCAGAACAATGATAACGATCAACCACCAAGGAACCCACCTATACGACAAATAAACGAGTACGGAAGTGAACTAATTCACCCCGACGGACCGGCACAACCTCGAGAGTATTGGGAAAATATTCAACGGAATATGATGGACCAAAATGAAGAGCGAGGAGGAGTAAATAGAAATCACCACCACCACGACCGAGATAACTATTCTGAGAGATCTTACCATGGAGACGAGCAGATTGACGACTAGCTCGCTAATAACCACTACAATGAGAGGAATGAGTATGATAGAAACTACGTGAGGCCCAATAATCAAGAGAGACACCAAAGGGGGGCGCGCGAGACAAGACAAAGAGAGTTCACAACTCCTCAACTGGGTCCCTATAGTACTGCTATTGTGCTGGGTAGAACTGCAAGAGACTTTGAGTTGAAACCTCATCTTCGGGACTTCATCACGAAGACCTTCAAATGGTGTGCTTTCCAAGCTGCATGAAGGATAAAGCCAAATCTTGGCTACTTTCACTAGAAACGAGATCTCTGATCGACTGGCCCATGGTTAGCGACAAGTTCATAAATCAATATTACTCAGCTCAGACGATGGGCCACATTAGGAGACAAATAGCCGACTTTGTCCAGCAAGATGGGGAGTTGTTTCATGAAGCATGGGAACATTTCAAATCATTATTGCAAGCTTGCCCACATCATCACAACTCTCCAGGAATGGTAAATCAACTGTTCTACGAAGGGCTTTTAGACTCTTACAAAAATAACGTAGAAGTAGCTGCTGGGGGAGATTTCGGATATTTAATCGCCACAGAAGCCAAGAAATTATTTGAGAAGATGAGCGAGAAGTACGTGAAAATGAGTTCACGACCACGGAAGATAAGAGTCAACGAGGCGACTGAGGTGCCAAGCAACGAGACCATTGAGACATGCAACCGCTGTGGAGAGCAAGGGTATCTGGTGGATACATGCAAAATGGTGTGTTACGACGAATGCGAAGCTGAGGCATACGCCATCAAGGATCAAATGCGCCACCAAGACCTTCTAACTTATGAGCACAGACCGTCAACAAAATTTAACGCACAACGTAATTCTCCTTATTTAAAATGGGGCCCTGGAAACCCGCACTATGCCCCCACACAAACTGATTCACCACCACCACCAAACAAATCTCCAACAACCGGACCGACACCCACTCCAATACAGCCAAATGATCAATTGCTAATTTGGCAGCAAAACCAAGTCACTGAAACAATCAGAAATAGAGACAGGCTCGCTAATCTGACTACGCAAGTTAATAAGCAGGGAGAAGTTTTGAGTGACTTCTCCAAGAGTGTGAAGAATTTAGAAACAATGATGGGCCAAATGGCAACTTTTATGGCAAAGGCGGAAAACGAAAAAGGAAAACTGCTGAGCCAACCAGAGCAAGCTTCAGCTGTCCACATCTTACGAAGCGGAAAGAAGGTAGATAATGGAATCGAGGAAAAGTAAGAGGAGGGCACGTAAATTCTAACTGCAGATTCGCCGAAGAATGATGAACCTAAACCGGTGGACCAAATGCATAAGTCACCAAATCCTTATATTCCGGGTTCCTTAAAAGGGAAGCTTCCAAATCCATCCACCATAATCGATGATTCCACCAAATCTCCAAATCAGCAATCGAAGCAGTTAACACCTACTATTCGAGATAAGGTTCCCTTTTCGAGTCATCTACACCCAACCAAAGAAAACAAAAAGTTCATGGAGCTTTAAGATTTGATGAAGAACGTCAATGTTAATCTCCTTCTTTTGGATGTAATCAAGACAATGCCCGCATACGTAAAATTTTTCAAGGAGTTAGTCGCAAGGGAACGGCGACTGGAGACAACTCAACGATTAGAATTAACCAAGGAGGTGAGCTCCATTTGCAAGGGTCCGCTGCCCAAAAAGGAGAAAGACCCGGGGAGTTTTTGCATAACTATTGCCTTAGGAAATGGGCAAACGGCACGTGGGATGCTCGACCTTGGTGCAGGAATCAATTTGATTCCGTACTCACTATATAAAGAGTTTGACCTCGGAATAATGAAACCCATTACGATGCGTCTACAATTGGTAGATCGGTCAATTAGACAACCGCTTGACATAGTTGAAGATGTATTAGTTCAAGTCGGCGAACTTGTAATTCCAGTCGATGTCGGCGAAGTTCCAAAAGAAGGCACGGAGTACACTATTTTTCTAGGCCACCCGTTCATGTCCACTTCTCATACGCTGATTGACATGCACAAGGGGAGAATGACCCTATCCATTTTGGGTGAGACAGTCAAATTCTTGCTTAAATAAATCCACAACACTCCTTTTCCGTACATGCATGAAGATTTTTTGTTTATCGACCCTATTGCATCTTGTATTCACGAGCTCAAAGGGATCACTGTGCTAGACAAGTTAAGTGTCGAGGACGACACATAATTTTAAACAGGGTGGCAGCGATCTTGGAAAAAGACTTGAACGAAATCACTGAAGATTATGAAGAAGTTGAAGATTTCGATGAGGAATTGTGCGAAATAGCTAACGCACCTGAACTTGGGAAGAAAGTGGAGTTGAAACCACTTCCAAGCCATTTGAAGTATGTTTTACTCGAGCCCAATGAAACAAAACCAGTCATCATATTTTCATCATTGGTGGAACACGAAGAAAAAGAATTGATTGCGTTGCTGAGTAACCACAAGGAAGCAATAGGATGGAGCATCAGCGACATTAAAGGGATAAGCCATGTTACATGTATGCACCGAATCGAGCTAGAACCCGACGCCAAGCCTGTTAGGGACAATCAACGAAGACTGACACCAACACTTTATGAGGTGGTCAAAAAGGGAATTTTTAAACTTAAAGACGAAGGAATTATCTTCTCTATTTCTGACAGTAAATGGGTGAGCCCAATCCATGTGGTTCCGAAGAAAGGAGGCATCACCATAACTGAAAATGACAAGGGCGAGATAGTTCCAACCCGAATGACGACTGGATGGCGTATGTGTATCGATTATAGGAAGTTAAATGCAGCCACTCGCAAAGATCACTTTCCTCTACTGTTCATAGACCAACTTCTCGATAAGCTTGCCAAACACGAATTTTATTGCTTTTTGGATGGCCTTTTGGGCTATTACCAAGTAGCCATCGCTCCGGAAGATCAAAGCAAGACAACGTTCACATGCCATTTTGGCACACTTGCCTTTCTAAGGATGCCCTTTGGGTTGTGCAACGCACCAACGACTTTTCAAAGGTGCATGCTCTCAATTTTTAGTGATTTTATTGATGATTTTCTTGAAGTATTCATGGATGATTTTTCAATTTTTGGGTTGTCTTTTTAGAATTGTTTATCTAATCTGTCTAAAGTTTTAGAACGTTGCATTGAGAAGAATCTAACATTGAGTTGGGAGAAATTCCATTTTATGGTAAAAAGTGGTACTGTTCTAGGTCATGTTGTTTCTTAAAAGGGGTTGGAGGTTGATAAAGCAAAAATTGATGTGATTGAAACCCTCCCTCCCCCTCGAGATGTTAAGGGAATTAGGAGCTTTCTTGGTCATGCAGGATTTTGTAGACGTTTTATCAAAGATTTCAAAAATAAGTCGTCCACTTTGCAAACTGTTGACTTTAGACACTCCTTTTGTTTTTAATGAAGAATGTATGAATGCGTTTAATGAGCTTAAAGAGAGTCTTACTTCTGCCCCTGTAGTTGTTGCTCCTGATTGGACCCTCCCTTTTGAAATAATGTGCGATGCTTCTAATGAAGCAGTAGGGTCCATTTTGGGACAACGTGTGGATAAGTTGCTTAGGGTTATTTATTATGCAAGTTATATGTTAAACGATGCCCAACGTAATTACACCACAACGGAAAAAGAATTGTTGGCAATTTTATTTTCACTTGATAAATTTAGATCTTATATAGTTGGAGCCAAAGTAATTGTACATACGGATCATGCTGCATTGCGTCATTTATTTTCTAAACCCCAAGGTAAACCACGTCTTATTAGGTGGATATTATTGCTGCAAGAATTTGATGTGGAAATAAAAGATAGACGAGGTTGTGAAAACGTTGTAGCTGATCATTTGTCTAGAATGATAATTGAGGAGAACGAGGGCGAGAGATTTATGATTAACGATTTATTTTCCTATGAGAATGCCTTTAATCTTGAATAATTAATTACTCCTTAGTATGCTGATATTTTAAATTATCTTGCTTGCAAAATTATACCTAAACCTTTATCCTACCAAGAACGGAAGAGATTTTTGAGTAAATGAAGGGATTAATTTTGGGATGACCCCTATGTGTTCAAACGTTGTAAGGATGGTCTTAACTGAAGGTGCGTTCCAAACGATGAAATGGGGATCATTATGCAATTTTGCCATGACCATGGAGGGAATTTTGGAGCTCAAAAGATGGCATTTAAGGTGTTACAAGCTGGATTTTATTGGCCAAGTTTATTTGCCGATGCATTCCAGTATTGCAAAACGTGCGAAAACTGCCAACAAATCGGCAACATAGGAAAGCGAGATGATGCCGCAAGTACCTAACCAAGTGGTAGAAATTTTTGATGTATGGGGAATAGATTTTATGGGACCCTTTCCTAAAAGTGGAGATTTCGAGTATATTCTAGTCGGTGTCGACTATGTATCCAAATGGGTGGAAGCGATCCCCGCTCAAAAAGCCAATGCAGAAGTCATTCTTAAATTTTTGCAAGAGAATATTTTTAGTAGATTCAGAGTGCCGAAATAAATTATAAGTGATGGAGGAAGCCATTTTTGCAACAGAGCCTTTGCGAGGCTGATGACGAAATATTGGGTCCGGCACAAAGTAGCTACACCATACCACCCTCAAACGTCTGTCCAAGTCAAAACGAGCAACCGCCAGCTAAAGGCTATCCTCGAAAAAACAGTTGGACCAAGTCGGAAGGATTGGGCTGTAAAACTTGTCGGCACACAGTGGGCCTATCGAACGACCTATAAGACAGTGCTTGGTATGAGTCCTTTTCGACTCATCTATGGGAAGGCGTGACATTTGCTAATTGAGTTAAAGTACCGAGCTAGTTGGGCCATTCGCAAGTTAAATATGAACTATGATGAAGCGGGCGAGTATAGGAAACTGGAGTTGACCGAGCTTGAAGAAATTAGAAACGAGTCTTATGATGACTCATGGAGGAAAAAGAAGATGACGAAAATACGCCACGATCGAAGACTCGTTAACAAGCATGTGGAGGTAGGTAAGTTAGCTCTAGTCTATAATTCTAGATTCAAACTTTTTCCAGGAAAATTGAAGTTAAGATGGAGTGGACAGTTTGTGATTAAAGAAATCAATGAATTTAGAGCGGTCACCCTTTACGACGAAAAGAGAGATGTAACGTTTCAAGTTAATGGACACCGAGTTAAGCTATATCGTGATGGAGAAGCAACGAGTCAAGATCCTGAGATTTTGAAGATTATGGACCCGCCTCCGATTACAAATTAATCACGAAAACTTATGTTGAGCAAGAGACATTAAAAGATGTGCTTCTTGGGAGGCAACCCAAGCAATTTTCTTTTCTATCCCTTAAATTTCTTTTTAGATATTTCTCTTTTTCTATTTTCATTTGTGATATGTTTATGGAACAGGATTTATGTATCAAGGAAGGATCAATTCTTAGAATAAAAAAAAACTTTCAATATGGTGGCCAACGCACGGATCGCATCGATCGCGCGGGTTTATTAAATAAATATTGTATTTTTTATTCAAAATTGAAAAATTATTACAGAAAAAAAAAATTAAAAAACTAGGTCGGGACGCCACTCTGAGTGGCGTCTCGCTTTTGGGAGAATTTCGGGACGCCACTTAGAGTGGCGTCTCGGACTAAATTAAAATTCGGGGGCAGAATTAAAATATATATATATATATATGGAGAGCGGGATGCCACTCAGAGTGGCGTCCCGGGGCAAATTAAAAAAAAAAATTCGGCCTTTAAATGAAACCCTAACCCCCTCACGCCCACTTTCTCCTCTCCTCTTTCTCTCTTCCAGTTTTCTCCATCTCCAGTTTTCTACAATTAAACTATTAAGTATCATACGTTAACTTTTTTCTCCCATTTCTGGAGAGATGGAAAAAGTCCACAAAGAAGAATTGGGTACGAGGGCGAAGCATATTTAAATAAAAAATTGTATTACTCTCATCTAAATTGGATTCTTTGTCAGGTTAGTTATGTAGAATGTGGTGTTTTTCATAATTCTGGGCATGAATTGGATTCTCATTAGTAAGAATATGTCTCATATTAAGAAACATTAACTAGCCCAACCTCTAGTATAAGAAAATGGTAGGAGTTTGCTAGAAATTTCCACATATTTCTTAGAAATCTTCTCTATCTAAAGTATATCTTGCTGAAATATCTTCGCCCTCGTACCCAATTCTTCTTTGTGAACGTATGATACTTAATAGTTTAATTGTTTCATTTAAAGGCCGAATTTTTTTTTTTTTTAATTTGCCCCGGGACGTCAGTCGTAGTGGCGTCCCGCTCTCCATATATATATTTTTTTAATTCTGCCCCCAATTTTTTTTTTTTAAATTTAGTCCGAGACGCCACTCTAAGTGGCGTCCCGAAATTCTCCCAAAAGCGAGACGCCACTCAGAGTGGCGTCCCGACCTAGTTTTTTAATTTTTTTTTCTGTAATAATTTTTAAATTTTGAATAAAAAATACAATATTTATTTAATAAACCCTCGATCGACGCCAGCATCGACGCGGCGTCGACGCTGCCTGTGTGCCCGCGTCGACCGGTTGCGCGGAACTTGGAAATTTTGGGCTGCGATTTGTGGGAATCTTATTCTCAATAGGATAAATCCAATCAGAAGACTCTACACGATGGCCAATAGCACGTTTTTTTAGAGAAGCTCGACTTTTTCAGGGACGTTTTCTTATTCCCTTTGTCCCTTGCTTTTATTTTCTTATACTCGTTTATGGCAATCAGGGGATTGCCGAGTTTTTAGAGGGGGGATGGTTGAGTATGATTTATATTTGAAATATGTGCAGTTTTTAAAAGTTTTACGTGATTGATTACTATTCCTACGCAATATTGTGTTTGTATGGCTTGCCTATCAAAGTTAATTAAGTTTGATTTGAGGTTTTTGTCTTTGAGCGTGTATAAGTGCATAATTTTTCAATATTATTATTTATATATTGTAAAATGGTACTTGGACGCAATTGATTTCGCAAAACCTTAAAAGCGACGTCAATTCCAAACTTTTTCATGCAAAAATCATGTGAATAGCCTGAGTGATTATCATCTTTGCATGTGCTTGAATGAGTTCTGTTTTGATATTTCTTTGAAACCGCTATGTGTAGTTGACTTTGAACATGACGTTAAGGCACAAATAAAACCCTATTTCGGCCATATCCATATATATCAACCACTATAAATTCTGAATGAGCCAATCATAGCCAAATTATCCATGCCTATAGCCTTGAGTGATTTTATTGAGTCGACCCCTACTAACCCATTAAAAGCGTGGGGTAGGAGTTCGTTATTTTTATTGGTTATTTAGTGTTTTGGAAATTTTATTAGGGATTTATGAATTTTTGTAATTAAGGACCACCATCAGAAAAAAAAATATAATAATAAAAAAAGAAAGAAAGAAAAAAAATATACCCCATAAAAATTATATTAAGGGGGAAGTAAAAAAAAGGAAGAACAAAAAAAAGGATGGTGAGTTTAGTTGAATTATTAGTCATTGCCTACGCTTATAAAGGCTTGTGTTTTATTGTTTATTTTCTTATGAGGCCTAATGTTTAAAAGGCAAAGATTTGAGTTGTATTAAGGAAGCGTCTTATAAGCTTCTATATTGTTTAAGTGGTTCGAGCAAAAGCCGGTTTAGAGTTGCGAGTTGAGAAATAGCCTATGTATAAAGGCTACGTTATGAGTGTTTAGTGAGGTTTTATTTTGAGATAGGTGAAGCGTAGTTCTTCGCGATTATATTAGGTTGAGTGAGTTTTTGATCACGTTAGATCTTCAGTTAGCCAAACGACTTATATTCCATACCCGTCCAAAGAGCCTTACATTACAACCCAAAAAGACCTTTTCCGATTCTTTGTTGGTTACACACTTAATTTGCGATTGAGAAGAGATTGATTTTCGATTCTTATTTTTTGTGCATGTATTTGTATTTGCATGTAAACACGTCCCATGCAGAAAACACTTGAGTGCTTTGAGCGTACACCCTATATATTACCCTTTTGTGAGGATGCATGAACTTGATTTTGGAGTGAACGAGTAATAAGGGTGGAGTGTTTGAAGTTGCGTAACATTATATATATTTTCAAAATTATGTAAGTAGAATAGCACGACTCATTGCTTAAACAGATTTTCTTTCTTGTTATACACTGAATCTATCATTCGTTCGAGGACAAATAAACCAATTAAGTGTGGGGTAGTTGATTAGCACATATTTGTCCTTATTTTTATTAGTATTTTAGTTAGTTTTTCTTATTTTTTTTGGTATAAGTTGGATAGTTTAAGCTTAATTCCGTATTTTTATACTTCCAGCTTATTTTACCATATTTTGATCGTAATTGATCAGATTAGGTGATTATTTGTTGTTTTCACCTTACAACTAAGTAACCGGAAGAGTTCAGCGCGTAAATAGATAAAGTTTAATGTTCGAGATTCGAGAACGAGCTTTCCGGAGAAAGAGTAGCAAAAAGATCAAGAAAATGAGACGAGCAGCGAGGTTGCGTTGGTCTATGCAAGCGTCAACGCTACGTCGACGTGATTCTGCCCACGACGGTCGACACTATGTCGACGTAACTCTCTGAAGCATCGATCCATGGGTGCGTCTGTCGATGCCCAAGTCGACGTAACTCTCTGTAGCGTCGATCCATGACCGCGTCAGTCGACGCCTCTGCCCAGTGGACGCAAGTGTACCGGAAGCATCGACGCCGAGCCCCTGTTCGCGTCGGTCGATGCGAAGTCGACGTGACTTGCGAAAATGGATTTTTAGGGTTTCTTATGTTCCAAGACAAGGGAAAAATACAAAAACCCTTCTCCAAGTCCGTCCCAACTGACACAAGATACCAATATAACCCTACTTAAGATTCTTTGGCTTGAAAACAACACACCGTTACATCCCATATCAACACAGAAGATCAAGATCGAAGATCCAGGAGTCACAAGTTCCAAGTTCCACCCGTTAGTTCGTGAATCGTTCTTCGGCCAAGATCTACGCAATATCTCCGGATTAGCTGGAGAATTACTGCAATTTCTTAGTTTAAATAAGTACTCAAAACTTTCTAATTGCTTTCTTAGTTTAATTTATGCGATTAAGTAGTAGCTTTTCAATTACTGTTCTTAAATCTTTTCATGCTTCAAACCCTAGATACTTTTGGTATTCGGATTCGTAATCTTTCATTTAGTTTGATTAATGTTTGGTTATTATTCGTGCTTAGATAATTCATCCCGTTTACTTTACGCTTTAGATAATTGCTTTTTGATTATGCTAGTTGATCTTATTTGAACTCGTAGATTATTTTCTTAGTTTGAATTCACATGTTTTTAGTGAGTTGCTTAGTTAGAAGAACATAGTTTTAATTAATGTTCATGCGTTTCAATTTCTTAGATAATTAAAACAATCAGCCCTCCCAATTTGTATAAGTTACTTGTGATTGAACAAACTATTCAAGATTCCGATTGCATGTTCCTCGAGAGACGACTCGAGTCAACTTTGCCAACCTACATGCGATCCAGTTCTCTTGCGGGAAAGCTATTGAATTTCTAACAAATATTTATAAGTAGGCCTACACAAAAGCTTGAATCAATGAGATCCTTGACTCTTGTGGTCTCGATGTTTTGATCTTCATTAGGTTGTTCAAGTTCGGGTTAGTCATTTTCAATCAATAATTATCATATTAAATTGGTTTTTGCCAAATTATAGCCCTAATTGAGTAGATTGGTTTTTTTCCCCTCAATTCTATTTGATTCTTATCGATTTATTTACAGTTCAGTATATGATTGATTGGTTTATTTATGATGTGATAATGTGTTCTTGAGTTCTGTAGATTTAATTGCCCTTTTGAATGTAAAATATCATCGCTTCTTTGATTTTATGAAACTTTTGATGTACTGCAATCTTATTTTATTTCTGCCCTTTTTTCTCTTGAATATGATCTGATTCTCAAGTTAGGGTTTTAATAATCACTCTAATGCAATCGTGGTTGTTGTGCTGGGGTTTGAAGAGTTATGGGCTTGCTTTAATTTGATCAGATTATTGATTTTCCGCATTAAGAGGCACACAATAATCAGTTTCTGCCCATTGTGTTGTGGTGTTTTACTGCCCTAACCGTAGAGTAAGATTAATTTTTACTGCTCCACCTCAAAAGAATCTCAACGGGTATGATTATTTCAAGAATTATATGTTTCTGAACTGGGTTATTATTTCTTGAATTTATTTTTATTTGTTTGTTGTGAAATTTATGTATCAGGTGCATAAAAATGTCGTCTTTAAGGAATGTCATCCCGAGAAAATATCACAAGGAGCGTGCCCAGCCGTGAGTTCTTCTCCCCCTTTTGAAATTTATATAAATTGATTGTGGGATTTAATCTTTTGACTAGTTTTACTTTTTATATTTTTTCTAATTTTCTGCTTATTTTTTTGATGCTATCTTTTTATGTCAGTCATTCAAGGAGGAGATTTGTGCTACTCGAAAAGCACAAGGATTATGTCGTGCGTGCACGAGCCTACAACCAAAAGAAGCAGGCTACTCAGTTCTTTTTAAACTTAAACTCTTATCCATTCAACTATTATAACTTTCGTGAAATGTCAGAGATTGGCCAAGCAAATTTGAGAAGTAGAAAATTCATAAGTGTTGACAAGAGGTAAAGAGAAAAAATGAACTAAAACTGTGTTACATTTTTGTCACCCCTCCAGAAATCTGTAAGACCCGAGTACCAAATCATAAATTCTTGAGATTGAAACCCTATCGTTTAGGCTTTAGGGCTGGAAAGGTTCTTTGGATCCCTTTCTTTTGCATACCATTCTGGTATGATCTTGGCTGCATGAGGGTACAGATCCTTGTAAGCATTCTTGATGGTTCCTTCGACAACTGTAGTAGCGATCAAGATATCTCGCAGGGGTTTCTTCGAATCTGGCAGCTGGGTTATCATAGAGATGATTGCTGCAGCTATAGATATAGGGCTCCTCCTAATATCAAAGTCCCCAGCCTTCTGCACAGTTTCTTGGACAGCTTTGACCTCTTCATTGCTCATGCCAAGATTAGAACAGAAACGCCTCAGATAGTCCCCTTCATAAATAGTACCTATCTCCATTGAATCGCCCATTTTAACCTTCATCTGTTTCACAATGAATTCTTTTGCTCGGCCAATTTGTTTCTTTGTTTCTCCATTAACAATAGAGCATATTTCTTTTACTGTGCATGGCTTTCCCTCCTGCCGACAAGCAATTTAAATGCAGGCGGCAACTAAATCCTCCAATTTTCTTCCCCTCGTACATTTCTGATCTTCCAACCTTTTATATATTTCGCTTGCCCAATCCTCAATGGTTGTCACGAGACTCAACCTATCAGCCATATTAGAAATCATCTTAAACGCCAACACAATAGCGCGATCTAGATCCCCGCCCCGGTTCTGCAGCCGAGCAAGAGTTGGATCCCCACTCACCCCGTTCGCGCCCCAAGAGATCACCGTCGAGAGCGCCGAGTCACCCAAGAGCGGGTTCACGGGCCCTCTGACACGGTTCGAGTCGTGGTCTCCCGAATCATCAGCGAGCGTCCTCCACACCGACGTTTCGTCAATCGTGGAGAAGCAAGGAAGGGAATAAAAAGTATTTAGGTATTTTCTTGTAAACCTGTATTTTTTTTTTTTTTTGGTTAAGTGTCTCAACAATGGAATTTTAATTAATTTTGGGAAGTATTATATATATTGGTTGTACATACATTCAATAGAAACTTAAATAAAAAGCCGCGTTTAGGAACCCCGATGAGTTCTACTGCAAGATGATTAAGACAAAAACTGTCAATGGAGTCCACAGATTGGCGTAAGATTAGATAGAAAGTTATTTATTTAATTGCAAGGTTATTTTATAGTATCGTCCCCAAAAAACATTTGCATGTGTTGACTTTGACTCGTTTATTTGTGAAGGAGTGAAGCGAATAATAATGATTCTGCCCTAACCGCGTTAATTTGAAAAGATTTGATGTAATTTTACAGGAGAGGCACGAGTCCATGGTGCAATCAAGTATAAGAACATGGCAGCAGCAGCAGCAGGGAAGATAAATCGCCGAGCACTTGGTGACATTGGAAATTTGGTTATTGTTTATGTGGTCGATGGCAAGCAAATTCCTCAAGTTTCTCGACCTGTTACAAGGAAAATAATAATAATCCCACAAATCTATTTTCTGTTGAAAAAATAAAATAGAATAATTGAACTCTGAAATAAAATAGAATAATTGAACTTTGAATATGATTATTCAGTGAATACTTTTTGATATGTAATTTCTTGGTTTTTTCCAGAGTTATAATGCACAGCTACTCGCAAATTCAAAGGATGAAAACAACAAGGTTTATTCTATTCTAGTTTGAATTATTTGAAAGTTTCTTATTTGTGTTTTTTATAACAAGCAGTTCGATTATTTATGATGTCTGAATTATTACAGAACCCTTCGGCTGCAAATGGAAATGAAGCCAATGGGTGTCGGCCCGAGAATAGCCCGTGGCCCGGACTGTTAGCATCAAACTTAAGCCAACTGAGATTGAATCTGATTCAAATGGTGTTGAAGAGAATAATTATGTACAATTATTTCCATTTTATTAAGAATTATTTGTACAATTATGTATGTGGGCTGTGAATTGTTTTTTTTTTTTTTTTTGTTAGGAAAAAATGACTTTTCCAGAGATGTCGCAACATGGACAAGGGTCTCGATTTGTACTAAATATGGAAACCAAGCAATTAATAGAGCAAATTATTAGAATTGTTATCTTTTTCGAGGTAACTAACTTCCAAAATCCTTGAGGTATTTTGTTACCTTGCCTCACAACTTTCTGGTTATTATTCTTCGATTTGTAATGTGTTTATTCAAATTTTAGGGTGAATTTTCGGAGTTGATGATGGTTTCTCTCTCGTGTAAACCGCACCTTTTTATTTTGTATGCAATAAATTTTCAAGTTTGAAGAAACAGGACACAAGAGCGAATCTGATGCTATTGTGAAAACAATATTATTTTTAATAGTGGAGTGCACCATGCATGGTGCACCCACAGTGCACTCGGGTGAACCATAACGGTTCATCAATATATATAATTTTCGGGAAAATAAATATAAAAGTTTAATTGCAGAAAACTGGCACAATGAAAACTGGGCTTGGCCTAGTAGTATGATTAAAGCCCCATATCATCGCCAGTCCCCACAGTCCAGCTAGGTACAGTCCCCGTCCATAAAGAAGCAAAATGAGCCGCCGATACGGAATCGCAGAGGCTTAATTAGGGATTTAGTTTAAAACCCTTCAAATTCCAACACCTCCCAAATTTTGTCCCCTCTCTCCTCCTCTCCGAGCTCTGCAGGTTCTTGCCAAAGATGCCGAAATCAAAGTGTGACAAGCCAGGTCTTTATCTCCCTTATGCACTTCATTTGATTAGTTTATTACGTACATCCTGTATCTTCATTCAATTTTGATTTTTTTTAAATATTGGTGGGACATCATGTAGTGACTCTACCGAAGACAAAGAAGAAAGGAAGGGAGCATAAAGAAATTGTGGTGACCTCGATATGACATGCTGTGGAAAAGTACGATTCGGTCTATGTTTTCACTTTTGAAAGCATGAGGAATCTCAAGTTCAAGGAGTTCAGAGACTAGCTCAAGTCCTCAAGCAGGTTGGAGATATAATCATACCTTTTGGATTAGAATTATTGAGCTTGCTGATGTTTATTATTTATTTAGTTTTAATGTTAATTACAAGTTTCGTAAACCATGTCTTATAGAAGACCAACAGCTTAAATGATGTAAAATCAGTAATGAATACCATTTATGTTCTCTGGTAGTTGGTGTTACCTACCATTTGCTATCTTATTTTGTTAGATAATCTGATTTTAGTTTCAAGAATAGGATTAGATAACTAATGATAAATAAACTGATTTAATTGTGCTTTTTTTATCCCAGATTCTTTCTAGGGTCGACCAAGTTTATGCAGATTGCCTTGGGGTAGGTCTGATGCTAATGAGATCAAATCGGGCCTTCACAAGATCCCAAAGGTACCATTCTCTGCATGCTAAGATTGCATCACTCTTAATCTTCACTTCGACTTGCCAGTGTATGTGTATTCATTTCATCCATGTTTGTTGATTAAATTTCAGGGTAAATTCACACATTTTTTTTTTGCTTGGCATTTTTTTCATTCAGCTTCTGCGTGGAGATTCAGGGCTTTGCTTCACTAGTTTGCCAAAAGAAGACGTTGAAAGGTATTTTATTGAATTGTACATGTTATTTGACAGTTTTTGATCTGATGTTCAAGAACATAATAGACTTTTATTGACTAATTATTTCTTTTGTTTACAGTTAGCAGGAAAGGAGTGGTCTCATGTTCTCTTACTACATTGTAGGGGACTTTTCGACCTTATGCTAGTACTTGGGTCAGTTTGACTTAATAGTTGAATTGATAGAATTGCAAATTTTATGTTTGTACTCGTGCTTGTGTATAAGTTGGAGATTCATTCATCTCTGAAGTGGAAATAATATATGTACAAACTTATGTTAAGCTCGAGGTGTGGATGTTAAACTTGTAACAATTATTTGATTTAAGAATGTTTATTAATTATTATGATTTCAATGAGGATGGTGTTTTTAATAGTATTGTATATTTGATGTTTTACATTTGATGAAAGCTTTATAAAAATTCAAATTTCCATAACCTTTTTTTGGGAAAAGACAAAAGTGTGTTTATACACTACTGCAGAACAGTGTTTTTACGGTGGTTTTTTGGAATATTTAATGGCGGTTCCAAAAAACCGCCGTAAAAAAGCAGGATTTAACGGCGGTTTTTTAGAGCATTAACGTCGGTTCTATAACCGCATAATATGGACAGTTTTTACGGTGGTTTTTGAAACGCCGTTGAAATTATCACTTTTAACGGCAGTTTTTGAAAAATACCTTCTAGAACGTCTGTTTTTCAAAACTGACATTTTACGGCGGTTCTTTAAAATACCTTGTAGAAAGTAGTAAGAAAAAAAAAATGAAAGCAGGTGCACCAATTTTTAGAGACTCATTATTTTTATATCACTTTTCTAAATTTTCATCACTTTACAATTAAATAATTCAAATTACAACCAACACAAGAAGTTATCACTTAAAAACTGTCTATTGATGAAATTTTAGTACTTAATAAGAGCGATAATGTCAAGCTGGGCGCCAAGCTTCTCCTCGACAACCTTTCTCAGCTTTAACTCTCTGTTTCGTCAACCTCCTCGCGGGCCCGACGACCGAGAGACAGCCTGCAAATACCATAATCCATAATCAGTTCTATTAACAGAAAACAAACTATGTAAAACAAAAGGACTTTGAAATACACAAGAATCGGTTCAAATATTCTAAAATGTTGAAAGAAAAGAAAAAAAAAGTAACATATCATAATGTCTAACACAAATGAACTTTTTTTCGGGTAGATTAGATATTCCTACAAATTTCTAATTAAAACTCTATTCATTGATTTGTACCTTAGTATTTACACAACAAGTATTGCAAGTACCCAAAACGAACAAATTGTTCAAAAACAACCTATATGAAATTACTTCATTTCCAAGTGTGTACCAACTCAGCATATGGATTGCGCCTTTTTTTTTCTTGTTTGTTTTCGAGTTCCAATTTAGAACGTTAAGTTTTAAGAATAGAACTTTTGCTTGCGCTCATTATTTTAGTTGTACTTCAAAAACCTTTGGTAAGGGCAAACACTCTTCTCGCAAAAGGAGGCGGCAATGCAGAAACGGCATTTTCAATGACCCGATAAAATTCCACACCAAGTTAGTTAGCAGACCAGTGTTTGTGTTATCCATGTCAAATAGTTTTGTTGTCAAGATAACAAACATATGCAACTCATTGACTAAATGATAATATGGAAAATAAAGCCACTTATGTGTGATTGATAGTGAACTGAAAAGTGAATTAGAAGAATCGCTTTGTTCTGAAACCTATCTGCATATCCCATAATCTGGTGGTCCAATAATAAATCACACAGAATTGAAGCCACAGTCAGTACATTAAAAAAGTATCAGAATAAAATCAAATGAGAAAGAAAGGAAAATAAAACGGGATTAAAACATTAACCTCGGACAAATAAGTGTCCATACTCCCGTGCATCCTCCACTGTGCTTGAACTCTCAACAAACGTACTCTGCATCCGACAAATAAAAATAAGGAGAAATGAATAAGAGAATCATATTGATTTCTTAACCATGACAATCAATAATACTTATAATACTAATAATAATAATAATTATACTACTACTAATAATAATAAATTAAGCTTAAATCTTAAGGGTTACCAATTTCAACCCAGAAAAGCTGGAGATAAGTCACAAGTAGACAAGAAATACAAACACTTCTTTGCCAAATAACAAATGACCACTCGGTTCAAATTGCCCAGAGGCACGCTCCTGACCCCCGCCTGACTGTTAGGCAGGTCACCTAAAACTAAATTTTAAAATAAAATTTCTTTAAAAAATACAGAGTAACCTAAAAACTAAACTAATTAAAAAGTAAAAAAGAACTCTAAAAAAATGAGAAAAGATTAAACCAAGGATTTAAAAAGAAAAAACTAAAAACCCTAACAAATAAAATAAAATAAAATAAACTTAAGAACTGAAAAACTCTAGGAAAAACTAAACAAAATAAAAAACTAAAAAAAGAGCCCTGAAAATAGAAAACTAAAACTTGGTACCTGACTAATGGAATGAACTACGTTGGGCGGTCTAACACAAGTTTTTGTCAATTACCTATACTAAGTTGATTGATATGCAGTCACTCAGTAATTAAAATAACATTTTTTCATGAAACTAAACACCTTGTCGCAACCAGATAGTTTGAACAAAATGAGGCATTTGATATAAATATCAACACTGTGAAACTTTACATAAGCCTTACTTTGGGGCCTAATATTTGCAAGAAGCAATTACAAAATATAGCAGTTGAAAGATTGATACCTCCATAATGAGAAGTTTCGCCCTCAAAACATCAGCATTGTCCAAATCAATAATCAAGTCTGACATAGTGTCCCCCGTAAATGCAATTTCAGGTGATGTGTGTGTATCTGTAAAATAATACATTTTTGATTTAAGTAATATTGGATTAAGTCCTCTATGCCTGTTTTAAGTCGTCTTCATAATACTCTAAGCTAAAGTTTATGTCTGCTTCAACTCCTCGAAACTTAATCGCTGCTCTATCATATGCACTGCAAAAATAATTTTATTTATGGATATTCTCTTTCTCGAAATTTTTATAATTTTTTGGCAGGGAGCAGAAAAAAGAGCTTACCGGGCTTCGACGTGCGCCGTGTCAAATCCACCTAGATATTTTACGAAATTTAAAATAAATTATATTCAAACCTCATTTGACCAATTTAAGATCAATCACAAAAATAATAATAATTGCATAAGTGAGATATCAATGACGTAATAAAAGCTAAAAAGTGAGATATCAATGACATAATCAGTTATATTTTTTCCCCTACAGTCAAAATTGCACCCAACAAATCAAACGCAGCGCAAAACTTGGACCAGGAATGAATGTGCGCTTCATGTTTTATAATGCATATTCTCCAGTGCATAGTTACAACCAATTTGCTCATTTCCACTTGAAATCCTCAATTCAAACTCTTAAAATGCTAAAGTCTTAGTTTTTGTAGTAATCCTGTGAAAGCTTTGATGCTTCCTCCAAAAGCCACGCTAATTTAGAAAACCCAAAACAACTAAAACCATTCACATCAATAATGGGCAAGTAAAACCAATCATTTAAATCCTCATAAACCAAACAACAAAGGTAAACACACACTATACATAGAACCCAATTGAAATTACCTTTTCATAGCAACGAACCAAATAAGAAAAGCCCATCAAAATCATCAAAAGGTACAAAACAGAGATATCAAATTAAAAAAAAATTCAATAAACCCAATGATTTTTTTTTAAAATTTAGATATGTTCATTATGATACTAGACTATAAGTTGAAAACAAGAACAATCCTCATCCTACTTAATTACATTTAAGTACATACATATATACACAAATGTCGCAGCAGGGCAGTCAAAACTAAATGAAATAATAAATAAATTTAAAAAAAAACATAAGACACATTTTAATAATTCAGGAAAGAATCGTAAAATAAAAACAACTAATACCCGGTGCTTGGTGAGGCGGCGGCGGATGGCGCGGGTCTTCTTAGGGAAGAGATCGAGCAGCAAGTACTTCTTGTTCTTGTACGCTTCTCTCAGAGCGGCCTTCTGCTTCTGCAAAATGACGGTGAGCAACTGCGCAATCGACAACTTGATTTTGGAGAGCTTGTTGGGTGCGAGATTTTATCAACGTGCGAATCAGTGAAGGGTGGAGGAATGGAATTTTGATTGGATTATAAGGATTGGGTTATTAGTTGTTTTTGTTTAAACGAAAGGGGGCTAGGGTTTTTTTTGGTTAATATTTATTATTATTTTTGTTTAATATATATATATATATATATATATATATTATATATATATATATATATTATATATATATATTGTTTAATATTTAATGCAGATAATCGGATGAGACACGGATCAACGGTTGAAACAACTTGCTTGAGCAAGACTAGGATCGGTGACATGGCAGACTACTTTTTACGGCGGTTCTAAGGAAACCGCCGTTAAATGTCATCACATTCACGGCGGTACTAATGGATCCGACGTTAAATCCAGCGAACTAATTTAAGGTATGAACCAATTAACGACATTTTTACGAAATCGCCTTGAATACTTGATAATTTACGGTGGTTTTTGTAACAACCACCGTAGAATGTAGGGTTCTACGGCAGTTTGAACAAAACCGCCGTTAAATTTTGGATTTAACGTCGATTTTCTGGAAAACCGCCGTTAAGACATATTTAACGGTGGTTTTTTCAGAACCGCCGTGGATCAACCGCCCTGGTAGCCCTGTTCTGCAGTAGTGATACTAGGACGTATACTAAAAATGATGTTCTAAAAGGCAAACTTTTTAGAACGTCTTTTCTAAATTCCGTTCTGGAAAGTTACTTCCCAGATCGGTTTTAGAAAACACCATTCTAGAATGTTATACTTTCCAGAAGGTCTTATGTAAAAACCGTTCGGGAAAGTATAACTTTCTAGATCGTTATTTTCAAAAATACCGTTCTGGAAAGTATAACTATCCAAATCGGGTTTTTGAAAACACGTTCTGGAATGTGATACTTTCCAGAACGTCTTTTCTAAAAACCGTTCTCAAAAGTGGAGGATCAACATGGGATGGTACCTTTCTAGAACATAATTTCTTTTTTTCTAGAACGCCTTTTTTTCCCCTTTTAGAAATTCTGCCAATCCAGAAGGGTAAATAAAGGCGTTCTGGAAAGTACAGACTTTCTAAAACTATGTCACTACAAAAGGCACAGAAAGACGTTCTGGATAGGCAGAATTACTCTTCTTGATATGCAGTTCTGCACTAGTGTAAGGTAAAAGGTCATTGTTATTGCACAACAAAATAGATAATATGATAATGAAAATAAGGAACACCAAACATAGTTCATCAAAAGAAATATAACACATCTCTTATGGAAAGAGATAATCAAACTTCGAAGTGGGATCACTTCGTTTCTTCAAAGTAGAAGCTTCAAAGTCAAACTCCATTCCATCATCACATTCATTATGAAGACCAATAGGCATAGAAAAGCTCAAAGCTGGACCAGCTCCCCCTGAATACGATGCTGGATTGGTAGTGACATCCGTAACGACACCGACCGTAGCATCTGCAAAACGATCAACTCCCCCTGAAATAGGCACAGTCTCTTGAGATGGAGCAGCCAAACCAAATTCTGAAGCACCAGAATCTTCAACAACATCTCCCCCTTTTTGACCAAAAAGAGCAGAATCTGAAAGTAGACGAGAAGTTAGGAACGAAGAGTAGTAAAATAAATAATAGCCTCGTTAGCATACTGCAGTTGACCCAGTAAAAGCGAACAAGGCACTAGAATCATCAAAATCTAGGCAGACTTCACAGGTTCATAAATGCCAGTGGAGATACGATCGACATCCACAGTAATATCCAGAGTAGCATCTGCGACGGCATTCGGGTGACATTAGGAGAAGGAGCAGAAGTAGGATTAGGATCAGTAGGAGCATAATCAGCTGGATCATCGTGATCAGAAAAGTTATCCTCGTCGTCAGAATACACCATAAGAATATTGACAAGTTGATTTTTTGGCATTGAGGAGTGGTGGGGTGACAGTAAACACATCCGAATGTCCGAGTGGTGGAACTCAAGGAACCAAACCTTGAGATACAAGTACTCTGAAAAGCAGACTCATGAATGTCAAGGCCCACTTCTTTGAGGAAAATGTGGCGAAGAATGTGATGGCATCGAAGGCATGTGCACTATAATTGAATGGGATTTGAGCTCCGAGTTGGTAGAGGATGTAGACATGAAGCTTGGTAACTCTATAGTGTTGTTCGTAGGAGTCCAGTTTCTGTAGCACACTTTATGTAAAAATCCATAAAACAAAGTCAGCCGTGAGGAAGGGAACTGAGTCGACCACTCAGTGGTAAGGTCACTTATCAAGAATCTGATCATTCTAGTGAAATCAGCCTCCTCAGGTTCTTATCCACACTTGGAGTCTCAAACAAGTCATTGATCGCGACTAGAGTGAAGTTAATAATCTCCCCATGCACATACGCCATATCTTGGGGAGGTAGGTTCACGCACCTCTGCACTAAGATTTTTGATTAAAACTCATATACCACAGCCTGCTCAAATGACACAATATCGTCAATGGTGCACATTAGCTGTCGGATATCAAACAATCTATCAAGAATATAAGTCCAAAACATCGGTACATGATGATGCTTCTCCTTGATCAGAAATCGGTCAGCAAATATCTTGTATCGGTCATGAACACCAAGAGAGTAGATGGTTTTGGTGAAGGCGCTACCCAAATCATAGTCTACACCAGATGCGGGTGCAGATGTAATTGTATCCTCAGCACATCAGGGATCACATTTTTGGCAGCATCGTCTAATGAATCCACAAAAATAGGATTGACCAGATCTACATCCCTGGCATTTTTGTCGATGAATTCATTAGTAGGCGTGCGTGAGTTATAACTGTCCCCAACAAAAAGGTTCTCGTTATATGAGATATCAGGAAATCAACTTAGACAAACAACGCAAAAGGCTACAAGCAACGGCCTTTCCCTTTCAGAGACATAAAAGAGAACAATCGGTTGGTTCAAGGTTGCCGTCGAGAGAATATTTACGAGGCCTCCAAATCAGAATCGGAGGCCTCCATAGGCAGAAGATACTCAAGTCCACCAACAGTAGAAATTGACCAGTTTGTGTTGGTAGGGATGCCTACAGTATTGGCAATCACATCCGCAACTGCATCTGCAACCTTAGCACATTTCTTCGAATTCTTCTTCTTTTTCTTCTTTTGAGTCTTCTGCTTTTAGACTTGATTTGCCCTTCATATACAAGTCCAGAGCAGATTTTGGAGACTCAAGAATGTCAGGCCCATAACCACAAGGGCGTTCGACTTATGTGATAATGGCGTGTAGTTTGGCTTGAGCGAATCTCGAATAAGCTCAAAATTGGGCATATTCTCGACAACTATTTCATTTCCTTGATCATTTGGGAACATCACTGCATGTGGATAAGATGACTCATTTATCATAACCGTGACATTTTCTGATTACGAGGCATTGTTTTGATTGTTGGAGCTCACAATGGCGAGGAGGCCAGAGACTCGTATGGAGAGGTGTGCTTTTCTTCAGCAAGGTGAGATGGTTGTGTAGTAAGTGGTGAAGTGTGTGCCGGAACAAAATGAAACGATGTTCTGGGTTCATATGTAGCTCCAGATACTGTCACATCTATTGGCGCATTGGGCACTGCATCAGGTTGAGCAGCGACTGAGCCAGCCATGGAAGTCTGTAGCTGAGGCGGCTCGAGTTCTGGCATGATAGCAGAACTTGGAGCAGTGTCGTCCGATGTGGGAGAAGAGGATGAGCTATTGCTTGAACTTACAAAAGAAGAATTGACACTTGAGAAAATCTTCTCCATGCTTGCAAGTAGCTATCAATTTAAAGGTCACACTTAAGCAAAAGTGAGAGAGAGAAGAGTGCACACTTAATGCCAAATAAATTGAGAAATAAGAGTGTGTGGATGTGGTGTAATATGTACCACACACACACACACACACACACACACACACACACACACACACACACACACACATATATATATATATATATATATATATATATATATATATCCTATGAAGTTCAAGAGTCTAAAAAGTTAACCCTCGATGATATTAGTGAAAATTAAAATAAGAAATAATATCTAGATTCAATATCCCTTAAGTATGAAATAATTAGTATTTTTAAGAAACATAGAAAATATTATACCAACATTACCATAACTCATGAAAGTCCTAAATTCTGATAAAAATCACTTTCCAAATCAACGCGCTGGTGTATAACACCACACAAAAAAATTTAACATCGCCATATCTTCCATAAAGAGAAGAAATTCATATTCTTACTTCTGTGTACGAAGCAAGGATCAAAATGAAGCCAACTAATACGAAGTGATGCATGTCCTAAGGGTTTTTAATGACTAAAATATGTAAAGTGAAAATCACGCAAAAAGAAATAAAAATAACTAGATACAACTGTTCGAGATGCGATCCCGATTGTGAATGGCATTCGTCCGCAAGGTTCAATGGATTGTAGATTATTAACCCAAAAAATAAATTAACATTCTAAGTTGCTAAGCGGATTTGGTAGTTTGTGTTCAGTGTAGATAGTATCTCCTCTTTATCGAGAAATAAAATTAGATATTTCATTTGATCGCATTACTCATTGATTTGTATGTGTGAGCTTCTTTATTAGACCGAATTGATCATTACATTAGCATTCACCCCCTTTTAAGATGCCTCAGAATTGCTTACATTAGATAAGATATTCTTTTTTTGCTTTCGGTAGAAATGCACAGTTCTGCAATAAATAACCCACATCTTAGTTTTCAAAACATCCATACTTTTCACCAATGGATTCCAGAAAACATCTATAAAAGTTGATACACTTTGCAATAAATGTCTAACAACTTAAAAAGAGAGAATAATAAGGAAAAATAGATTAATATATAATGCCTTGACAGATATGAAGGCAAATGTCGCGGCATGCAGACCCACATTCAAACAGAGCATATATCGAGGAAATTTCTCAAATAGAAAAATCGCTCATAATCTAATACCTTGGAAAAATGTCTGCAAGCTAATTTTAGGTGACATACTCCATGCATATAGTGCCTTTCTCCACCAAATCTCGTATAAAGTGATGTCGAATATCAATGTGATTTGTACGCGAATGCTAAATTGGATACTTAGAAATGTCAATAGAGCTATTACAAAAAAAAAAAAAAAAGTAAGAATGCCACAGAGTAAATCATAGTCTTCAATCATTTTATTCATCCATACCAATTGGGAACAACAACATCCTATAGCTACATACTCAGACTCAGTTGTACACAAACAAACGCAGTATTGCTTCCGACTAAACAAAGGGACCAAGTTATTTCCAAGACAAGCATTAGTCGTACTTTTCCTATCAGTAACATCACCTGCCCAGTCAGAGTCACTAAAATCAACAAGGATATCACAAGATTGGATGTTAATGAAAACAGTAAAAACTATGGAAGAAAATGATTCCAACTGAATGATGCTATGGATGTCGAAGGCAACTGCAGTCGCTTCCACCAAATACAAAAATTTGTTGCAAGATTAAAATGTGCTATCCGATGTTTTAGTTTCGATTGATCTCTCTGAAAGCACGAGTTGTTTGTGAGCAATCATTCAACTTTATGTAGGCACATCCTGCTTATATAAGAGACCTACAAAATAAGGAAAAAAAAAGATATATATATAAAATAATGCAAGTTAATATCATTAATAAGAAAATAAGATCAACTCTTTAGAGTCCTAATTATATTTACTAGTCTAAAATCGACTTCTACGTTGCATAATATATTGTACATATATATTAATATAAAGGAAATAAGATAAAATCTTAGACTTCTAAATAATATATACCACAACATACGAATTCTATGTAAGAGGATGTGAATTACAACCTATTCTAAGACTGAATAATCTACATGATAATTGATTAGTAGTCTTTCTAATCAGAGTTTCGTTACCTAATACTAGTCAGTCGACCACAGAAAAGTTGAAAAGATGATAAATATCAAATCTTTTCTAAACAATTAAATCTTTCCAAGAAAAATGAAATATTAAATAAGATAAAATAAATTATTAATTATTAAATCACATCTTTCTAAAATACGTGACTCAACATTAAATATACAAAAAGCTTAATATAAGATGATTTTGTTATATATATATATATATATATATATATAATCTTGTAATTGCCTAGAGTGTTTGATATTTTATCGTCAAAAACTATTAAGTTATATATTATACATTAGGATTTAGGGAGTCTCGGGTTCTGGATTTAACACAGTAGTTTTATACCTCTGACGTTTCAATGTGACTAGTGTCACTTCGTCCAACACACAAGATGAGACTTTACTACCGTGGAGCGGCTTTTTGCATAATTCCTTCAGTGGGGGAGGATCCGGGCAAAGTCCATCKTTTTTCGAAAAAAGTTACACAGCACAAATAATATCAGACTCAAAGAGATGAAGAAGAGGGAGAATAGAAGGAATGAAACTGTGCGTAGATTCAACGGTAAATATCATCTCTGTCTTGGTACTTGCCCGAAGAAGACGAATCAATCATCTCGAGAAATCTATGAAGATAGAATTAGGTCTCAACAAGTAAATCGGTGTTTTACGACTAATTTCTCCTCCATTAGTTGATACTTCAAGGAGGCTTGACCTGAAATGAAAGAACAAAAATGCAACAGGAGCTGAATATGCAACAACAATACAAGATGGAAGTTTGATTTTCCCAAAATGTATCCTAATTTTTGGCAGTTTATTTGTGAAAATATATTTATAGCCAAAAACGCACCACACCAAAATCAAATATCTACTAAATTCTAAAAATCAAAAGTTTAAGGTGAGTTTTGATAAAGTGTATCTATTTAAAAAATACATAATTGATAAAATGCATTTTGAACCATACGAAATTCATAAAATGCAACCCCACTCACGAATTTAGATGAATTTCGACGAATTGAAACAAATCGACTGATCAAAAATATATTTCATTAATTCGTTTGATATAAAATATACTTTATAACAAACAATATACTTAGGATGCAAATTTTGAAAAAATATATAGTGCACATTTTATAACAAACAATATATTAGGATGCAAATTTTGAAAAAATTATTCGATAGTGCACAGATGCAAATATTTTTTCTATATTCTAAAGTCCAAATGAGTTCTCTGTGCTCAACTAATTTGGAAGCAAATATGTGGGAATTATATTATTTGGTTGATTGGAAAGTGAATGGACGTTGCTTCCTGACCTCTTCCTACTAACCACCCGTTATCTTCATTTAATTGCTTTCGCACACCCAGTACTTTTGAAGATATGCGGTTATATGACCAAAGTAAGTGGTTGATGCTGCTTCTAGATAGAGTGATATATATTCATAGATGGTGGCAAGAAGTCCCCATCATACTCATTTTCTCTTTTCCAGTTTATTCAAAGAAATTTATTTATTATGATTTGTGTTTGACTTTTGACCACACTTGTTGGCAAAACGTGAGACATGTTAAAGGCTTTGACAAATAATTCTTCACCTTTCCGGACTTCTGTGCACATTAGAAATTCTTTCTTACTCGTGAAAAAAAACATATTTGTCTACCCACAATAGAAACTCTTTCTTACTCGGTGGAAAAAAAAAAATATTTGTCTACCCATTTTGTTATATGAAAGACTAAAATAATTCCACTTCTAAGAGATGAAAGGGGCAAAAAATCTCTCGCACTTGTCGTGCTTGTTTTCTTTTTTATGTCACGGTTTTTGAAAAGAGGTGAAAATCTAAAGATATTGAGGCGATTTTAGTAGAGACTATCAAAGATTAGAAATTTTCATATGCACAATGTATACTGTATTACTTTCGTGTTTGAAACTCATCACCTTTTGGTCTTAAAATAAAATATAGGATTTTGTTGGGAATTTGGTGATGTGAAAAGTTTTGCAACAATTTATGCTTCGCGAAATTTGGACCGAGAGATGTTTTTTAGACCGATCAGTATGTTTTGCCACTAATCGGTCCAAATAATCCTTCTTGGTCCCAATGAGTAACAATCATTGGTCAAAACTTCTGCTATTTTTGGTCCAAATAATTTATGTCTACTCGATCCAAACTTTGTGCACATCTTGGACCAAATAAATTTTTTATACTGCTCGGCCAAATTTGTTGCATTTCACTGTTTAAACATTTTTACACATCTTGGCCCAAATTCTTTTTATATTACTCAGTCCAAACAACAATGCCCAACTCAAACATCTTGTACTTCTCGGTCTAAATATAATACACTACTCAATTCAATCTTTAAACATCCGGATCTCATCCACACACCAGTTTAACTCGCTCAATCCCTTCATAACATTAGTCTCTAGCTAGGCTACTCTTTTCAATAATCTTCACCACAATGGCATTCTCATGCTTAATTCTGTCCAAAACCCGACGCACGAAATTATGGAAATGTTAACATGTATGTTGTCCACCATGTAAGACCTCTTCGCCCGTTGAGGACTATGTGATGGTGAACGCGAAGAAGTATCGTTCAACGTCGAGGACTATATGCTGGCGACCGTTGAGAAGTCTATATCGGTGAGCGCCAAGGACTATATGATGGTGAGAATTGAGAAGTAGGTATCAGTGAGCACAAAGGACTATGTTTCGGCAAGCACTGGGAAATATCTGTAAGCGAGTTATGTTGATGATCAACATCCATCTTGAAATCACGAATATCTATCCAGGGCGGTGATACATTATCTAACACCACATGCGGTGCAACATTCTCTATATGTGTCGTTGATGCATCTGTTAGCCGAGGACAACTATCTCCATGGTCCCATGAGGCATGATCTATCTGCACCGCGAAGTGTCGATCTATCATGAGTAGCACTAGGAGATCAACCACGATGGGACTCGGTGTCTAAAGAACCACCATGATAAGGAGCATCGGTGGGAGCTGTTAGAGTTGAGTGCCCGGCGTTCCAATTAGATTGGATTTCATTCTACTTGTATAATGATTTTATAGGAATTATATTAATAAAGGCAACTTTCTTTATCTTATGTTTTCGCTTCTATTATAATTGCACGTATGATAAAGTCCTTAAACCAATTTAAACTATGGGATATGGTTGCGCATACGATGGCAATCATGGAACATGTCTCTAAGGTTTCGGTCTTAAACTTGTTCCAAGTCAATGGGTTTTTCGAGATAGAACATTGAATAGCCCGGTAAGACTTGAGCATATAATGCATGCTTATAAGACAAGGGTGTTGCATTCCATTAACATCAGCGTTGTGACACGAGTGCATATATGTGGGTGCTTGTTGGAGACAAGTTCATTAAACATGACCCGATGGAAATTCTTAACTGGAAGATTTGTCTGTCGAATAAGAATTTTCATATTGCAATAGTACATGATTAGTCCTTGACTTGAGGTACGATGGTAGCCTTGTGCACATTGTGCAATACTTAGATTTATCTTTTGATTGCCTGACAATCGTAAAAGGGGTATTTTGGGTATTTTATCGATGTGCATGGAGGTTTGTCTGGAATTTTTCATGGGCTCATATTATTGGGGTGTGAAACATTTATATTGGACTTCAAGCCCACTAAGAAAATTAGATTTTCCGAATTTTTATTATGGGGTTAATAAAGTTTGAATAAAATAGTGGGAGACATTTAATATTACAGA
>BMAC01000298.1:1068784-1079919 GCA_014905375.1 Phtheirospermum japonicum | reverse complement strand
CGCCAGCCACCACCGCAAACGACAACTCCACCACTAGATTAGGTTTTATTATATATTTTTTATTTTTTTATTTTAGTTTTCCATATTTTCTTTTATTTTTTATAAAATGAAATAATTTTTAATTAGGTTCACCGCCAACACCGACTGATGCCACTTTCCGCCTTCTCACACTCCTTCCGTTCTTGCAGTTTAGGTACATTTTGTAGTTTTTAGGGTTTGATTTATAATTAATTATATATTTAAGGGTTAATTTGGAATTATTTAAAAAATTAGAATTCAAATTCAAATTGTTAGTTATGGTTGTTTTAATGATTTAGGTTAATTTATAAGTTAATTAGGGATAATTTAAAACAAGTGTTCAATTTGAATTAATTAAATACGTAGTGTTGTTTTTAATATTTAGGGGTAAGGTATGGGCTTAATTAGGAATTGTTTCAGGAATTGGGTTTATAAACAATTATTTAGATAAGTAATATTTATTTGAACAATAAGGGTTCAGGGTTATTTAGGATTTGTTTGAAAAAGTAGGTTTCAATTTGTAATTACTTATATAATTAGGGTTGTTTTAAGAATTTAGGGTTAATTAGAAATCATTTCAAAATCTAGGGCTCAATTAGTAATTATTCATATAATCAGGGTTATTTTTGAAAATATGGTTAATTTAGGGGTTAATTATGGTTTAATTGTAATTATGTACTTATATAGGGTTTCTTAGGATTAAGTTAAAATTTTTAAATAGGTTAATTTATGTCCGAATTATGAATTGTTTTGATAATTAGGATAAACTATAGTTACTCTTTTTTAATGCTATTTTGTTTGACTATGACATATCTCGATCTATTTCTATGTCATTTTTTTGCATGAATATTTATGTTGCAATTGTTTGGTTTTGTGAAGGTACTTGGTATTGTGATTGGTTGATGTTGTAGTAACGCCGATGATGACATGATGTACGGCACTGGCTGAGAGGTTTTGTCCCTTCAATAATGTATTTGGTGTTTTCAAATGTGGTGTTGGTTTTTGAAATGGGGTGGTTATGTTTGATGTATACGTTTTGAATTGTGATTTCGAATATTGTGTTGATAACATATTATATTATTGAATGTTGATCGCAAACCAACAACTCTTTTTGGTAATCCATTGACTATCAATGGATCGATTATGTTCCTTAGACCCATTTGAGATTTATTATCAAATAAAGAGTTTGTTACTAAATTATGAGTTGTCCACTTATTCGGACAGTATGAGAATGTGATTGTAATGTGATTATCTTAGTATATGTTTTATGAACTTTTAAACTATGGCTTCTATATCTCTTATGTTCTTGGGTGCACCGCAATATATGTGTTCCGAAATTTTCAGGTCTTCTAAGTACATACTTAGATAATTATATTACTAAAGATCATATTTCTTAAATAGTATAAGACCCTTACCAATAAATCAATCATCATATATAGACACCATCATACAACCCGCTTATCTATATATCACACATTATTTGTGACTGTATATGCAACATTAATTAATCATACTTAGCAAACTATATGATGAGTTCTGATCATAGTTGGATGTACAAATGGAGGGTGGACGATTATCTATCCAAAGCGTTCGTGTAAGGGGTGGAGAGTTTCATTCAATTTTTGCTCACACATACTACATTGAAGGACGAAGAAAAATTGAAGTATCCTTGTATTCATACCAAAGGTAGGAATCGTAACTACCTATGTCAACAAGATCAAGTATCACCTAGTTAAAAATGAATATGTACCGAATGCTATATCTGGACTTTCCATAAGGAAATAAATCTAAACACGATGTAATACGTTCGAGGCTCATTTTATGTCGTTCAAGATGCATTCGGTCCCGACTTTGATGTGGTTGGTGATGCATAAGAACCGCTAAATCTTGAGACCCAGAAATTCTACAATATGTTGAAAGATGGAAATCAACCTTTGTATCTTGGGTGTGAGAAATATTCTTAATTGTCGCTAGTTTCTCGTCCAATGAATTTGAAGTTAGTGAATTACATGTCTCGAAAGTGTTATGAGAAATTACTTGATCCAATCAAAGATGTTGTGCCAAAAGACAACCTCATCGCAGGTAACTTGTACATCAATACAAAGTTAATGAGGCGTATATATGGGCTTGACGATCAATAAGATAGATTATTAGTAAAATAATTATATGATCTAAATAATTGCAAGTTTTGTGATTAGCCTCGGTTTAAACATCCTAGATAAGGGAAAGTAAAATGATAAAAGGCCAATATTGCATATAAGAAGATGTATTCTTTCCATTCACTCCCCGGTTGCAGAAGTTGTATTCATCAATGGCAACAACAAAGGACATGAGGTGGCATGCATTCATATACGTAGATTTAATTGCTATGAGTCGTTTGTACTCAATGTCCAAGTTGTTCAAGTTTACTACTATCCATATCTGATATTGAAATGAGACAAAATAGATTGGTCTGTAACATGTAAAATTAAAGAAATATCAAATATAGAACTTATTGAGCCCCTACTACCTAACCAATCATTTCAAGAGGATATTATAGAAACACACATTTTGATACAATTGGAGGAGAATGATTTCCAATTTCATGACCTAGTTGATAATGAACCGGATGAGCTTGTTGATGAGGTGGAGGATGAGACAGAAGATGAGTTTTTAATCGATCAAGGTACGAAGGAAGATGAGTTAGATGATAATGTAGATAGTGAAAGTGTTGGTTATAAGTAGAAGTGTATAATGATTCATCATTTTAACTTGTTTATATTGAACATATGTATGGTAATATGCATTATTTTTAATCAAAGCAAATTATGCAAAATTCTAAATTTTATTATTTTCTTAGATAACTAGGCTGTAGGTAGACGATGACGAGGTCGATTATCATCTGTACGATGTACTACAGGAGATTTGGCCTAGTCCGCTTTTCCATATCATTATTTGTCTGATGACGATGATGCGACTCTAGGTTTTAGGAGGAGGAAATCCTCTTGAGAGCATTCCAGCCACCCCCATCTGATGTTGGTACATCAAGTGGTGCAGCATCTACGTCCTCTGGTACAGCCGGTCTGCCACCAGGCTTGCTGAGGCACGAGGTCTATGTCATTAATAAAAAGTAAGAAACTTTATAATAATGTTCGATTCAATATGTTCTTGATATTAATTTTAATCTAACCATAATTTTTATTAGCTTAGATTATCATATGACACGTATAGGTACGATTCTCTTAGAGATCCATGAGTAGTGTATAAGCCCCAAAGTGTGGACATCGCGGTGATCCCTGAATCACATTGTCGAAGGTGGTAGCCCACGTTCTTGGTAAATAAATAGTCTTTTTATTTGTAACATATGTATATATATTTAGTTGTATATATCTTTAGGTATAATATTTTTGTTGTTGTGTAGAAACGGTGTTATTGATACCCGGATCTTTACACAGAGGATTGGGTGTGTACTACATTTGACAAAGATATGAAATATTAAGTGGTCAGCCAGCCTGAACGAGTATAGACCGATTGGGAGTTAGAGAAGTAGGATAAAGTGCGTAGATGAGAACGTTTGGAGGCATGAAAAATAAAGTGTGATAAGATCGAGAATAAGGCGAAGTCCGAGAAGTCAAGCAAGAATAGGTTGAAGGAGATCAACGGCCTTAGTAAAGGGATATCAAAGCATGTTGGTGGGTCTCGATCTGCGATTGGTCATGCGCATGCGATTGTAAGTAACTTTATATTTATGTTTCTAATTTTGCATTGTAAGTATTTAGATATTTAATGATAATTTATTTTGAAATATTCAAATAATTTAATACAACTTAAGGAGAAGGGTTGGGAGGCCACTGCGTATAAGACCTTTGTGTCTTTGTACCAGAAGTCGATGGCAAATGAAATGGCCAAAGATCACAATAGACAACTAAGAGTGGGTGTGTGTGTGTGTGTGTGTATATATATATATATATATATATATATATATATATATATATATATATTTAATACTAAGCTTATTCTTTGGTTTTGAGGAAAATATAAGGTATCCTGTTAACTAACAATTTTGTATTTCAGGTGGAGTTTCAGAGACGTCTAGATGAGGCACATGCTAACTCATATGACTCGGATGCAGAGGTTGACGAGGACGAGATCTATCTATTCGTCTTCTCGATGAAGAAGGATTGGCGTTACGCATCAGCTACTTTATGAAGTTGGTGGCTGGGAGACTTTCCAAAGGTGATAGTCTTCCTCTCAAGCTGATAGTTGAGGCACGCAGCCCCAGACAGTGGTCTAGCAGCTTCAGTCACAACAAGATCAAGCCCAACGGGAGGCGCAGCAGGAATGACAGAAGATTAAGGCGTGACTCCGTGCATACCTCCATGTGTAGATCACCACAACAATAGTTGTAGCGATAAACCATACGTAGCCTTGACTCCTTCATCATGAGCCTCCGCCCCCCATCCACCACCTCCACCTACACCTCAGTCGTCCTATCTTGAGCTTCGCCTCCTTCATTATGAGCCTCCGCCCCCTATCCACCGCCTCCACCTCGAGGTCCACATCCTCCTGATCAGCCATATATATTTTTTGGAATATGTATTTTTGAATTGTTTACTATAAATCTTATTCTCTATGTAATTGATTGAAGAGTGTGTGTGTGTATATATATATATAATTTCAATTTTGAGTTCATTTTACGTTTTTTTTTTTTTTGTTTCTTTGTTTAAGAGTTGTAAATAAAACAAGCACAAAACATAATAATAATAATAATAATAATAATAATAATAATAATAATAATAATAATAATAATAATAAAATACCGAAGGACACATTGTCGATGATGTTTTTAATATAATTAAACACACCGAAAATAATAATCCCATTGGTTAATATCAACGGTCATGCTATCAGTAAATAACAAGGATTAATAACCATTGGTATTCACCGACGGATATGGTGTGTGGTGATTGTTGGTCTACCAACGGTGTTTTTCGTCGATATAGCCCTCGATGAAATCACCAACGACCATAATTTCTCGTCTGCATTGTAATACTAATGATATAAATATCAACAGATGAAGTCCGTTTGTAGTTCTGTCTATAAATATTTTACCAACAACAATTGTGACTTATACCGATTGATCTATCCATTGTATTATTGATTTTTTTTTATAGTGCAGTAAATATATATAATTAGTTACCTTAGGATTAAAAAAGTTTGGGATGTCGATATACTTCCGGTTGATATGTCAGTAATCGTGGTCAATGTAGTTGCTCAGTAGCCGATGCTTAAGCCAAATAAGGTATAACTCTATACGCCTAATACAACAACAAATTGAGTACATGCAGTAATTATATTAAGTAATTTCTAGGAATTGACACACACACACACACATTATTTTTTCTTATTTATAATTATTTAGAATTTCATTGTCAAATATTACATTAATACAATTAATTATAAATTAATATATTATAAGCCGATCTCATAATATTTGAGTTTTTTAATTTTATAATCTTTATCAAACTTCAAATTTTCTTTACTTTTTTGTTAGTTTTATTTATTTTAATAATGATTTATAATTAATATATAGTCACACACACACACACACACACACACATATATATATATATATATATATATATATATATATATATATATATATATATATATATATGAATGACGTAACTAAGCATGAACGTTTTACAACAATATATGCATGTAAGTATCTCAAGAAACTAATATTTCTCTTCTGCTAATTTATATTGAGCTACGAATATAACAACATAAAAATATAATTGAATAAAATAAATACCAAAAAGACATGAGAATATCCATAAAAATGGTATTTAAACTTGCCACATCCATCAAGTTGCTTGGACGACACTGAACTACACATCATTTTCACAAAGATCTAAAGACTGTATGTACTCAAGGGAAGATTCTCCTACCTATCATCATCTTCTCAATGCTCATGCCCACGCCCATCTATTTGACTGCAAACCAGTCCCAAATAGGATGATGCACATAAATAATATCTTCACAATTTTCAATTGATCGTCAATCGAATCCGTAAAACCATGACAAAAATGATCAAAGATATCTTCAAGTTTCTGATGACCGATCTTGTGTATCCGTCGTATATTTATACTCTGGTGATTAAGAAGATGCTCTATAAAAGTCTGACAAATGCATTGATCGTTTATAATGTAAAACTCTAGAGCAATGGTATATTGTTCCCACGAGAATTGTGATTATTAGCTCTAACCATGTTTTTATTATTTAATCGATCTAAAGAAGATTGTTATTACGAGATACTGAACTAAAAATAACAACGAAATAAGAAATCAGTGACTAAACAAAATTTGAAAAACTAGAAGTTGTTTTAAAGAATGAATATATGAGATAGACGTGTTTGAGTGTTAAATCCCCCTAAACTTATCTTGTGGTTGTACCCAAATAAATCATCATAAGCCCTTAAATACTATCAAACCCACATACTAATTCATGCTTTCAAAAACTATACAGATTCTCTAAATTAATCAAAATCTCGAGTTTCGAGATCTAATCCTAGCCTTAAGTTGATTAACCAGAATATCTTCCTAATTAAAACCCCCAAGATAGAAATGCGAAGAACTGAAATCTCCTATTAGGTTTTGTCCTAATTCGTAGGATTTGTGTCGTCATATAACTAGGATTGTGTGCAACTCCTTGTCCCTGTGTGTGTTCTTACTCTACTTTGCTTCGTCCGATTAAAAGTAAAGAACAAACCCAAATCAATAAACTAAAATTATCAAGTTGAGAAAATGTATAAACCACAAGAAAATCGAACGAAAAGCATAAATAATATAAATAAACTGATACCCAGTCCCAAGTTATATCTATGGTTCGTTCCATCCAGACACATAAGAAGTTTAGTTCATTCTTGAATCGAATCAAAAGAAGTGTAAAAAGATAAAAACAATAAAGGGGAAATCATGTTTACAAGTTTTAGACTTCAAAACAAAGATAAAGTTACTTTCATATTGAGTCTTTGAAGGTGTGTGAGGTTTTCTTAAAAAAACTCTTTCAATCCCTTCTTGTATCTCTCTCTCATTTGTTGTCGTAATTTTGTAGCCTCCGAAATTTCTAAAAATGTCCTGGAGCTCCTCTTTATAGTCCCCCGAATTTTTTACCTAAAAGCCCCTCGAAAAACAAAGAAGACAGGGCTCAAAATCATAGATTCGCACTATTAAGTAAGAAACATGACCAACAGGCTGAAAAACACGGCCAAACAGCCAAAACCACAGCCTGTGGGTGTTTTTGTTAAATTGGTTATCGGTGAACATGGACGTGTTTTAAAACACAACCTGGATGTGCTTTTCACTGTAAAGCTCCTAAGCACCTATTTTTTGCACGGTGAAACACGGGCGTGTTTTCTTCAACTTTTTTATGTTTTAACTCCGCTTGCGCGTCTTTGCTCCCTGTTTTGTCCCCTCGACTCGTGATCTCTTATATATGACCATTAGTGCACTCTAAACTCACTCAAATTCACTATAGTTCAATGATCCAACACAAATACTTCTCGTATTAAAAGGAAAACAAAGAACACCATAAAAACTATGAAGAGACACACAAACAACTCTAAACTAAACACGCATGATGATATTTCTCAACGCTCTAATTTTAGAAATCGTCTCCGCAATAGTACGGAGTTGATTGTAGAGCGGTAAGTTGTATCCCGAGTCTTGTCTCTCGAGGATAAATGTTATCGACAATCAGTGTTTTTACTTAATCTCTTGTTAATCTCGATTAAACTAATCTACTCTAAGAAAGCAGTAGTCATTTAGTTTGGGTTTGAGTTTTTTTTCTTAATACTAAAGTTTGAATTGAAATGAAAACTTGAAAACACCAATTAAGGCAAAAGCTAATGAATATTAAAGTTTGCTTGAAAGTGACTAAATTTTAACAAAAGTAATTAAACCCTAACTAAAAGCCTTAAGTAAATTAAAAACCACTAAATTAAGGAAAGCTTGCAAGTTGAAGGAGAAAATGCAGGGAAAACCAAAGCTTTAAAATTGAGGAAGTCTAAGATCATTAAATAGGAAAATGTCAAATTTATCAAAGAGGTAAGTCTCATACATCTCTCAATACCAAATATTTGTTTAGACAAAAGGAGTAAAAAGCTTCAATATGAAAGCTTCGAAAAAATTTTTGAGCGACAAAGAGTTTTGCACAAAGAAGAGTACAAACTAGAAAATAAAAATGAGGATTTAAAAAGCAATGAAGAAAAAACAAGTTAAATCTAATAACCAACTCAAAAGCAATCACAACATCACAAGAACAACACACGATATAAAGGGGAAAGATTACTACCAAGTTTGTATTCAAAACAAGAGCTTCAAGTTTAGTTTACAATCTTCAAAAGATAAAGAAAACTTCAACAAAATAACTTCAACACAAGATGAAAATGCTACCTTCTTCAACTACTAGCTATGAAAATCTAAACCTAACTAAACTATTCTAACAATTAAGCTAGGGTTTAAAGTTTAAAAAGCAATGGAATAGTGAAAGTAGCTTGGAGGAGATTGAACAAGTTCAAAATCAACCCAAGAAGAGATAAGGTTGTTGGGGAATGGGCTAGGATATATATATAAAGCCACAGGGAAAAAAATTTCAAAACGGGTCAAAAATTACAAAATTTCCTGCGTCACAGTCGATCGACTGAAACCCTGTCGATCGACTGCTTCATCCTCAAACGGCCGAGCTTCTGTCAAGCATTCGATTTAGGATGGGTAGGTCAATTGACTGGACTAGCATTCGATCGACTGAATGCTAGTCGAGCGACTGGTATGGCTGCTCCCAGCTTGATTTTCTTATTTCTCGCTCCAGATGTTTGCCAATTATTGTTCCTTGTTCTTGCTATGTTCCCTTGCTTATTGTCACTTGTCCGTTCCATAGCGAGTAAAATGGAATTCCCTAAGCGTGCGCGGGTACCGCTTGGTCATTCTACGTCCAAAAATATAAAAATGAGTGAAAAACTATGAAAACATAATAAAAACTGCGCAAACACTACAAAGACCTAAAACTAGCAAAATAGGCCCAATCGACTCATAATACCCATAAATGCAATCAAAACACATGCAAAAGCGACACAAAAATTTAACAAAAATACGTACAAAAACGTGAAAATCAACCACCCCACACTTAGAATGATTGATTTGTCCTCAAGAAAATTTTATCTAGAGTTACAAAACTACCCCCGGATGATCCTAAACTAATGCACAAAAACCTAATTCGAGACGTCGCATGCTACACTGCTTGTTATCTTGATCCAATATGATGACAAAAATGTGTTGACAAGGAAAGTTTAGATCGACTCCTGGAACTTAAAAGTACTAGGTAACCCTTCAATTCGGTCCCCTAGTCCTTACCCCGGTTAAAGTCTATCCACGCTCGAACTGTTAATCGGCTCCCTAATAGCCCCAATCATCTACAACTCTCTTTGACAAACAAAATCTAAAAAGGGAAAAGAGAGAGATGTGCAAGGGCTGCATGTTTATTAAGTAATAACTTCAAGAATTTATAACGTATCCTTGTTTATTCATCAATTTTTTTTTGTGTGTGTTTGTTTTTTTTTTAATTTTTTTCTTTGGTACCCAAGGAGATGAGGTACTTAATTTACAAGAAATATACAAAGAAAAATCAACGACTCCAATCACTCGTTGCTACTAGCAACTTACAATATTTTTGATCGAGTACATGGAGCAATTGACGACTTCAAAATACAAAACAAAAATCCTAAAAAGAGTGTTTGATGACGAGGCTAGTTGAGGCACTAGTTCTAAATCGAGATCAAGGATAGCACGAAGTTATAGCCGAACAAAGTTTCCAACATGTCAAACTACCTAAGTACACTAAATTCGATCGAAATTCTAAACTTCCTAATCAAATCATTAATACCGTGTCACTTCCCCAAGGTTCCAATCAAATATAACACACGCTACTCAAATTATCACAAGCAAGCATACAACTTAAAAAGCCTAAGACGAACTCTAACCACCCTGACTCAAACTTTTGTGCACCCCGTTTTTAATAAATTAATTTAAAAGAACGTTAGTTTGCTCAAAAGAGTACGAGGTAATTGTAGGGTGATGAGTTTGACTCGAGTCGTATCTCTCGAGGAAACAACTATTCGGTCTTTTTGATGTTTTTTCTCAAATTACGAACTAGAATAAAATACATGTACAATTGGGGTTTTGAAAGAAATTGAGTTGATCATTATAACTAAAGCAATAATTAAACTAAATCTGTTTAAACTAATTATTCTAACTAATTTATCAACTACGAGCAATAATTTAAACTATCAAAAATACGCAACCATAAATCAAACCTAATTAACGAATCTAAAAGCATGAGCATAAGAAATTACCACTAAGCAATGAATCATAAAAATCTAAGATTAACGAATAACTAAGCATAAATCAAATCGCATAAACTAACTAAATTAACCAATATCCAATATCCAAGCATAAAAARGATTAAACTAATTATCAAAACTAGAATTAACTAAGAAATTAACTAAGCAATTAACTACGAATTTAACTAAGAGTTTAGAGTACTTATTGTAACTACGAAAAGCAGTAAAAAGCTCCAGCTATTCCGAAGTTTGAACGTTGATCTTGGGCAAAGCTTGAATCCCGAACTTGAATTCGATGTTTTAGACGCGTTGTTCTTCGATCCTTGATCTCCGTCTTCAAATATCGTTATGAGATGTTGGATTATTGTTATTGTAAGCTAAGATACCTTAGGAGGTCGTGTATCTGGTGTCTCCCTTCAAAAATCCGAAATATGGAGGGTTTATATAGATATTGCAAGTCTTGGCGCACAAGAAACCCTAAAATCCAAATTCTGGGCCGTCGCGTCGACGATGCGTCGACTGACGCGTGCTGGTGCTCGGCGTCGGTGCTGCCAGGGCGTGCACGTCGGCTGGGCGGGTGCGTCGACATCGACGCTTCAGCAAGTTGCGTCGACATCGGTGCGTCGACATCGACGCTTCAGCAAGTTGCGTCGACGCTGCGTCGACTGACGTGGATCATGGCTCGCGTCGACGGTCGCGTCAGTCGACGTGATAGAGCGTCTGTCTCCGTTTCTCGATC
>BMAC01000298.1:1017502-1051309 GCA_014905375.1 Phtheirospermum japonicum | reverse complement strand
CTTATTAATATGATGGAAGTATCAACATAAACTCGCTATCGTCAAGCATTGCTCGTATTACCTTTTCTCAAATGCAAGCCAAATCGATGACTTCCTCCCAAATGGAAATTTAGGGTGTTTGCTCAATTCGCTCAAGTGTTTAGTATATAGGACGTGTTTACGCTCAAGTCGGTCAATACATGCACCTTGTCAATATTTCACAAATCGGACGCTCAAAATTGCTCAAAGTACATGACCAAACAAGAATCGAAAGAGGTCTTTATTTCGGGTTGTAATGTTGGCTCTTTGGTAAGGTATGGAATATTTGGATATAGTGGCTAACACACGATCAAACGCGGTCAATACACACAAAATCCTAATTTCTAAAACCCGAAGCTTATAATCGCTTCACCTTTCCCAATTTGCCAAACTCACATTCGAAACCCTTTCATATACTCACACTCTTTTTCGACTTTATTTCACAACACTTAGAAACTTTTTGAATTTGCTTCTTTTTACTAAAATTAGGCTTTTCATTTGAACGCACGCTTAATCACTTTTCGTGATTCGTGTTGGAGTATTATTTTTCTTCTCCTTCTTTTTTTCTTTTTTGTATAAGCAACTCAAAACCCGAAACCCGCAATCGATTTCCCTCACATTTCTTGTCAACTAACAACACACTTTTACCTCGCAATTTATGAAGATACAAGAGCTAAAATTGAGCTCCGCTAACAAGAAAGGGGATAAAGGCTCAAGGGGGATCATTTAGGATTTTTAAGTAGAGCATATATGGATATGGCCGGAACAAGGGTGATATATGTGCCTCGAGGTCATTTTCAAATTCAACCATGTACGAGCAAAATCAAACCTCCTCAATGCAATCTCCATAAAAATGCAAGCAAGCCGATAAATCACACAAGGCTACTCACTAGTTTGCATCGAATTTGGGAGAAAAATCAAGAGAGCTTTTAGAACTTTGCAATCTTTTCATGGGTAAATGTTGATTATATATATATATATAGACGGGTTTTGGACGAAGCACAAAAATTCAACTCCTCACACAAGAGGGCATAAACATGCAAAAATCCGACAAGTAAACTATTCAAACTTCCAAGCACGTGGAGTTGTTCAACAATGTAATAAAGACACAAACAACACAAAAATAGACTCAACCATATAAATGCGCAAATAGTAAGCGTCACTTTGTCAAGAATGCGTCACTTAGCCAAGGCTCGAGTTAAGAAAGACAAATCATGCTTTGTGACACCCGGAACCTAACCACCTATCCACCCCACATTTAAACCATGCATTACCCGCATTTTAATAAAAACCAAGTAAAGGGAGGGGGAATAGAAACTTCCTTAACCGAGCGAGTTTTGGTCGAGCTCGGTGGGGTCCATCTAGGCATCTAAGCAATCCAAGCAAAAATTGAGCATGGATAGTATCTCCCGAATTCATGAGCACTACTAAATTATCAAATCGCCCAAGGTTGAAGTCGAAAAACCAAACCTAGAAAAGAAAGTCACATAAAATCCAAAAACACAAGAAAATATGTACATAAACCCAAACAAAACGAAACTAAAGACCAAAAAGGACCAAAAGACAACTCGAAAATATTTTTTTTAGTTTTCAATTTTCAAATGTTTTTGGATTTTCATTTAAGAAGAAAGAAAGTAAGAAAGAAAGAAAATAAAAGAAATAAACGAGAAGAACTTGGGTTGCCTCCCAAGAAGTGCTTGTTTTACGTCATTCGCTCGACGTACTCCCTTTTGGTCAAGGTGGAAAGATCACGGGAGGATCAACCAACACAATCTCCTCCTTGTCGGGAGGATCCACTCTTTGAAACATCCTTGGCGCATTGCATAGCTCAAATAAGATCCGCCAAAAAGTAAATGTTCCAAATGGGCAATTGAAGCTCGTCTCGGCTAGGTCCTCGGGTGGAATGGTGGTTTTGAAGTGCCCCGAAAACTCTTCCAAGAAACGATAGGAATAATGGCCGACTAACTTGTTCATCCTTTGGTCGACAAACGGGGGATGGAAATGATCTCTCTTGGTAGCCGCATTAAACTTCTTAGAATCGATCAACATCCTCCATCTCGTCGTAGCCCTCGTGGACAATAATTCTCCATTTCCCTCCTTCAGCACCATGTGAATGGGATTCACCCACTCACTCTCGGCGAGTACGAACATTAAGCCTTCCCAAAACAACCTCCAAGTCCCGGCTCTTACCATTTCTATACGGGTGCTAACTCCCTCAACAACTCGGGGTTCCCATCCAAAAGCACTCTTAGGAACTTTAAGCACTTCAACCATCCTCTCCTCCTCTTCCTCTCGAGGTAAATTTGTAAGTATGATAATCGACTTGCTCTCCTCTTTCTCCTCAAGATAATCGTTAATTTTTCCAATCTTATCATCAATAACCCCCACCTCCCCCTCTAAAAAGTCATCGTTGCCCTCAACGACCCATGAACAATCTTTGTCACACAAGTCTTGGGCATGTTGGAGCACAACGGATTCATCATTACAAACAAGGGTCTCAACAACCTCGCAATAATCCGCAATATCAACGTCTAGGCCAACCTCCCCCTCATGGTTCATTTCCTCCATAGAAGCTTGTTCGACCAACTCTTGGGCCACGTCCATGCGTAAGCAAACCCCGAAGGATAAGCTTGATGGATAGGGTATAGGGGCATCGGGGATATTCTTTGCATAATTGGGGAGGGTAGAATCGGAAATAGGAAGAATACTCGTAATAGAAACCACCTCCACCTCGGACGGTGGAACAATCGTATTATCAACCACCCCACCACTTCCAATAGTCATGACCGCAAGAGGATGCGAAGTTTGGCTTGGCAATTCGTCTTCCTCAGTCGCTTGCTTCAACATATGCATATCACTTTCTAATTGCTCAAAAGTAGCCTCGAGAGCATTGAACTTAGTATCAAGTGAAGCCAATGTGACGGAAAATGATTGCAATTGTTGCAAATTGGCCAAGAGAGTCGGGTTGGGGGGCGGAATAGGAGCATGCACCGGAATATCAAAGGCAGGAGGGGCGTTTTGGTTATTGGAGCTCAAACCTCCGAAGTACGCATACGAATCGGGATCATGAGTGCCATAGGTGGCACCAAATGGGGCATAATTGAAATTGAAAGTGAGAGAACCATCATAGAGGCCGGGATTCAAAATTTGGCCACTCTCATACTCATTCGCAAGCCATACATAGACAAGCTCGTGCAATGATTGGAAGCATTATACCCACCATACAGCTCGGATGTCAGAATATGCATGTTCGAGAAGTGAGTCGGAGCACCAAATCTTCCATATGGATCAACCGAACCCGAGGAGTCGCTAAACCTGACATGGTTTGCACCATGCCCTCCCATGCCGAGTTGCCCATAGTCGGAACAACCGTTGGCAATGTGGTTTGCACCATGCCCTCCCACGTTTCTAAGGCCATTATACAACATCTCATTTCTGACATGGTTTGCACCATGCCCTCCCATGTTGGGAATGTATCCACCAAAGTTATACGTACCTAACATACTTAACAAAAAATATCAAATAACAAAGCAAGCTAAAAACACAATGAAATGACAATCAAATCGAAAGCCTTAACCAAGACGAGTCACAATGGCGCCATTTTGAAGTGTGGTTTTTTGTGGTTTTGGAAATAAAAGGTTCTATTGGCTTGGTATTATTGGAAATCGATTTAATTGAAGGAATCAAGGTGTTTCAAGCTTTGAAAAGAAAAGGAAAATGAAAATAAAGCAATTAACCTATCTATTCTAAACTAGAAATTGAAATTGAAAGTTGGTCGGATGCCTCGGTCGTATGCCTTCAATGAAAATGCAAGCAAATAACGAAAACAAGCAAAAACAAGCAAGTTTCACCAAGTACAAGCATGCATGCACAAGGTACAACTACGCTTGCATGAACATAAAAACTTGAATAATGCAAATTCTCAAATACCGAAAGCGCCAAAAGTAAAAGCAATGAAAATAGACGGGAAAGTTCAAAACTTTACGAGTATTAAACAGCAACAAGTAAGAGATCTAGAATTAAGCATGAAACAAAGCATGAAGATAAAAACCAAAATAAAACATATGAAATACTTGAAATCAAGACGATCCAAGAGCTGATCTATGATCTAGATGTGTCAGTCATCTAGATTCCATAGCCAATTCTTAAAATCTAACATGAATTCAAGGTGCTAAGACAAAAGGCATTAAATGAAGAAAAATGCATGAAACATATGAAATTACGTGAAATTGAACAATCTAGGCCTCAATCTATGATCTAGTTGTGTCACTCAACTAGATTTCATGGACGATTCATAAGATCAAGAACAAATTCTAATACCTAAGGCAAAAAGCATAAAACAAATGAAGAACAAAGCATGAAATTAAAAGAAAGCTTACTAAAACTAAATGGAGAATCCAAAAGCTTGATTGAAATTACAAGGAATTAAAAGTCCAAGGGAGTACTTGAATCCTTCTTGAGCTTACAACCCCCAAGGCAAAGCTTGAAATTAAATCTGGAGAGAGAAAATAATCCCAAACCCAAGCTTGGGTTGGAAGGAGGTTGTTGTTTTTCTAATGAAAGGAGTCTATCTATTTATACAAGCTCATTAGGAGTAAATGGTTCAATTATGCCATATGAGCTTGGATTTCTTTTGACCACTTTGACCCAAAATGGTCCACCTTGGCAAGTTTTGTCTCGGTTTGGTTCGAGTTGGCTCGAGGAAATTATGGCTCGGGCATGATCGGCCGAAAATGGTGTGCATGGCTCGGCAGTGCTCGACAGGTCTCAACGGCGTGGCTCGGCAGCGCTCGGCATAGCTCTGAAGGCTTGGCGTCGATGCGCGCGGGGCGTCGGTCGATGCTCGGCAGGATCGACGCTCACAGAGAGTTGGCGTCGACCCCGCATTGAGCGACGCCGACAGGTCTCGGCAGGCTCGGCAGGCATCGGCCTCGCGTCGGCCGATGCGGGCGGGGCATATCGGTAGCCTCTCGGCCACTCTCGGCGGGACTGCTCGGTAGCTGCGCGCAGGTATGCTCGGCTCGCATCTGGCTCGGTGCAATTTTTGGGCCTCGATGCCTTCACCTATAAAATAAAAATTTAAACCATAAAAAACCATGATGTACCACAATCCTCAAGTTAATTAAACTATTTAACCAAATTTAATATAAAATTAACAAGATACACGAAAAACAATAAAAACAAGAAAAAAAACCTAAAAACCTAATAAAAAATGACTCAAAACTACTAGAACCGAACCTAAACCCTAACTAAAAACACAAGGAAGGTCTTGAGGATTCGGATTCTCATTGACGGCGGGCCGCCCGTGGAAGGTCTTGAGGGTTTGGATTTCAGAATCGGGGCACGGGCCGGTCGGATGTGGGAATCAAGGCTCTTGGATGTGAGGGAGCGGTGAAGTGTGGCCCTTGGTAATGTGGCTTCGGCGCTTGGTATTGAGGTTGAAATTGATATGACGGGCCATCGACGATCGGGACTTGGTTGTGCGGCCTGTGGAATTGGGTTCTATGTGATGGTGGGTCCGAGCGCGGTGATACTTGGAGTTGTGGCTCGGGTGTTGGCACACGAGCACAAGATGGAGAATGAGGGTCGTGAAATTGGGCGTTCGAACTTTGGGGGTCTTGGTTCGTAAAACCATTTCCCCATGGTCGAGCATCAACCCGTAAGTGGGTTAAGAACCTTGAAGTGGCGGGCCGTGAGGTGACGATATGGGCCCGGTAGATGCTTGAGGTGGTGGCATCCTTTGATTGTCGTGAGTGTGGACGGGCGGTGTCGGATTCTCAAATGAGTTGGTCATCATTCGCTCTTCTATCACCGGGGGTAAAGGTTGAAAAGGCGGGGCGTCGAACGTGTCTTGATTTCTCGCGGATCGTACGTCTCGTCTCAACCTCTCGGGATTGGGCAAAAGTGGGGTCAACTCTCGTCCAAGCGATCGCCTACCTTGCATACACAACACTCAACAAAGGATTACGGGTATCGAATGTAAAACGTATTCTAACTACTAACTAAGATAACAAGAAGAGTAATTAAGAACACCATTAGCCTTAATCTATCCCCGACAACGGCGCCAAAATTTGATCAAAGATTTCTCAACACTCTAGTTTTAAAAATTGTCTCTGCAATAGTACGGAGTCGATTGTAGAGCGGTAAGTTGTATCCCGAGTTCTGTCTCTTGAGGATAGATATTATCGACAATCGGTATTTTTACTTAATCTCTTGTTAATTTCGATTAAACTAATCTACTCTAAGAAAGCAATAGTCATTTGGTTTGGGTTTGAGTTTTTTTTGAGTTTTTAATACTAAAGCTTGAATTGAAATGAAAACTTGAAAACACCAATTAAGGCAAAAGCTAATGAATATTAAAGTTTGCTTGAAAGTGACTAAATTTTAATAAAAGTAATTAAACCCTAACTAAATTCCTTAAGTAAATTAAAAACTACTAAATTAAGGAAAGCTTACAAGTTGAAGGAGAAAATGGAGGGAAAACCAAAGCTTTAATATTGAAAGAAGTCAAAGAGTATTAAATAGAAAAATGTCGAATTTATCAAAGAGGTAAGTCTCATACATCTCTCAATACCAAATATTTGTTTATACAAAAGGAGTAAAAAATTTCAAGATGAAAGCTTCAATGGAGTTTTGCACAAAGAAGAGTGCAAACTAGAAAATAAAAATGAGGATTTAAAAAGCAATGAAAAACAACACAAGTTAAAATCTAATAACCAACTCAAAAGCAATCACAACATCACAAGAACAACACACAATATAAAGGGGAAAGATTACTACCAAGTTTGTATTCCAAACAACAGCTTCAAGTTTAGCTTACAATCTTCAAAAGATAAAGAAAACTTCATCAAAATAACTTCAACACAAGATGAAAATGCTACCTTTTCCAACTACTAGCTATGAAAATCTAAACCTAACTAAACTATTCTAACAATTAAGGTAGGGTTTAAAGTTTAAAAGGCAATGGAATAGTGAAGGTGGCTCGGAGGAGATTGAACAAGTTCAAAATCAACCCAGGAAGAGATAAGGTTATTGGGGAATAGGCTAGGATATATATATAAAGCCGCAGGGGCAAAATCGTCAAAACGAATCAAAGTAACTGAGATCACGCATAAACCTAAGTAAGAGACTTTCTTACCTTTTCGAACATAAAGTTCAAAAACTCATTATGAAGTAATATATATAGTTTTATTAAATAAAAAATACATAATAATAATAATTATTATTATTATTATTATTATTATTATTATTATTATTTGTTATTAAGTAAGAAACTTTTTCTTTCGTACAAAATATACATCAAAAAAACCAACACAATGTAAATAAATATACACATTGCAATACATCAAACAAGTATTAACTATGAATTGTTGGACATTGAATAAGAAATATGTGTACATATAGTAAGAAATTCGAACATATATCAAGAAATGTTTCGAGTGACCGGAAATATTTTTGTACGTATAGTAAGAAATATTTACGGTGACTGAAAATATTTTTGGACATTAAGTAACAAATATTTGGACATATAGTAAGAAATTTAGACATATAATAAGAAGTTATTTGGGTTGAAAAAGAAAACTACACTCACTCCATTGACATATAGTAAGAAGTTCAGACATACAGTAATAAATTTTTTAGCGAGCCGAAAAAAAAATCTGGCAACCAGAAAATATTTTCTGATAATCGGGGAATAAAATCCGTCAGCAGCCACCTGCTGCCCCAATTATTATTATTATTATTATTATTATTATTATTATTATTATTATTATTATTATTATTATTATTTATTTTTATTACTTTTTTCATATTAAGGGTATTATGATATATTTATATCACAATTTTACATTATTTGACAAAAATAGGAACTGTTTAACTTAAAATTTGATGAAAAATTAATTGAAAAATGAATCTCCACTTGGAAAACATTTGACAATTTCCCCTACTATCAATTTGTATGAAAAATATTTTGAAAATAGTTTGAGTTATAAAATGTGCGCATATAATACTAATTATTATAATTATAATTATTATTATTATTAATGTAGAAAGGCATTCGTGAGAAATCAAAGGTCGGAAAAGGAAAGGAAATGAAAAGAGAAGAAGACAAACAAAAGATGAAGCCCCGTAAATACCCATCAAACATAATAAGTTATTCGAAAATAAAAAGAAACTATATAGCAAATGAATATTCAACAACAACTAAAACGAAAAATTCAACCAAGAACAAATAGAACAACGCACACGCCTCAAGTCAACCATTCAATTAACAGTGATTTTATATTTTATTAGAGCAACTGACAATATTCTATGAACGTCACCTTAACCACGAAGCAACAGTCCAACACCTATTTGTTTCAAAATAAAAATAAAAAATCCAACACCTACCCTTATCAATCTCTCCATTTCTCTCATCAGATGAGACGAGGCCTGATTGTTGACTTGGACATTATTTCCAAATCAAAATTCTATTTGTAAGAATTAAGGTTTTAACTTATATTTTCTTTTTAATTTTTTTAACTTGTTTGTACAAATCTGTTCAAGACTCATGAGTTCAATTGATTGGACTAGATATGAAATAATTATGATCGCTTTGGGGCATAAAATATAAGCAATTATTAATCCATAAACTGAGGAATTAATAATTAATATAGGTTTTTATTTAAAAGACGATAAAATATTTGGAGAACATACATGCAAGACGGCTATAACAACTGATGTCTAAAAAAGGTTTTCAGTCACAGAACAACCACACCCGAAATATTACATTGCAACACATTTAGTTACTTTCTTGGCTTTAAAATTGCTTGCATTGGATGAAGCTTGTGAGTCGTAAGCCCAAGTGTATCAACATTTTCTTCTTCTCCATCCTTCAGTTTCCATTCAAACTCTTGCACTAATCGACCAATCGCCACACAAGATATCAACATCGCTTGTAAAGCACCAGCACACAACCTTTTCCCAGCTCCAAAAGCCATCGTCTTATGTAAATCCATTGTTTCGTATTTTTCATCGAGAAATCTCTCCGGTTTCCAGTCCTCGGGATTTTCCCATACTTTCCTATCCATGTTACATCCGTAAATATTTATAGCAATCTGCACCCAAAAAAAAAAAAAAAAGGATTTATTAGACGACTCTAGCCTCTAGGGATTCTTGGCAATGGCTAAAAAAGTGATTCTAAGGTTTTAGTTAGACAAAAAAAATCACATTTAGTGTTTGCAAATGACAACCTCTTCTTCTACTTGCGTTTCATTTAATCAAATTTGAAAACAGGGGAAGGGGTGCTTTAGATTCTGATTCTGCTTGTGATTTGACTTTTTAAAACACGAACAAAGCACTTTTCAACTTATAAAATCACTTCTTCCAAAAGCAGAAGTGTCCGTAAACACTTCCTAAATAATTAGATGGAATTGGAAATTTACATATGACCCAAAAAATAACTCAAAAAGAGCTCAAGAATTTTGAATCCATTGAAATGCTCAAACTTCAAAACCGTCAATCCAAACAAAGCATAAATGTAAGAGTGATTACCTCAGTTCCATCTGGAATATGATATCCTCCTATTTGCGTATTTTCATGAACGAATCTCAAAGGAACTATAGGAGCGGGACTATGCTTTCTCAAAGTCTCGTGAAAAACCGCAGATAAATAGGGAATTTCGCTCAACTTTTTCTCCGTGATTTTTTCATTTTCACAAACACTTTGAATTTCCCGATAGAGATGATCCTATTGCATTAAAAAAATCAAAATAAAAAATCATGATTTGCTGTGAATGAAAATATCCCAATGAATCGACGCATAAGCTATGCGAAAAATCACACCCACCTGTCGCTCGGGATCTTTAGCAAGTTCATATAAGGCCCATTCTGCTGTCACTAAAGTAGTGTCCGATGATTCGATTATGGCTTCCCATAAAAGCATTAGAATTTGTTGTTCAGACAACGTTTTCGCTTCGGATAACAAGTAGTCCAGGTAACAATTCACTTCCTGACAAAGAAAATTAACCTAGTTTACGCTAAAACAAGTGAAATAAAAAATAATAATTAAAAAAAAAAACTAAATTGCAACTTCAAACAGAGAAAAAAGTACCTCCCCACGAGAAATTCGTATTTTCTGTTCATTAATGAGCACAGTCATCACAGCTTGCCTACGCGAATGCATTTGATGAATATTCCTCTCAAAGGTTTTGTTTGGGATCCATTTTAGATACGGAAAAAAATCTCTCCAGTCCACCTCAATCGCACCTTTCATAGGGTCGACTACCAAGATTTCGAATATCTCTTCCTTTGACAAAGTTGTTCCGAGCTCCTCGACATATACGGAATCCACATCGTGTCCAAGAACCTGCAAACAACATTTAAGATTCCACTATTCTCAGTTTTACGATGTGGTGCATGCAAACACTTTGAAAAAGTGTTTGTCAGTCAGCTGTTGGCTGGAAAAGACAGATTTTATAGTTTTCAAATGTCAGGTTCTGCTATTGATTCTGCATGATGCAATTAGAACCTAAGAGCAGGTTGATTTAGGGATAATTACAAAAGGCACCCATGAGTTTTGACCTAAAAAAAACCCAACTAACTTTTAAAATTACAAAAAATACCCCTAAAGTTTGATTCAGTGTTTAAATTTCCGGGGTGTATTTTGCAATTTTGAAAGTTAGCTGGGTTTTTCAATAATTAGGTCAAACCTCAATAATTAGGAAAGCAACGGATAGTCGATGAACCAACCTCTTTGAGTGCCAATCCAAAAAGCTCAAATTGGAATATTTTCCTGAAGTTTACAGGCGCCAGAGGATTCTCGTTCTGATAAGCATGCAATTGTCTCGAAACGTTCTCAATCAAGGTATTCCTGTGAATTTGATGCCGCTTCTGAAAAATAATAAACAAACCAGAGTTGATCATTCTCTTTTAGGATATGCAGGTGCACTTATGATTGTAATAAAAGGGACAACTCTGGATGAAATGCCCGTACCTGAGCATTAGGTCCCAAAGTACTGGTGAGAATATGCCTTTTCACTGTCTTATGAAATTCACCGTAATCAGTCAACGCGATTATGTTTTTATCAAAAGTAAGGATCTTTATAGCATTTGATAGCTTTCTTGTTGAGATGGACGAGAATCTAGTCACCATAGCCTATAGCCAGAAAAAATTGCCATTATAAGTTAGCACTGATTATTTGATACATTCTCATTATCAAAAAGGGTTAATAACCTCCTTGGCAACATCATTAGAGTTGAGGACAACGAGTGTAGAGGAGCCCGTTCTAATGGAATAGATAGGACCATATTTCTCGGCCCATCGGGCAAAAGTCTTGTGCGGCTTTTTCTCTTTCAATTGCAGCAAATTCCCAATCACCGGCAACCCCGGTATCGCTGCATTATTAATCCATCATTTCTAAATCCCATCAATACATATAAAAAATGTTCTTGTTTGGTGATGGTGAATACTTATTTTGTGCTCATCACAATCAATTTATTATTTTTATTTCTGTCTCAAAACTATTGAAGAAATTTTGCTATTGACGATCCAAACAAAACATTTGCCATCATCAAATTACTACAACATAAGAATCACCAAATAGTCCAATTCATCAATTTCAACTAAGCATTTCCACAAACACACTAAATGCATGAATCAAATAGACAAAAAGAGCATTAAGAAATTACCAGGCGGTAGAGTGAGGCCTGAATATGTCTTCTTCTGACCTCTCTTCAAATATCCATTGATGAGCCATACAGTAAAAACTCCAATAGCAACTATTGTAACTGCAGTTCTAAATGAAATTTGCTCAAGATTCAGAATTGCATCCATTTTCGTCACTCCCAGGTACTTGAAAACCCCAAGAACTCTCAAGAAGGGCCTTTTTCAGTGTCATTTTATAAATCTCGAGACTGTATGAATATATTAAAAAAATCTGGCTACTTTAATTACTGTTAAATTCTTCACTATTTAATCAGCTAGTGATGGAGATATATTATTAATACTACTACTAATAAATTCAATCCAGTATATAATTAAGTTGGTCTTTATCCCCATGCGAATGGAATAATGTGGTTTTTGGAATTTGTATCAGCGCGTGGACACGTGGGCCACCTCATATATTTCCAATGCGTCTACTCACGGATTCACTTGTCGTTGTCCTGATTCTGTTAAATTATTATTACTATATGTGTGTCTGTGTATGTGAAATATTGTGATTAATTCTATAGATTTATAGAAAAAGTGAGATCCGAACTTGAGATTTTATATCAAATTGATATCTATTTCATAACAGAGTGGATTCGATCATTTGCTAGCATCCTTCTTATGGGTTAATGATATCATTTAAAATACAAACTTGTGGTTTAAGAAATATTAATTAATATAATTAAAATAATAAATTTTATATGCTTTTTCCAAAAATACTGTATATACTTATGTTAAAAGATTAGAAAAAGAAAAAATATGACGGTTGGTATCCCAAGGACCAATTATGTGGAGCCAAAAAAATTCATTTTTCAACACTTAAAAGTTCTATTTTTTCAATTTAATTTAGTTGATATCAGTGTACATTAAATAGCGGTAAAAAAAAAAGAAAAAAAGTAAATAAAAATTGTACATATCTAGATTAGAAAGTATGTTATATTTTGAAATTAAAAAAAAGAAAGTGTAATATTAATTTGGGATAGAGGGAGTAACAATTAAATTAACACTTCTTTTTTTTTTTTCTTAACTCAAATAATTAGTACTTGATGATTATGTTTTTTGTGTGACGGTTACACAAATCATTTCCTATATGATAGAATATTCACCACATCTCTAGATATAATCCATCAAAATTGTATTCCTTTAAATAAATAAACTAGATTCTTCTTGTCTCCATCCCACTCAAAAACTTTCAACGCTATGCAAATTCTAGCCCCAAACGGAGTGCAACGACGCATAAAATCTCTGCCCACCTTCGTCGCCCCGCCACCCCAACATCTCCATCCAAAAAAAGTCTTAGCCATGTTCACAGTTCCCCTTCAATCACAATGCTCAGTCCCGATTTTGGCAAAGAGTGCAACAAAATTCTCAATCCTAGAACGCGAATCTTAGTCCCCGAACATCGTGCAACGGCACACAAAAATCCTATCCCGCCCTCAACACCTCAATTAGCGGCAAAATTCGAGCCTTGTTCGTACATCCCACCGTCAAACCCCGATTTTCATATATTCATATTCGTCTGTAATAAAGAATGAATATTGAACTAATTCATTAATGGAGAGATGTAACACATCATATTCATACTAAAATCGAAAAAACCAAAACCAAAATTTACATAAAACTTCAAATCAAATCAAACCGAAATAAGCTTAAAACTGAATTAACCGAACACCAAAATATTTATATAGTTATAAACCAAATCAAACCGAAAATAGACTTAAAATCGAATTAACCGAGCTAAATTAATAAAAAAATATAACAATAAGTAATATAAAAATTATTTTTTTATTTTTAATTATATTTTGGTTAGAATCGAACCGAACTAAGATTTGTTTTCAAAATCAAACCAGACCAAAATAATCGATTTTTTGATATCCTCAAACCTAACAAACCGACTTCACTTTCGACGCTTGCACTGAATAAAAAGTTCTTGTTCGGTTTGGTCAGTTTTTTCGATTTTGGATTTTTTTTTTTTTTTTGCTGACCCCTACTAAATAGTGATAGTTTTACTGCGAAGAATGATAATTTATGAACAAGTTTTCAGTGAAATCTTTTATATACGTAAGTTTATTCATGTAGGCGAAAACTTGGATTTACCGGTTGTTGTTTCTGGTGATGAAGATAATATAAAATCATAGTCGAAGAATTAATTTGTCTTACTAATCCTTATTTTGTTGGTTTTGCTAAGTGAATTCGTAATGTGACACTTTATCTCTAAAAATATCACATTCTCTATAGGAACTTGTACTTTTCCTTACGTAGGTGTCACTTTTAATCTGTATTAATTTATACCTTGTACATATTATATTTGTCGTGTTTTCCTCATTCTTCTTTGTTTGATGAGTGAATTCGCAACGTGTCATTTTCTCTTTAAATATGTCACTTGCTCTAAAAATAGTGGTATTATTAGTACAAATGTGTCACTTTTAATCTGTACCAATATATGTACTATGTTGCTTTTCCTTGTTCTTTATTATGCTTGCTTTTGCTGAGTGAATTCGTAATGTGACACTTTCTTTCTCAAACTGTGTATTTCTTTATAACCACTATTAATTTTCCTTACTAAAGTGTCACTTTTAATTTGTCTTATATTTCTAATACTTATCATTTTATGTGTATAAATGAGCACTTGGTGTAGCTGAATTAAATACCTATAGAGCTCTTATTGGAGGAGTCGTCACCTGGAACAACATTGTTGATTGTCTCTCTTTCACCTTTGAACTTTTTTGGTACTAATTTTAAAGTTTCACAATCTTGATGGGACAAATTGCAATTTGAAGGACCGTCGATCATGATGTTGATGCGCAAGTGATATCACAACACACGGGTAACAGCTCTGATGTAAAAAAGAAGCAAACTTGTACGAGTTTGTGGTCTTGATGGGGGTTACAAGTTTTGTAGAGTTTTCTTGATTTTTAATTAGTTCAAAATATATGTATACTAATTATTCGGTGGGAATTAGTGATCTATTCATGCTAGACTGAATGGACTTTCCTGGTTTTCAGTGAGTTAAAAATATTTGTATACATTTGGCACTATGCTGGAGGATGATATTTCATTTGTTTGTGAATAATATAAGTCATGTTGAACCCATTTGAGTTTTCATTTCTCATTTTTGTTTTGTTGATGTAAAAGTGACACGTTTCAAGCCAAAGTGACAATACTATGGGAAAAAGTGACATAGTTAATATGTTGTATTTTAAGTTGAATGATGATTATAATATAATAGGTAAAATTAACACATTTTAGTGCAAAAATAAATATTAATGGAAAAAGTGACAAGGTTATATGATAGTTAAATATTTGTTTATAATATAATGCGTGACAGTTTTAAGTGGAAAGATGACATGGTTTGGTTTAAAAGTGATATTTTTAAAGACAAAGTGACGGTGTTATAATTTAAGTTAAGTGTTTGATTAAAATATAATTTTTGAAGTGACATTATTTAGTACAAAAGTGACTTTTTTAGTACAAAAGTGACAATGTTAAATTACAATGAAAAGTGACACATTTTAGTGCAAAAGTAGTCATTATTCTCATAAAACCAAATAAAAGGAACTTTTTGATAATAATATTGGGCTAGGAAAAATGAAATTTCTACACTAAGCCACCTTTTTCCTTACATACCATACCCCAAAAATTGCAAAAATAGAAGGAGAGAACAGTGATAACTATAGCTTTCTTATAATTTATATAATCTCTTGGAAGGATTTTCACAGCTCACCGTCACAACTAAATATTTATTTCACCACATTTTGTGTGTACGACTTCACTCGCATTTGCATGGCTCAATAGAGTATGGTCCAAGCAAACTAGCGAAGCCCCACAAGCTAGGTATACGACTGGCAAGCTTCTTATGTCCAGTGTCAAAGTTGCTTAATTTCTACTATAATTTATTATTCTTGGAGGAATCAGCAGCCCTACAAACCTCTTTCAATTCAAATCCCGAGAAGGGTATGGTTCATAAACATGGGTTGATTATCAGCTCATGAACACATTCCACTTCCCAACCACCAAGAACTTAGGTTATTAATATGCACTATATACATGATCATCCACTTCGTATCACAATCGACAATATAAGCGCTCGGTCGATGTTGCAAATCATTGAGAGAAATGAACATAATCATTGTCCATCACAACGATCTTTGAGAATTGTAAAGGGTAATTGACTGGAAACATGCCAATTTTATAAACCAATATTCCTTAAAGATATTGAGTGTTATATTCTTTTTACCTAAGAAGGGTATATATCATTACCGGTGAATGCATTGATTGTACTAAAAAATAATTCTCAGAAATCAATTTCCGAATCCAACTCCAATACTTCACCAAATAAATATTGCAAATTCACACACTGAACCATAATTGGTATTGTCAATAAACCAAATACTATGGTTAGAAAAATTGGGTGACAAAACATGATTTAGATCGAACATCATTAGCAAAAACATATAACATAAATTAAAATATCAAACAATGACCAAAGACACAAATTATTAAACATCTAAAAATCATGATGCTAATAAACATAAGTAGCTTGAACCATATACACGAGGACCGATGATGGGTAAACGAGAAATGTGGAGGTTGTATACAAATACAAACCCTAAAATTGATCAATAGCCTTAATCCTTAAAGTTTATCAACAAAAACTGAGAATTTAAAATAAAACATATCAATTAAAACCAGCACCTTGCTTTCGACAAGTTCACGGAGAAATAAAGAAGAAATACTTATGATGATGCACCTTCAAGAAATAGGACAAGTGGGAGAGAGATTCAATTCCAGACGGTGGTTTCGCGAAATCTGGTGGACAATTTTGCGTCGACTGCACAATGAACTTGAAGAATTGAAGAAAGGAATCGGGAAAAGAGATAGATGGAAAGGAGAAGTACCAACAACCGAGATTTTTCATAGTATTATATGATTCTGACTGGAAATATGTGGTACTCCAACTAAGATTTTTCACGTGAACAGAGAAAAGTACAGTACGGAGGTGTTGATCTAAAATTTTAGGGTGTTGTGATCGAGAAGAGAAAAGGGAGATTTTCTGTGGTTTCTTTTACTTTTATATGGGATACATTTTGATGGGGCGGATCCGAGTTAGTGGTGGGTTTCGGCTTCGTAACATGGTAAAGGATTCACGTGACCGTCAATTTTAAATTTTTGCCATACTTGATCGTGGAGGGTATTTCAATTTTGTTTTGTGTATGGCTAAGTCTAAAAATTGAACTTGCGATCAATCATTAAAGATAAATTGAGTTCGGTTTACAAATATAACAAACAAGTTTCAACATGTTTAAACGCTCAATGTCAAACCAACTCCATAAATGAAAAATAACATGTTTAAAAATATCAAACTACTCAAAGCTTGATTTGTATTTTGAGCGACCAGAAATCTTGATTCGATTAATAATCAAATAAAATTCAAATACACTTTTGAAAAAATGATAAAATTCAAATAGGCTTAAAAATATAATAGTAGATGTTCACCTCACCTAATTGATATAACTGCACTGAATGGGAAAATGACTTCGATTCTTTTTTGGCGACCATAAATCTTGATTCGATTAATAATCAAGTTAAATTCAAGCGTACTTTAAAAAAATCAAGTCAAATTCAAATGTATTTTTAAAAAATTGTTAAATTGAAATAGGCTTAAAATTATAATAGTATATATTCTACTCACCTGATTGACTTAATTGCACTGACTGTGAGGATGGATAAAAAAACATGTGTGTAGTTGTTTACATCTGCTATCATTGACTTAGTTTGAAGGAATTTTCAAGTAAATTTGACTTGGACCAATGTTTTAGGTTTAAATTGATCTAAAAATCCAACTGGAAGACAAGGAGCCTCTAGTATTGGTGATTTAGGATGCCTCATGTCATGGGCTTATCTCTCGAACAAATATCCATACGGCCTTAGCTCCTTTCCGTCCTGTGCGATACCTAAGTCAGCCTCTCGACACAAGGAATTATGAAAGAAAGTGTTGTGGGCAAGGAAACGAAGGCAAAGAACAAGAGAAAGCTTGTGGGAATATATACATCTTTATTATGCTTGAAGAGACTTGCTTGCTTAGATGCTTGGTTAGTTACAAATGAGGAGCTCTACTCCTATTTATAGTTGTTCCACCTCCTAAAATGGAACTCTCTAGAAAACCTTTCAAATATCCTAGCATCACCTTCTTAATTGGAAGGATATAGAATGCCATACACTAATCTTGCCCCTAAGAAGACTCTAGACAAGTTTCTAGAGCTCTCTACACTATGTCCCTACATATTTACATGACCCTTTCTAGAGAATTCTACCATTCTCTACGCAATTCCTACAATATATATGCATAAACAAAAGAGATTCCACAATATTCTAAAAAGTTCTAAGCCTCTCCATGGCTTATCTCGAATTTCAGCCCCATAAGCTACTAGAATGGCCCCAAAACGTCCACATGCCTCCGCAAGGTTCTAGAAGCTTCCATCAGATTGGCCGACCCATGAATCTTCCCAGCCCGAACCTGATCGAGCAAGTCCAGCACATTTCTGGAAGATTCCGGACCCTTAACACATGGTGCCTCCCTTGCACCATATTTCCCATCTCGTGCACCTCCGTTATGTACGTTGGGTCATGCTCGTCCCGCCATGACCCAGTCCTCACGCGTGGGGAATGACATTCTCCCCCACCTATTTCGGAAACATCCTTGGTGTCGTGTCCCTCCGGTGCACCCGCGGTATTCAGGCTTCTCCGTAAGCTGGTTCTCTCTTAAGTAAGTGATCATCGGTCCTTCGTAGACCTGGATCGCCGATATAATCTCATTTTGCTCTCCGATAACTCCATCGTTGTGGAGATGTTCTTCTCCCTGAAGATGCATAGGGTCTTCATCGACGGCACCAACGCCGAGTTGTGTTGCGGCATGAAGTCCAATCCTAGCACGGTGTCGGCGCCATCCATCAGTGTGATGGAAAAGTCCACATGGCCCTCCCATGGTCCAAGGCATAGCTTGACTCCCTTGCCTACACCCGATATCGGTCTCGCTGGGGCGTTGATCATCTTGTTCCATGCTTTTGCCCCCGTGACTCGCACGTCGAGTTGTTGTGCCTCCTTTTGAGTTAAGAAGCTGTGAGTAGCCCCCGTATCCACTACTGTGCGTACCTCGTGCCCATTGATGCGGCCCCGCGCCAGCATCAACTCTTGCCCCATCGACATCTCTCTCTTGGGTGTGTTTCTCCTGCCTTCCATGGCATTAACCACCCGAATATCACCACAAAGCTGGGCCTCATCATCCCCGTGGTGCGGTTTTCCCTCCTCATGCGACCCTACCATGGCCAACAAGGATCCCAACCTAGGGCAATCCCTCTCCAAATGCGGTTCCTTGCATAGATAGAAACCCTTGGGTATGAAGACATTCTTCCTTTCCACATACTCCTTACGAGGGTAATGGTTGTCCTTTCTCGATGGACTAGCAGCATACTGATCTTTCCACCTCGGCGTGAATCTCAATTACTCCTGTTTGTCGCTCACGTCTTGCAGGTCTCCCCCATCCTTGGTCGAATGCTCCTCTTTTCGCCGTGAAATGGCCTGGAAATCCACCAATGACTCCAAATTCGCAATAGCCCCATCGACAGTCCGAATGTCCCGATGATGCAACTCCTGCCTATCCCAAGGTTGGAGCCCATCAACGAGATAGAACAGTAAGTCGTCCGAAGACATGTGAATTTATAGCATTAAGGTCGTGAACTCATTAACGTAGTCTTGGATTGAGCCTCTTTACCTCAGTTCCCGTGGCCTCTTGCGCGCCTCGTACACGACATTCTCGGGGTAGAATTTTCGCTTTAGCTCCCTGACAGAGTCACCCCATGTCTCGATCCGACACGTGCCCTGCTCGATGTCGGCATGTTTATGGCTCCAACACAACATGGCTTTGTCCTTAAGGTAAAGGGTTGCGGTCTTTATCTTAGCCGCCTCGTCCCGTATGTTGATGCCTTCGAAATACTGCTCCATGCCTTACAGGAAGTTGTCGACTTCCCTGGCGTCCCGTACGCTGTTGAACCCTGCTGGCCTCGAATACTCAAACCTCGTGGTTGAAACAGATGTGCTAGCCTCATTGCTAGCGACGACCCTCTTGCACATCGCCACGTCCTCCAGTAAGGCATTAACAATGGCTGCCATCTCATCCAAGCGTTCTTCAAACTTCGCACGAGTCTCCATTAACTCTTGGATCGCCTCGGTGCACCCATGGGTGGCGGCCATGCACCCTTACACGTCACCTTTGATCGACTCCACCTCTTCCAAGACGTGATCCTCCAACGTCTTGAAAATATGCCCGACCAGCTCAAGCCTCTCAGTGAACTCCCCTACGCATGATTCGTAGAAGGCACCTTTGTGTGGACCTTGCTACGATCTCGGTTCTTCTTCTGCTCGGTGGTGAAGAGTTCCCTCCCGCAGTTGTCTTTGACCACGTATGAGTTCTCCACAATGTCGGTCTTGTTTCCTCCAGCCATACCAAATTACACAACATGAAACCCCAACCTGGCTCTGATACCACTTGTCATGGACTTATCTCTCGAACGAAGATCCGTGCGGCCTTAGCTTCTTCCCGCCCCGCACGGTAGCTAAGCGAGCCTCTTAACACAATGAATTATGAAAGAAAGTGTTGTGAGCGAGGAAATAAAAGCAAAGAACAACATAAGATTTGTGGGAAAATATATACTTTTATTATGCTTGAAGAAATTTGGTTGCTTGAATGGTTGGTTAGTTACAAATGAAGAGCTCTACTCCTATTTATAGTTGTTCCACCTTCTCAAATGGAACTCTCTAGAAAACCCAACAAAAATCCTAGCATCACCTTCTTAATTGGAAGGATCTAGAACCTACACTAATCTTGCCCCTAAGAAGACTCTAAACAAATTTCTAGAGTTCTCCACACTATGTCCCTACATATTTACATGACCATTTCTAGAGAATTCTACCATTATGTAGGCAATTCCTAGAATATACAAGTATAAACCAAGGAGATTCTACAATATTCTAGAAAGTTCTAAACCTCTCCATGGCTTATCTCAAATTTCAACCCCATAAGCTACTAGAATGGCTCCAAAATGTCCACATGCCTCGGCAAGGTTCTAGCAGCTTCCATCAGATTGGCCCGCCCATGAATCTTCCCAGCCCAATGAGCAAGTTGCGTTGCGCTCATTTCTAGAAGACTTTGGACCCTTAGAACATGGTGCCTTCCTTGCACCATATATCCCATCCCATGCACCTCCGTTGAGCACATTGAGCCATGCTCGTCCTGCCATGACCCGGTCTTCACGCATGGAGCGTGACAATCTGCTTTCTTGTGAATTCTCAATTTTGTTCATGTAACTCTAGTGGGTTTGGCATGGCAATTTTATAGTCCTCTAGAAATCACCGAGTTGCCCAAAAGCAAGGGCTACGCATGAGCAAATGGAGAACCAACAACTCAAACAACCCCTCGCTAGCTGAAATATTCTTTTTATTTTTTATTTATTTTTCAAAATTGGAATGGGCTAGTGCCTGTCTCAGCCCCTACCTAATGATATTCAAAGCTCTCTCGATTTTAGTCCTTCATACATCAAAAAATGAAATATTTGACGAAAGTTTTCTATCGTGTATTTCCAATCTTCTTACCGTTCAAAATTTTATAGAACGATCGTCTCAAAGACAACACAGTGATAAGAGACTGAAAAAAGTACAAGTCTTATCAATATTCTACAAAATCAGCCTTAAAATTGCTGAAATGAAATTTCTTCAACAAAAAAACAAAGGAGTCTGCTTAACAATTGGCTCATTAATCTCTATAATCCCTCAATTAGAGGGTCTCTGGCATGCAGAAAATAGCTGCCAGCTTATGAAAGCCATTACCAATGAAGTGAAGAGCTCGAACCCTACCACCTTCGGAAAGTGCCAACCCAAGCCTCCTTTCAGATAACTGAAAAAAACATGTATAATTAACAAAAGGATGAGCTTTCCAAAATGACAAAACGAGTACATAACTTAAAGCATATTAGATGAACTGTACCTTGTAATAGACGGCATTGTTGCAACAATCCCGGCGCAAGCATATATAATGGGAATCAAAGTCTTGGGCTTGTTTTTCCTGAGCCAGATTAAAGAGCCTAATGCAGCAAGTGATATACTCAACACCTGAAATGCAACGGTTTCATGAAATTCGGCCCAAATTTCATAGGAATTTCAAAAGTCCATAGGAATAACAACAAAAACTAACCTTAAAGTTTAGCCTTTAAAAAAATAGAACTATTGAGATTTGTATTTACATAGTAAATACCCCCTCTTCAGGGTCAATTTGTAAAACAAAAAACAAATGTCAAGGGGGGATTTGTAATTTTGAAAGACAACTGGGTTTTAGTGATTAGGCCAAATCTCAGGGGGTAGTATTGTAATGAACCCAAACTTATATGTTTAAATGAAAAGTCTAATCTATTATCTCTGGTAAGAAAAAATAAAATGAAATCTCATACCAAATTAGCATTTGCTTCGAGACCCTGCAAAATGAAGTCCCAAGTGAACTCTAAACCTCTAGCCCCCACCCAAAGGGGAGCCAGCCTATGGAGAACAGAATCAGCAAACGCCCAACCTGCCAACAACGAAATTGAACCTTAAAAATACCAACGGGAAATTTTAACTTAATCAACTGTTGAAAGTTTTCGTACTCCGCACATGCCAAATCTAAGGCTGCAACTAGGTATGAAGAGTATCCAAGGATAAATGAACAGTTTCCATATGATTTTATTCTCAACACAAAGGAGAGACCTTTTCAGAAACAAAAAGGCACACAGAGTATAAGAGCAGCTTATAAGGTACACAGAGTATAAGAGCAGCTTATAAGGTATACAGAGTATAAGAGAAGCTTATAAGGTTCTGACAAGCAAGCACATCTTGATCGCTGAAAGAAAGCGTAAAGTAATACACAGCTGCTGAAATATGCAAACAAAGAAAGGGGAAGGGGTGGGGGTGGGGGTGGGGGAGTATCCCTTACAGCCGTAGTCAAGTAGGACCAAATGTTGATAAAGAATGACACTCACCAAGTCCAACAGCTTGGAATTTGTGATTTTGAGAAATATTCCTATGAGTTAACTGTGTCAAGGCAAAATAAAGCCCGGCAACATCTATGAACCCAATCACAGCTTTCAATAATTCCTGAGAGAGATTCGATGAAAAGTAATTAAAACTTTGAACAACAGATCCATAGTCAGATAAAAAAAATCCTCAACCAAACAATTAGAAGGTAATAAATTACATAGAGAACACAAAAATTGCCATACGAAGTACGAAAAAAACTGAGATTGTGTTAAATATCTATAAAAGGCATACCTGATACGGATCAAAACTGTCACTTTCCGATACATTAAGAAATGTTGCAAGACAAACAAGCTGCAAAAGCAATGCAATGGATAAGAATTCATGAAACATTATATTCAGTTCCATTAATTAAGCCTAATTGAAAATGCCGAACCTTTACTAATGCTGTAACAAGATAAACAACAGCTGTCTTAACTGAAGTACCAATCGTATCATATTCAGATCTGTCGAAGAAAACTGGTCAATATGATCTAATAGTAAAATAAACAAGCTCGCAAAAAACTTTCTATAAAAAGTAGTCAAACAAAATCAAATCTAATGAAACTGAAAATATAAAGTTAAAACAGTTGCTTCACAGCTATATCAAAAGATAGAATAGTGTACCCAAACAAATCTAGTTCAATTGGCTTATATTTGCACTATATGAATGTGGTATCTACGTGATTGCCCAATCAAAAATTGCTCATATAATTCATAACCCAACTCAATCAACAGCATATCTACTTTAACCACATTCGAATCAAATCCAAATCTTCCATTTTTAGAGCAATTTATAATTTACATTCCTCCGAAATCATCTTAAAACATCAAAATGCTCAATTACGGAACACGATTGAACGAAACAGAATAAATTCAGCTCTGCGAGTAAAAAGTCCCCGTTAATTCAAATAGATCCGGCGAACAATATCACAAATTCAAGGGGATTAAAAGTAAATTAAAGGGAAAGGGGCAAAATTAAGCTCACAGGGGGGTGGCGGAATAGTAAACGGCGTGAGGGCCAAATGTGAGAATTGCACAGTTGAAGAAGTGAAACATCGTCATCTTTACTTATGCTGCTCCGCCAGTTAGAGAGATCCCAAAAATCTGAGTCTAAATTTAATTGATAATAGTATGGAGTTTCAATTTTCTTTTTCCCTTTTTTTTTTTTCGCAGGGAAGTGTAATAAATTTGAACTCTATATAATTGAATCATGGTTGGGCTTCTAATAACCAGCCACGGTTGGTGGCCCAAACGCCCAAGTTTTGTCCAAGAAAAGAACAGAAAGAAAGAAAGAAAATAATGAAAATAAAAATTTGGGGGAAATATCATTTCGTTCATTTTCGTTTCGTTTTATTAAAAAATAATGAAAATAAAAAATTTAGGAAGATAAAATTTTTTGGTAAGATAATGATTGGATATAATATTTTTGAGTAAATAATTGGAATAAAATTATTTGGTAAATAAAATTTCAAATGGGACCCACAAAAGTTTTTGTGTGGTGAGAATTAATGATAGCGGAAATATGAGAGAGAGGAAATAAAATAAAGTGTTTTTGTGGTAGAAAATTAATGGTAGTTGTAAAATAAAAGAGATGAGGGAAATAAATTATATAGAAATAAGGAAAAACTTTTTTTATGAAAAAAACTCAAATGGGACCTACAAAATTTTTTGTGTGGTGGGAATTAATGATGGTGGAAAGATGAGATAGAGGAAATAAAATAAAAATTTTGTGTGGTAGAAAATTAATGGTAGTTGTGAGATAAAATAGATGAGGGAAATAATGAGAAAAACTTTTTTGAGGAAAAAAATTTCAAATGGGACTCACAAAAGTTTTTGTGTGGTGGAAATTAATGATGGTGGAAAGATGAGACAGAGGAAATAAAATAAAAATATTGTGTGATAGAAAATTAATGGTAGTTGAGAGATAAAAGAGGTGGGGGAAATAAATGAAATAGAAATGAGGAAAAGCTTTTTTGAGTTATAAACAATCATTTATTTGCCTTTTTTTTTTCTTTTGCTAGTTGTGGAAAATCAAATATTTTGGTCTCCAATCGCACAACCTTTTTCAAAAGATGATATTTTTACATTCTTATCCCAAATATATTTAAACTTTATAAATTTATTTTTAAAAATATCTAATTATTGTAAAAATATATTTTTACATGGTTTTCAGTTGGTTTCCAATTAGTTTTTATATTCTAATATTAGGAAATAAACTTTATCAAAAACATGTGCTTTTATATGATTTTCAGTTTATTTTCAATTTGATTTCTATACCCTAATAAATTAAAAATTGAATCTGTCAAAATATGTGTTTCTATATTATTTAAAGTTTGTTTCCAACTGGTTTCTATACCATAATAATTGGGAAAGTGAACCCTCTCTAAACATCTATTTGTATATTATTTAAAGTTTGTTTTCGATTGATTTCTATACCATAATAATTGGGAAAGTGAACCGTCAAAACATGTGTTTCTTTATTGTTTCCATTTGGTTTCTATGCTCTAATAATTTGGAAAGTAAAGTGTTTATTATTTAGTTTGTTTGTAATTTGTTTCTATATTGCAAAATGTGAACTCCATGAAAACATGTATTAGATTTTTATACATATATTATATTTTTGTATTGCTTTCAATTTCTTTCCAGTACAAGATAAATAAGTAAATAAATAAATAGCAAGTTACAAAGAAAAACAACTTGCTTTCATCACATATATCACATAACCATCCAATAAAAACATAAAAATGTCATAAAATCTACTTGGTTTCTAAGAACATCATAGTACTTAAATGGAAGAAAAAAAAAAGATATCTCCAACAAATTACGATAGACATTTCAATTTAAGAAAGTAATAATATCACAAATACTAGTTTATGGTGCGATTTAAAAATGTATTGCACGAGAACATTAGAAAATAAAAATAAAAAACCAACTCTGCATATCAAATTGTCAATCACATGTATCGTTTGAAGTTGTAATCCTCTAATAAACTCATTTCAGAACTTTAAGGATTTAGTCACAGTTCCATGAGTTCCCTAGCAGTGCCGCTAAGTTAATTTTATTTATACAATTTTCTTCATAGCTTTTTTTTTTTTTTTTTGGAATAACCAATCCAATATGCACAAACAAAGAACCAAACACTCATATAAAAACTAAGAAAAACAGAATTCAAAAGTACAAAAGAAAATGTGAACAAAACAAAACCGGCAGAAGCTCGCTGCTTGCCAAAGCCTGTCACTCCAAATTTGAGTCCGATTCGTAGCCTAAATCCAATTATCACTACAAAAAAATTACATGTTTAATGACGATTTTTTTCCCACGCATAAAAATTTGTAATAATATGTTATTCAATGGTGACAATTTTTGTTTTTGTCGCGAAATAATACACTTTCATGACATTATTTATTTTTGTCATCATCGATCTAATTTTCCATCACTAATTAGCGTATTTGATGACGATTAAATAAAATTTGTCACAATAATAGAATGATAAAAAAAATAGTTAGGAGAGATACAGTTCAATGACGAACTGATAACAAATGGTGACGATGTTTGGTGTCACAATAAGTTTTTTTTTCGTGACAACACTATATTTGTTATTATTTTCTCCATGCAAAATGGTGACGACATCTAGTGTCACGACAAGTTTTTTTTCATGACAACACCATGTTTTATCACTTCACCAAGAAAAATAGTGACAACCTTATTTGGACACCAAAGTATTTTTTGGTGACGACAAATATGAATATTTCATTCACACCAAGATTTAGGAGGTGACTTTTCCAATAACAATATGATAAATATTGGTGATAACATCTAGTATCACTACGTATCTTTTTTATGAAAGTATCATATTTTCTCAAGACTTTCTCCAAATTCTAGAATCAAACTGGTCATCGAGCCATTATTAGTTAATTATTATTATTATTATTATTATTGTTGTTGTTGTTGTTGTTGTTGTTGTTATTGTTACTACTACTACTTCTACTACTACTACTACTACTATATGAATGGTTTAGAAATTATTAAATTATGAAATTAATAATATAAATAATAATAATAACAGTAGTAGTAGTAATAATAATAATAATAATAATAATAAGTAAAAGTCGTCATTTTGAGTAAGTAATTTAATATAAGGAGCCAAAATATTTGGGGAGCACTCATTGCTTCCAATGAGTTTGGGATGCAAATGAAACGAATCGAATAGCAAGATACTCGATTCGTGTTTGACATATTCAACAAATATTCGTATTCGTTAATATACAAATTTGGATGTTGATTCGAATATATTCCTATTTGACTTACAACTTGAATGATTTTTTTTCTACAAGTAAGATATCAATTAAATTCTAAAATAAAATATATCTCATCCCAACTATACATATACTAAATGAAAATATTAATAACATACGTGTCCGCTTAGTAAACTTCGGGCTGACCTATAATTTTTTAGCAAACTTCGGGATGACGTGTAATTTTCTAGTGGTTCGCAGTCTTACTTGTGCATTATAGAGGTTTGAATACTTATTAAAATATATAAATTCTAATTATATGAGTCCTTAAATTTTAATTACAGGAGTCTCATATGTTTTAGGTCTAAAAAAATAACTTTTAGGAGGTATGGGGTTTGAACACACAAATTTTTACTTGTGAAACCAAGCCTGCAACCACTCCACCAAGTTCTCCTAATATTATATTTTTAAAAAATAAATATTATTATTTAGAAATAAGCTTCATCTTTCTTTTAACCTTACATAACTTATATTGAATTGATTTCATTTACACTTTAAATAAGTTTCATCTTTATTTTTCAAAAATTATTTTAATTATGATAAATTAAAAAATAACTATTAAATAAAAAAACACTATTTAAAAAAAGAATATTATCAAATGATAAAAAAAAGGAAAAGTAAATTATGTATCTAGTTTAATAAATAATTCTTTTTCTAAATAATTATTTAATAAAATATAAAACGAAGAACATGAAAACCAAAATATAAAATTTTATAATATAATACTAAATGAATCTCGAAGCTTGAAATCAGAAAAATATATAATAAATTATAATTATAATTTATATAATTATTTTATAAATCTAAAAAATAAAAACTTAAAAATAATTATAGACTAATAATATAAGCCGTTAAAAATCATAAATTAATTTAAATATGTATTTAGTCATTAATAATTTCTTAATATAATTTAAAAACTAAAAACATAACATAAGTATTTTTATGTATTATAAAATTAATCTCAAGATACATTTAAATTATACAAAAATATAATAAAGTTTGATTAACTTCTAAATAATTATTTCAAAAGTCTGAAAAGGAAAAAAAATGAATTTTATAAATAAAGAAAACTACTATACAAACAAGATGAGAAAAAAGTATAAAAAATGAAATATCGGGCAACATAATTAATTGAGGACTTTTTTTTAACAAAATATAAAATATTAATACTAATTAGTATTAAAACTTGAATAAAGCAAATTATTAATAAACTATTATTTAAATTTATATTTTTTAATAAATATAAAAAGTAAAAAAAAGTATTATAGAATAAAAATATAAGCCGTTAAAAAATTATAAATTAAGTTAAATGAATATATATAAGAATAATTGATTAATCATGAGTAATTACTTAATATATTTAATAATAAAAATATAATAGATGGTAATAGAAGGAAAATAAAAATATTTGAAAAAAAACAAGGAAGCAAAAGAAACATATATACAAGGGGATTTGAACAACAAACCTAAATATTAGAGTATTACATTATAACCACTACGCTAGAAGGTGTGCTTGCGGAGCAACCATTGCTTCCATTGAATTAGGGTCGTAAACGAAATGAATCGAATATCAGGATATTCGATTCGTGTTTGACAGATTCAACAAATATTTGCATTCATTAATATACGAGTCTTAATATTGATTTGAATTCAATTCGAATAAATTTTCGTATTCGAATTACAACTTGAATGATTTTTTTTAAGTAAGAATATCAATTCAAACTTAATATAAAATATACCCATAATATATATCCCATTCCGTATATATATACTAAACAAAAACATTCATATCCTACGTATCTGCTTAGTAAATTTCGGGCTGACGTGTAACTTTCTGGTGGTTCGAGTCTTACTTGTGAATTGTAGAGGTTTGGAGACATATTAAAATATATAAATTATAATTATATGAGTTCATAAATTTTAATTATAGGAGTCCCATATTTTTCATGTCTAAAAATACAACTTTTAGGAGGTATGGGGTTTGAACACACAAATTTTTACTTGTGAAACCAAGTCTGGAACCGTTCCACCAAATTCTCCTAATAATATACTTTATAAACAAAAATATAATTATTCATAAATAAGTTCCATCTTTCTTTTAACTCTACACAACTTACATTGAATTGATTTCATTTACACTTCTTTTTCAAAAATTATTTTAATTATGATAAATTTGAATTTTTTTAATAAATTCGAGAAAAAAATACTATTCAAAAAAAAGAAAAAATAAAGAATATTATAAAATAATATAAAACAAATAAGAAAACTAAATTATGTATCCAGTTTAATAAATAAAATTTTATTTTCTAAATAAATAAACGAAGAAAACATGAAAACCAAAACATAAGATTTTATAACATATAATAAATAAATCTCGAAACTTGAAATCAGAAAAATATATAATAACAATAACTTTAATTTATATAATTATTTTATAAGAAAATAAAAAACTTAAAAATATTATAGACTAATAGTACAAGCCATTAAAAATTATAAAGTGATTTAAATAAATATTTGATCATTAATAATTACTTAATATATTTTTAAATAATATATAACATAAATTTGTAAAGTATTATAAAATAAATCTCAAATATTTTTAAATTGGACTAAAATATAATAAAGTTTGATTCATAAACCAGAAAAAAAAATTGAATGTTATAAAATAAAAAACAACTAAATAAATAAAACAAAATCTTCTTGATTCGAAATGCATCAGAAGTCGACAAGTCAAAAGCGAATCAAGGAAATTTTGCCACGTGTCAATAGAAACTACGGTTAGACAACAAATAGGTTAGGTCTTAATGCAATTAGTACGATGGGGTTGAATATTTATAGTCTTAAATTTATATTATTTTTGATTTTGATTTATTTTATTTTCCTATTTATTTAATAATTATTTATAATTTAATTATAAGTTTTTAAATTATATTATGAAATCTTATTTTATATTTTTTATGTTTAGATTGAGTTTCTTAATAATATTCAATTACATACTTAGATTATTGCAAATAACTCCTGATTTACTTATATTTTTTGTTTGAAATTCAAATAATAAAATTTATTTTAAATTTTATTATAAATACAATTTATTTCTTATTTCAAAATTATTTTTTCCCAATTAACATTATCTTTTAATTAATATATATATTTCTCTTCTAATTATATATGATATTTTATATTTTTATATTAGAAGAATAAAAGGTATTATTGAATTAGAAAAAAAAATATTAAATTAGGCAAGATATAATAAAATGGAAAAGATTAAATTAGGCAAAATATAATATAAGAAAATATATTAAATTAGGTTGATATTAGACTCTTATATTTTAGTATTCAATATATTATAGAATCCAAACCTCCAAAATTCACCAATTAAGTATTCAAACTACAAGAAAATTACATGTCTGCCCAAAGCTTACTACACATACACGTAGGATATAAATATTTTTGTTTAGTATATAAGTGGAATATATATATATATACTAGTGTAACACCCGTGCATTTCACGGGATTTGTAATAATAAATATTAATTTTGCATTCTTGAAAACATATTAAAATCATGACATAAATTGTTCAACTCTAATTGTGAAAAACTTATTTGGAAACAGTTTCTTTGTTCCCCTCGTGTTATACGCGGGATTTGTACACATTTTGCTTCAATTTCTAAATATATTATATGTAAAATTGTTATTATTTTTACGTTCATTTTGGGGAGTTTGTGAAAAAATAACATATTTCCAACCTGGTCATATACTACCGATTACAAACTTATGACTTTCATTTTAAATGCCGTAGAACTTCTTTGTTAACTACATTTCTCGTCTTATTCACAGTTAAACCATTTTCGTCGCAGCATAGAATTTTCAATCCTTTTCTTCTTTTGACTCTCGAGATAGCCACATAAAGTTGACCATAACTGAATACCGGTCTTGGCAGATAAAGGACAACATATAAGAGTATTTGTCCTTAACTCTTATTTATAGTCATTTCAAAGGAAATAATAATTGGAAACTGCCTCATTTGAAATTTAAACGACAATCTGCTATCAGAAGGGCTCAATACCATACGTGGAATAAAAACTCTGGTCCCGATATTGTCTTCCGATAGAATCTTCGCTTCAATGATTCTTTCGCCAAGCCGTGTCACAACCAACCGCATGCCATTGCATAATCCTGAGGCTTGATTCGTATTCCGTATTAACATCACTGGAACTCCCACCTTCAACTTCAATATGTGGTTTGGTATTCATGAACACTTGATCGTGTTCAAGAAATTGGCCGAGTATACCTCATTCTGATTTTCTGAATCCGCAAATGTTTTGCATATGCTGTCAGAATTAAGATATTCCCATTCCTCTCCTGGAATCATAGACATCACATAATCATTCACCTCCTCCACAATACTATATTGGTCGGTGCCAGTATTTCTCTCTCTTCCAAAATGCAGAGGTCAAAAAATTGTCTAACAGTGAAGGATAAGTGCGTTAAACAATAGCTGCTACATGGTTATCTTCGGAAGAATGGATCAATAAATCTTCAGGAATATCAATTAAAGTTTCCCATCAACCTCTACGTCGATCTATCCATCTCCAATTTTGAGTATCCATTCGAAGAAATCTTTAATCTCCTACGAAGTCATGATCGTCATTGATTGCCCGACACTCAATTTCATATTCCTTGTCAACCGTAGGACTTTGCAATGATCCCATCTAGAAGAACTTATACTCGAGTAAACAACATCCTCCCTACTTCCTTTGGTATAACTGAAAGAATTTATCGAAAGTCTCCTCCAAGAACAATAACATTCCCCACAAATGGTAGGGACATTCGCGGCTCACTCGTGATATTCCTGAAACTTCTGTCCTATGCTTCCAAGCAGAATCTATTCATCATTGGCGCTTCATCCCAAATTATCAGTTTTGTCTTGTGTATGAGAGTCGCTAAGTCTGTATCCGGTGTCAATCCACAAATTGATTGTTCTGATGTATTTATTGGTATTCCAAACATAGAATGAGCAGTTCGTCCCGACGGCAATAAAAGTGTCGCAACTCCACTTGAGGCAACATTAAGAACAATTTCTCCTTTGCATCTTAATGAAGCAGATAAATTTCTCCATACGAATGTCTTTCCCGTTCCTCCAAATCCATAAACAAAAAAGACGCCACCTTTTCCAATGGTCGCCGCACTTAAAATTTCTTTATAAATAGTTCGTTGCTCATCCGTCAATGATGTACACAAATCATTGTGATCAGTCTCCAAGAGTCTTCTATCATAATTAAGTTCCTGCTGAATAAGTTTGTTATTTCTTTCCATAATCAAAGCATCATTCGGAAGAGGCATATCATTGAAGCTCCTAAGTGATTCTTCAACTGGTCATCACTAAGTTTCATATCTTCACGGATAATACAAACATGTCATCTAATATACCCAATAAATCACTTAAATATTTTCTTATGCCTGAGTAACCTATTAATTAGATACAGACTAACTGTACCACTTTTAATTATATTGTTATCCAGGATCAAAATTTCCCATATTGAGGGGTGATATTCATTCCCTGCAAATGACTTAGCTATCCTAATATATAGATATCATTTAATATATAAATTTGAAGTAGATTTGATGATCAAAAATTACAAAAGATGCAGTCCCTGATGTATCCTCAGTCTTGACATGACTTTGTACCTACAATTACGGATACACTAAATATTAGACAACATGCACTTTTTTCTTTCAAATATATATGCAACAGTTAATAAATTAAATGTAAGATGATTGAAATTACTTTGTTGTAACCGATTTTGGCGGACCGTCGCACTTCTCACACCAAAGAGAACCATTTTCATCAGTTACCTTCCTAAAACATTTGTTGCAAGAGATATAAAACCAATTGAAATTGGTCTGTATGCTTAGAATTCTACCAAYTACAATYKAAGAACACTCAWAGGATTTCATCAAAATCTTATTTGTTATTCATATATCTCAATCTATGTTTTAAATCTAAATGAGAAAAAAGGTTTGCTTATATAAGAAAAAGTTATAATTTGTATAGTTACCTCTGTAATTGAATCCAAATCAGCAATACTTGTATTCCAGCGAGCAAAAATCAGCAAACGTTGTTTCAGAGCGATGTGATGTTGAATTTCTCGACGTACGGTAAGGTGAAGTTTCTATGAATTTTCTCACTGTTGAGAGATAATTAAAAAACTTAACACAAAGTCTATGAAATACTTTGTAAAAATAATTCATTTTTAAATAATTTAATAATAATTATGTTCTTTTTCTTGCACTCATAACCCATTTTTAACTATTAAAGTCATTTCTAAATGTATATAAAAATTATCATGAAATACTTTGTAAAAATCAGTCATATCTATTTTGAATAATTTGATAATAGTTATGTTGTTTTTCTTGTATTCATAAGAACTCACTTTGATCATTTCAAAAACATATTAAAAGTAGAGAATGTTACCTCTTCCTAAATTCTGCAATCTCAAGAATATCATTAATCAACAATCTGCTAGCATAAATTGAGTTCTGTAGATACTTCTCAACTTCAAGAAAATTTATAGTATTAATATAATATTGAGTGAGGACTGAATGTATTGTTTACACCATCATAGTTCTTCGAAGTTTAGAGATAAAGATGATATATATATATATATATATATATATATAGAGAGAGAGAGAGAGAGAGAGAGAGAGA
>BMAC01000298.1:947408-1015051 GCA_014905375.1 Phtheirospermum japonicum | reverse complement strand
CATATATTATACGATAAACATGCTATCTTTCCATTTAATAAAGATGAGGTTTTCTACGGAGGAACCCGTTGTACTTGTCTGTCGATAAATACTCCATAATGGAATGCATGTGTTAATAGAGAATAATATTTATTCTTTTATATACTAATATTAATTTTCAAATGTCTCGTTTGACCTTCGAATTTAAAAATCATTAAAAGAATATAATAAATATTTAATAAATATAAAAGAAAATATAAAACAAAACTAAAAAAAGTAGAAATAAGTTTATAAAAAAAATATGAAGAAAATATAAATATATAAAGTTGTTTGAAATAAATATAAAAATATATAAATAATACATAATAATTAGTTGACAAGTTTCCAAAACATAAAAAAGAAAAAGAAACACATAAGTATTTTCAAAGCTTTAAAATCAAATAGATAAAATATAAGAACTTAAAATTAAATTATAAATATTTTTTAATAACTATGAAAAATTAAAAACAAACCAACAAATCAACAGTAGAATAAAAATAAATATAAAATTCATAAAATAAGTTAAACTAACTATAATAATATATAGTTAAATTCTAGAAAATTATTAAATAAATAAGAAAATAAAAAATCGAGAAAAATATAAAATCAAAGGGAACCAATAAAATCAATTTCAAAAATATAAAATAAAAAAATATAGAAATCTAAAAATATATAAAATAAATCTGAAAAACAAAATATAGATCTATAATTTTTTACTATCTATAAATAAATATAAAATAACTAAACACAAAAACGCAAAATCGAAACATAAACATTGTCAAATGATGTAAAATAAGATTATTATACTTAATAAATCCATGTAATCATAATATTAAATCTTATTATTATATTACAAATATTTATTTAATAAATATATAAGCATGAATAATAACTTAATAATTTTAATAACAAAAAATACAACAAAAATTTACAAAGTATTACAAATTAAATGTCAAAATACTCTTAATTAGATAAAGATATAATAACTTGTGATTAACTTCAAAATAGTTATAAATCTTTATATTTACTTATAATGATTTTGTAATTTTTTTCTGTATTATATTATGTCATTTTATAATAATTACATTTTTATGTTATTTTAATAATAATTTATAGTTTTAATATTCTGTCACTAATATTATAAGATTTTAACATTTATTTTTTATTTTTTATTTTTTGATGACTTTTTAATCTTCAAATTTATTCAATAAGTGTTTCTAAGATAATTATAAATCCTCTCTATTTTATACATTTTATAGTATTATTATTGTTATTATTATTATTATTATTATTATTATTATTATTATTATTATTATTATTATTATTATTATTATTTGTGTCCTATATAGAAAACATACTTCGAAATATTGTACAAGAGTGTCGAACTTGAGATTTAATGGTCTGAGTAAAATATTTTAATGAAATGAGGTAACACATAATTCACTCAATTTGTTTATCATTATTTTATGCTTGTTACTTTATATTAAGCAAGTGATATAATCAAACCACTTAGCTTGTTTCATATTTTATGTGTAACTGCCTGAAGAAAGGTTTAAATAGATTGTCACGCGTTCAATAGTACAAATTGTCGAAATTCTTCAAAAAATTGAAAAAAGAATGTATTGTCTATGTTTTTACTTTGACAATAATTTTAATTTTTAAAATAACACATCAATTTAAAAAGAATAGAACGTCACTCCGATTTTATTATGCTAAAAAGACTCAAATTTTTTGTTGTTTTAATAGAGTGAGAAAAAAAGCAACTTTGTTATGCTAAATGACTAAAAGTTCTTATTTGGGATTTTTTTTCTTGGTAATAGAGTGAAAATAATATATTTGGAAAAAAAAGGAAGCAAGAATAACATATATACAAGGGGATTTGAACCCCCAAACCTAAAAATTGGAGAAAGACATTATAACCACTACACTAAAAGGTGTACTTTGCTAAAACTTTGCAATACATAAATTTTATACATAACACACATAAAAATATAGTAATTTCTTCAACGGAATAAATCAATCAGAAATTTATGACCAATAAAAATAAAAATAAAAAATCTTGCACAATATACTGTAATATGATAATTATAAAATAAGTTAAAATATTGTAAAAAAACCTTGAATATTCTAAGTTCTAAAAAATATGAAACTTAATAACTGACAATAAAAAAAATGTAAAACTGATATGAGAGGGGATCAAACTTTATATCTCATAAATAAGATTTCTCTTTATTAATATTAATATTAATATTATTATCATTATTTTTTTTTTATTTGTTCATGTCATGTGTATTAAACATATTACAAGATAGTGGAACTCATAACTTAATGGTTTAAGTAAAATACATTAATGAAGTGAGCTGATGCATAATCTACTTAGTTTGAGATTTATTATTTCATCTTATATAAGAGACCCCATCAATATATGCAATTCATAATTAGGATAATTCTACGAAAAATAACCCATTGTAATTGCCTACGAACAAGTAACCCCTAAATGATTGTTAGGTGCTCAACGACACAAATAATTTTAATTCTCTAAATATTTACTTTTAGATATTTATTTAGTTTTTAATAACTACAATTGACTAATTTATATTTTAAAAATGTCAAATCAATATTTTTAGTAACAAAAAAAATCATAAAAATATATAAATCATATAAATAAATTTGAAAATATTAAATTGACAAAATAAATCTAAAAAGATATAAATAATTTAGAAAGAGTTATTTAATAAAACCTAAAAACTGGAAAAAAAAACAAAAAAACAAAAACAACTTTAAATTCATATTAAAAACACACACACTATGTAATCATATAAATAATATATAAAAACATATAATTAAAGTCTAAATTAGTATTTAATAAATCTAAAAAATGAAGATGAGAAATAAAAAAATTAAAATTAAAATTAAAACTCATAAAATAAGTTTAATTAACTATTAAAACTTATAATGAAATTGATTAAAACTAATTACTAAAGAAATATTAAAAACTAAAGTAAAATAATATAAATTAACTAACCAGGTAGAAGTTTTCTATTTCTAGTTCTTTTATATATATATATATATATATATATATATATATATATATATATATATATATATAATAATAATAATAATTAAATGTATAATTTAGGAACTTAATGTAAAATCCATAATTTCTTTTACATACGAAGTCTATGAAAAATAATTAAATAAAATAGGTTAAATACTTTACAAAGTAATCATAAAATAAAAATAATATTAGGGAAATTTTACGGGAAGACAACCCTTGTACCAGTCTATACACATGCATCTCTATTCGTGTAATTGGATTTGTTTTAAATCAAGTCTCATCCATCCAGTAATAGTAAAAATAAAAATAAAAGAAACTAAAATCTTACTATGATTGTACCCCATTTGTTGAAAGTTACACCTTCTGGCGAGCCTTTCGATCGAGGTATTTATTTATATTACTTTGTTGAGATTTATTTATATTACTATAAATTTATAATCCTAAAAAATAAAACAATTAAAATATGAAATTAGTTAAAATAAATATGAAATTGAATAAATAAATCTTAAGAAATACTTTATAAATGAAAAATTATAATAAATATTAAAAAATAATAAATAAATAAAAATATAAAATTACTTAAAAAAACATCAAAAGCTATATTCTAATTATGAATAATTAAAAGGCAAATATAATAAAGATTAAAAAATCAATAAAATTAGAAACTTTGTATAATAATATAAAGTAAATATAAAAAAGAATTATAATAGGATTACAATGTATAATATTATATTATACTACAAATAAAAAAATATATTATTAAATCATGTCAAAAAATATCATATTTTAATTGAAGATATTTATTCAATAAAATGAAAAAAATTAAAATCATAGATAATATTAAAATTGTATAAAATAAATCTCAAATATTTTAAAATTAAATTGTGATCTAAACTGAAAGAGTAATAATCTGTTAGGGTTAATCTATAATTTCTGAAAACTTTGAGAATTATAACTAACAATTAGGCGGTCCTAATTATTGGAAACATAGATATATTTCAAATCCCTAACTCCCTTCATCATTTTCTCCCAGTCATCTCCCCCCACAGCCAGACGGGAATGCCCGACGGTGAGTTTGGGGCTGTCGTACAGAGCAGGCGGCTTGGGCAGGGGTTTTGGATCGGACTTGGCTCAGATGCGTGATTTCAAGCCTCTGATATGCTGGGTTGGCGGCGAGAAGTGGTGAGACGACTAGGTTCGATGGCGCAAGGTCGAACGACTGCCAATTAGTTGATATGGGATTGGGGCTATAGTGAAAGGCATTCTAATTTGGGGATGATTTGACGGAATTTTTTCATGGTTGGAGTTTCTGAAGGAGCTCTGGTCTTGGAATGGATGGTTTGGTTTATATGAGTGTTGGGATTGGTCCATCTCTGTGGGGTGCTGGGTTCAATAGGTGTAGGCGTTGACCTAACTTACTGAATTTGGTTGCGGATTGGTGGTCTTTGCTAGGCTTCGGGCTCAGATGGTGAAGCCGAGTTTCAGACACAGACACAGTTGTGCCTAGTGTTTTTTTTTTCTTTTCTTTCTTTTTTTGGCTGGACTTTAGCCAACGAATTGAGTTCTGGGCTATATATTTTCATAGAACTTGATGGTTATGAGTTTTGAGATATGTTTTTGGACAGATGGTGATGTAGCTTGCTGTTATTCTCTCTCTCTCTCTCTCTTTTTCCCTGGTGTCTGTAGTTGGGCACATACTAGAGAAAATTAAATCGGCAGCCCTAATTCATAGCCCTGTCTCTATTTCTTCTTCCCCGATTTCTAAATCGGTCGACACCCTTTGATCCATCGGTAGTAGCGTGCGGTATGATCCGCAGCGGTAAGCACGGTGGAGGCGATGCTCCGCTCCTGGTGCTCGACATCAACGACGACGGGCTCCAACCCCAAAAAGGCCCCATCCTATTTTTTTCGGCAACCAACGCGATGGCAAAGATGAGAGCACCGTACAGGGTCTGGTAGTAGTGGCGTTGGATTTCAGACAAGGTGGAGATGGCGAGGGCTCCAGCGGTCGCGAGCGTATCCATGAACCACTCACTGGTTAACTCACTTGTCGTCGTTGCCGAACTTGACTTGTCGCTGCTGTAGTGTGTTGCACCTGAACCCACTTTCTGCTTGGTAATTTCTGCACTATATTATTATTTAAAATCTTGCCAGTTTTAACCATGAGAGTGAGATGCCTAATAATTGAAAATTTGAGAAATATTAGTTTCAATATCTGCTGCTTTTGTGCCAACCCTCAACGAAGGAAGGAACTTCCGGATTGACTTCTTTAGGAGTTTTTCCCAGCTCAAGGCACCGATCTGCTTATTTAGATCTTCGGATTCAATACTTGTCAAACTCAAATCAAACTTGTTTCTGGATCGCCCGGTCAGAATGTGGAGAAGAACCAAAACAGAACGCGATTTAGCAACCCAGTTCTCCACACCACTCTTCACAGCTACGCGCCTTGTTTTGTTGGTCATATTGGACTCAGTAAAAAGGGAAAGATATGGGGGCCCAAAAAACAGAGTGAGAACTAGAACAGGTTGAAAATTTGAGAAATAATTAGACTATGATGTACTTGTTTGAACCCCACTAGAGAGTACAATTGTGAATAATGTAAACCGTGATTTTAAGACTTTACTTGAGGATTATGAATTAAATAAATTTGTGATATTTTTATATAAATTGTGATATTTCATATAGAAGTATAATATAAAATATTTAGATGTAATGTAGTAATACTATTAACTTAAGTTGTGATACTTTTAAATAATTTTGTGATACTTTTTCTATAATTTGTTATTCACCGTATAGAATATAAAGCAGCCCCACAACCAAATTATATCAAACAAACCATGAGTAAAACTTAACAAGTTGCACAATTATTTAACCAAACTCGACCAATATAGTGTGTGTGTGTGTATATATATATATATATATATATATATATATATATATATATATATACATACATATATATTAATGCAAAATTCTCTTATCCTACGTGTCTGCTTCCCATGCTTCGTTAGTTTTGGAAAAAAATTTGGTGCTTCGGTGTCATCCGAGCCTAATATTAACCCAATTTAGTATTTTTCCTTTTTATATATTTACCTACTTTAATACTTTCCTAATATTATATTTTGCCTAATTCAATATTTTTATTTTATTACATCTTACATACTATAATACTTTCTTTAACATATTTTGTCCAATTCAATATCTTACTTTTATTCTTCTAATATAAAATTATTAAAAATATATATCTAATTAGAAAAAATATATATAAGTTGAATTAATTTTTATTTACAATAAAAGTTGAAATAATTTTATTATAATTCTAAATATTGATATAAGAAAAATATGAGTTATACAAAGTTATTACGAAATGGAAATAAATATAAAAATATAAACTTAATTTTTTTTTTATCTAATCCCAATATAATAAATTGAAAATATTATTAAAAATATATATGAAAAACTATTATTACACCAAATAAAAAACAAAAATAAAGTGAAACAAAAAAGATAACGTAATACTAATACTAATACTAATAATAAATTATTATGCCTAGAAAAATAAATATTAAATATATTCTAAATCTTTGTATCTAATTCAAATATAATGTATTGATACATATATATTATATATCTGCACTAACAAATTAGTATCTTACGCAGAAAAAAAGAAATTAAAATAATATTACATATACTACAAGTTAGATGCACGACACTTTTTCAATAGAATTATCAGTATCTTATAAATTTAATATTTTATATCACATATTCACATGTAACACGCGGGTGTTGTATATTTTACATTTATATTCTAAATCTCTTTATCTAATCCAAATATAATGCATTTATACATATATATTATATATTTGCACGAACAAATTAATATCTTACGCAGAAAAAATGTAACACGCGGGTGTTGTATATTTTACATTTATATTCTAAATCTCTTTATCTAATTCAAATATAATGCATTGATACATATATATTATATATTTGCACGAACAAATTAGTATCTTACGCAGAAAAAAAGAAATTATAATAATATTACATATACTACAAGTTAGATGCACGACATTTTTTCAATAGAACTATCAGTGTCTTATAAATTTAATATTTTATATCACATATTCACATGTAACACGCGGGTGTTGTATATTTTATATTTTTTCAAACTCAATTTTATGCGGGTTTCCCCGTTATTATTAAATATTGATTAGACATCGATACAATGCAACACGAGTTGAGAGTATGACATCCGTTTATATTTTCAAAGTATGTAAGTAATATTATTAACGAATTTAATTTAAACATTAAAATACAAAATAATGTAATAATAATTAATAAGTAGAGATTAGGCACGGGTTTAGAATGTGACTTCTTTTGAATTTTATAAGTATGTAAATAAATTATTAACGAATTGAATCTAAGCATGAAAATAAAATTTTGATAATTATAATATTTAATAAATAAATTAGACATGTACAAGGCAAGAGTTGAGAATACATCATTTGAATTTCTCATTTTACATAAAAATTTGTAATTATCACAAATGTTTTTTATGTTTATCTTTTGATAAATCCCGTGTAATACACGGTTATTAAACTAGTATATATATATAAAGCAAACCCAACTATCAAAACAGGCTTTTCTTCAATCTCCTCATAATCTTGACACTTCTCCTTATCAAAACAGGTAGGCTTCTTCAATCTCTTCATAACATTGACACTTCTCCTCCCTATCTTGTAATTGTTGAGCTTTCATATCAACGCAAACCCACACAGAGCGAATTCATGACATGTAGGGAACTGAACCAAGCAATTACAAAGGGGAAGAAACAACCTAAAATAAACACAAAATCGCTTGGCATTGACGCTTGGCATTCTTTCTTCAAATGTCACTCGACGACCACAAGAATTTTAATAATCATGTTCTCTTTAAGATATAATAATGATAACTGGATGCCACCACCGCTTCTGTTACTTAGACACATTAACAGTTCCTCTGTGTTCTCAATCCATTATCATCTACTGAAAACCTCACATACAAAATCAAAAATTAACTTTACATCTCAAAAAATAGGCTCAAAATTGGGCAAGACTTGCCAACAATAAACAAACAAATAAATGAGCTAAAGCAGTAAAACAAAACAAAACAGACTAATCAAAGTAGATGCAACAATGAGCTAAAGCAGTAAAACACTCAACCTCAATATATAAAAGAAACAACAAACACTGAGACCAAGTAATTAAATAAAAATTGGCTATAATAAAGTATAGATGAGATTTTACCTTCAATCCCTCAAAAAATAAAATTTAAATCAATCTAAAAACAAGCTTGGCGGACGCTCTGATGGGTCGAACCTAAGCCCGGCAGACGCTCCAATGAGGACATCCAGGTTGGGCATGCCTAGATCTGAGAGGATTAGTGAAGACCGAATCACGGAGTTCTAGAGGGGTGAACTTCTGGGCGAAACGCTCTTGGACTATGCAGACGACGCCGTTCGGGGTGCTCCCGATGACATCCAGCGGCTGGTCGTCATCGGATCTGGAGAAATCGAGGATGCGATCGACTGTGGAGGAGTGTCCGCCTGATTGTAGGTTCGGGCACCCATATGCGTATATGACGTGGTCGTCGAGCTGCTAGGACTGAGGTTCTCACTGTTGGAAGCGGCAAGGGTTACGAGAGAGAGAGAGAGAGAGAGAGGGTTCTCACCGTATGCATATTTGTGATTTGTTATTTTTTTATAATTAGTAATTAATGGGGCTGGGTGGGTCAATGAGAGTGAGCGGGTCAAGTTTATGGGTATGATAAATTGTGGTCTCATACTATGAGATCGGTCTCATCCAAGCATTTACCTATAAGAGAATGAAAATCATCAACATTCAAATATATTTAATTGTCTAACTTTTATACAAGTAAAATACACACACATATATATAATATTAATTAGTAAGTAAATTAAATTAATCTCTCTTACTTGCAGGTGAAGTTGCAAATGCGTGTGAAAAAGAGAGAAAAGATTGATAAATATGAAAAATCAAGTTTTAGCGTGTAGAGTTTGGAAGATTTGAAAATGATTAGAAAAATTCAAATATGAAAAGTATGTATTCAAATATACAAGTCAAAGAGTCTTATAATATTTGTATTCTATACAAAGAAAGACAAGAAGGAGGAAATTGAATCCCACAAGGATTCTATTTCAACAAGGAAGGCGGTTCGTTGAATATGGTTTCCATGAAAACACACACTTCCTTGAAATGATCGACGTATGATGTATATAAATAGGTATTAGGTCTCATTGCCAATTGTATCAAGATTTTGGTTAAGCATATAATTACTACAAATTAATATACTTTGTTTTATATTTATGATTGTTTCCGTTCAATTTACTAGCATCTCTGGAATATTAAAATAGAATTTTAGATACTTTAAAGGTATTAGTGATTAATATTTTTTTTAAGATATTGAATAATTTCACATGTTATTAGATAAATCTAAGAAGTTGGTTAAAAAGTAATTAAGGATATTGAAACACTTATGTTGGTAAGTAAGGAAGAAGTCCGTGCTTTTAATCTTAAGTAGTACTGTGCACAAATACAGTATTAATGAAAGGGAGTGAGACATTTTTTCGTGGAATATCCTTGTGTTACTTAATTAATTGTTTGATTCCACTTTATTTTATGTTCTTGCATGGAATATTTTTATCGCGCAATTATTTCTAATAGCCGCACAATTTAAATATGGTTTTATTATTTTGTAACACAATCATATTACGTTGGTATGAATTCAATCTGTGGGTACAAATATATGGATATTGATATAATAAAAATGTCGGACATGATAACTAAGTTTATATCTTAAAGAATAGTAAGAGTGTCACCCTGTAACCATAGTCCCCAATCATTTGATTCATCCATGACAATCAAGAACATTAACTTCTTATAACTACATATTCAGACTCAGTTGTAGACAAAGAAACATAGTTTTGCTTTCCACTAAACCAAGAAATCAAGTTATTTCAAAGATAAAAACATGAACCAGTTGTACTTCTCCTATTAGTGACATCACTTAAATCCCTAACTAAGTTGTACCACTTATGTATCGAATGATACATTTAAAAACTTTAAGTGAGTGATTTTAGGATTAGCTTGGTAAAGCCCAAACACAAATACTATACATAATATCAGGACGATTGATAGCTAATTAAAGAAAACTTCCTATCATGCTTCTATACAAAGTTAGATCTACTCCTTCAGCCTCATCATCTTTAGATAAGTTTTAGCTTGAGCCCATATGAGTTTTCAGATGAGAAATATTTTCAAGATTAAATTGCTTAAGCAAGTTATGAGCATATTTGCTTTGAGTGATAGAAATACCACCATCCATTTGCTTGATTTTTAATATCAAAAAACAACTTACTCACAACCATACTTAATTCGATCAGATCTAGTTGTGACGGAGCCTAGTAAGTCTAATGCGCGTGGACCCCTAAAAATGGAGTTGTAGTGCATCCCATGCTCCTTTTGCAGTAGCAAAGTTTGAGACAATGTGAAACATGTTCGAGTCTATTGCACAAAAGATTGCAGAAAGAGCTTTAGAATATATACTACTATCAAGATGATCATTTGATGTCCACAAGATATCATCTTGAGTCCTAAGATCACCATCCTCATCAACAAGTTGCGGAGGCGTCCACTTGTGAAGTTCCATAGGCCATGGTCTTTCATCAATTGATTTGATGTAAACACGCATCTTGACTTTCCAAGTTCTGTAGTTAGATCCATCAAGGACTGAGAGATGATTATCATACCCACACGAATATGAATCCATAAGTTTGTAAAAGAGGATCGACACTTAGTGAAATCATGTGTCGGCTCTGATACCACATGAAAGAATTGCATACCTCAATTCACAGTTTTTGCTAAATGTAAAATGTGTGTTGTAAAGAGTATAAAATAAATAACCACGAAAATTAAAACACACACGTATAAACTCTTAACTGTAAGAATAATTTGTTCTTATAGTCGAGCCAACAGGGCAAAAATCTTTACTGTTAAAACTTGCATTTCCACGACTACAAAGGTCGTAATCTACTAAATAATGATAAATTGAAAACACCTTAAGAGTAGATATGATCTAAATGAGCATAACTCTTCACTAATATTCACAATCTAGAGATTGTATCTTAACAAAAATAGTAAAAACTATGGATGAAGAATAATTCTGGCTACAGGATGTTATGTCGAATGCTGGCAGCATTTGCAGTCGCATCCGTTCTCAGGCAAAAACTACAACAAGAATAAATTTTGCTCTCAATCAATTTTTTGTTCTATTAATCTCTCTGAAATCATGAATCGTTCCCTCAACTTTTTATAGGCACACCTTACCTGTATAAGAGACCTACAAAATAAGGCAAAAAGTATACAAACAAAATAAATCAAGTAAATATCATTATTTAAGAAAAAAGATCAAATCTCTAGAGTTCTAATAAGATTTACTATCCTTAAATTCAAAATCAACTATAAGAAAATAAGCATATAATATATATTATATAAAGAAAATAAGATAAAATCTTAAACTCCTAAATAACATTTATAACAAAATACAAATTTTATAAGGGGGAAAGAGAATTACAGTCTAATCTAAGACTAAATAATATACGTGATAATTATCAAATATGTTAAATGTCAAATCTTCTAAATAGTTAAATATTGGCAAGAAAGTCAAAATATTAAATAGACAAAACAAATTATTTAATTATTAAATCACGTATTTAGAAAATACGTGACTCAACACTGTCATTTTCTTTTATCTTTAATTTTCCATTTTTGTACTTTTTCTTTGTTATCGCTCATTTTCTTTGTTATTTTATTTACTCGCTTTGTTTGTTTCTTATGATGGAAAGTGTCGTTATTGGAGGCCTTTGATTTGAATAATGGAAGAATCGGGAAGATTTCTCAAAGAAATAATGAAAAATGACTTAAATTTCATATCATGGCGCTTTGTCTCATCCCAATAAATGTCACAGAATACTAAAAATTGCTATCCACACACACACATCAATGAAATGCAACTTTGCCAACTACTATTGTTGTATCATTGTGTTGTCCATTCACTTGAATAATTGCACAACTCGTATTTTGATGAATTGTGTTGTCTTGTCATCCCAATAAATGTCACAGAACACTAAAGATTATTGTCCACACACATACACACACACACACCAATGAAATGCAGCTTTGCCAACTACTATTGTTGTGTCATTGTGTTGTCTATTCACTTGAATAACTGCACAGCTCGTATTTTGATGAATTGTATTGTCTTGTCACCCCAAGAAATGTCACAAAACACTAAAATTTATTGTCCACACACACACATCAATGAAATGCAGCTTTGCCAACTACTATGGTTGCGTCATTGTGTTGTCTATTCACTTGAATAATTGCACAACTCGTATTTTAATGAATTGTGTTGTCTTGTCATCCCAATAAATGTCACTGAACACTAAAAATTGTTGTCTACACACACAAATCAATGAAATGCAGCTTTGCCAACTAGTATTATTGTGTCATTGTGTTGTATATTCACTTGAATAATTGCACAACTCGTATTTTAATCGATTAGTAACTTATCTGATAGTCTCTCCTTGCTATAAATACGTTGTGGGACAAATAATGGATAACTCATTAGCAAATAGATATCAATTACTTTCTATATTATTTGAAAAAAGCTAATGGAAGATCACTTTAACGACACAGATGGTCCTTCTACACTTCGACTCAAAACACTCGATTATGACTGCGAAAAAAATACTAAGTGGAAACTCACTAGAGATGAACGTCTACTAGAATTCCTAATCAACAAAAAAGATATTCGAGGATGGAATCCGAATTATTGAACATTAATAGACAACCGAGTGAAGGAAGCCAAAGATTTACTTAATTGCTGTTTCAAACATGAACGTGCAATTTCTGAAGCTGACGTCATAGCCAGGATTGTCCAACTTCAAAGCCGGTTCAGGTTCTTCAAAGAACTGATTCGGACCCCTGGTACAGTGTGAAACGGGAATGTGAAAATGGTCTTTGGTGATCATAACATCCGAAAGAAGTTTATGCCTATAAGTTTTTCACTCCCTTTTAAAATATTACAAGTAATTTGAATCTTTCATTATTCTAACTTGATGTGATGAATACAGGATTGTTCAATCAAAAGTTATTGCAACGCTTTTGATGAGGAACCCTTGCTCACAAAAATGGAAGTGCTTTTCAAAGATGTGTATCCAACTAACCACAGTGGAAGCTCTATGAGTGGAAGTATTGTTGAACATTGCATGTTGTTTTACTGACAATGCACTCTCTGTTTGTCATGCGTTTGTTGTTTCATTGTGTAGTGTTTTTATGGTGTGTTATTTTTTATTTCTCCAAATCGCCTCTGCTACTAGCTCGGAAGATTGTAATTTTAATGTTTTTATTTAATGGTTGTTTGTTTGCTTTATATATTTGATAACTACTAAATGATAGAAAATAGAAAATGAACCACGCACTAAGAAACTTCAACACAATTAAAATATATTAGAAAATACCAAAATAGTATCACAAATGTGATCCCGTGCCACACCGCTTTGGGTGTTTGTCCTTACGTAGGTTGTGATCATGTCCTCGCGGGAGGGTTGGTCTATCCTCGTCAAGGCGCAACTGTTTTCCTAATCTACGTGGAACATTACGAGGTGGTTCCTGAATTGCCACTGACTCGTCACCTTCATCCTCATCCACATATAAACCCCAACTCCGATGTGCATGATCCACATGTTAGTGGGAATCGGCATGGGAATGGGTGTTGTCTGGAAGTGTGGCTGCAAAAAGTCCATGTCATGTGGAGCTGCGAAGTTACGGAATCCACTACTTCCACCAGTCTAAAGAAGATCGGTGAATGACTGCCCAACAAATGAAGGAATATAAAACTCGGGTGCAGATGATCCAAATGTAGGAACGTAATCACCTCCCTCTTTATACGATGATTGACCAATAAGATTTACATTCAACAGAGAAAAAACTTATTATTTTAATATTAATCGTAAGTGACACATAAAATAGTTATTAATGAATCACACATTTACCATGATGGATGACTGGTGGTGGACCGGGTGCGACTGCGGGTGCCCTGCAACGAGAAGATGTGGATGGGCTAGATATGCTCTTTCTTCCACTACCGGACGCGTATGCCGGACGCTTATCTGAAGCATCATGAGATATACTCCTCCTTCCACTACCAGATATGCTCCTTCTTCCACTACCGGACGCGTATGTCGTGTTCTCATCTGGAGAATCCTCATGTAGCTCCCCACAAATACAAAGTCGTTGCCTCATCTCATCTGCAACTGACTCAATCACATCATGCATATGACGATAAGAGTCAAAATCATCGTCTCGAACATCTGATGCAACACGGTCGAGTCGCTGACTCCAAGTAACCTACAAAACACAGAAAGTTGAATATCAAATCTAAGAAATAAAGAAATGCATTGAGTGAGGAGAAAGTGAGTAAGATTTATTACAATGGCCTAATGAACGGCGACGTCCGATGGTTGATTTCCTCCCTCTGCATGTCTCTCCAGACAAGAGATGAAACGACGTGTATTCTGACGATACCATCTGAGATATCCGCTCGCCGTACCCGCACCTCTTTGAACTTGAGTTCCTTGTAGCCTCATGGACTCTCGTAACTCCCATGCACGAATCCAGCCACTACGATGTATGGTCCACTGAATGTAATGCTCATGTGCTCGAGAGACAGTATTCAATGCCTCCACATTAACTACGCTGGTATCTGGTATGCTCTGATGTATACCGAATTATCGGGTCACTTAGTGGACCTCGAAAATTGACCAGCATATGAGTGGACACTCGCTCAGCCAAATTGCACTCAAACATCTTCCCCCAGTACAGATATTGCAGGTGCACTCAAATCATAGGGTTCCCATGTCCACTGCAAAATTCAATAATCATCAATTTTCGCCCTATTACATATAAGTAAAATTTATTTAGTACTCTACCTCTAACTCATGTAGCCGATCAAGTGACTCCCGAAATACTCGTAATGTATTCCTAGCGGTCCGCGTATGATTAAGTGTTGTAATCCATCCGCGTAAATATTCAAGTGAAGTTATTAAAACGAAATGATTATTAATAGATGCGTAGCTAGTATTACAGTTAAAATTATACCTAACATTATACGGTGGTACGGGCAACGTGACGTCTTTGGCTGCAACATAAATGGTCTGATGAGGATTGAGACGAAGAACCATGGACTGTGGTTTAACTGATGAAATTTGGGACCAAGCCCAGATCTGCAATAAATCCATCGAACCACTAATCGTCTTCCGATCTGGGTTTACAGCCGAACATAGCTCACGATACATGCATGAAAGCACAACACTACCCCAGCTAATACCCGATGTTGTGTCATCATCCTCGAAATGACGTCGGTATAGTATCGAAACATAGTTGTTCGTTGTACCGGGCAACAACAACGAACCTCGCAATAAAAGTGCAATCCCACGAGCATACATCACGACCTCGTCCTGCGATATGTGATCATCTGGGTGGTGGATTCTGAGATGCTCACTCAATGTCGAGAGTTTTAGATGAGACTCACCTTTCATCTCCTCGTCATAATCCACTTGTAGGCCTATGTAATGCATAAGATGATCAGCCTAATACTGCCTGGTACACTGCACGTCATCGGCTATCGTCGGGGCACCTTCAATCGGAAGACCCCAAATAATAGCCACATCCTGCAGAGTGATCGTTGCCTCTTCTACGGGAAGATGAAACATATGCATCTCACAGTGTCATATCTCAACCAGTGTCGTGATCAAATGGTTATCTAGCCTGCTAATCGCTCCATAATGTGCGACCCCGTAAAACCCCCAACAATGTAGCACTAACATAACTCAAGGATGCAGACAGTTATCCTGGTCACCAGAATCCCAGAAAATACTAGAAATTACACGCTTTACCATGAGAACCCCATCAATCTGACCACGTGCAACGTTGCTCGATCTATGTAAATGATGTTGGGTCAATATCGATGATGCCATCTGCAAGATAAATACATATAAATGATCAAACTCAATATCAGACAAAAAGTTTCAGGAATTAATAAATTAATACAACAATTAAATATTACTTAAGGAATTCATACAACAAAAAATATTAATTCGGATAGTAATGCGAATTACAACATCAAGTAGTGTCAAACGTCTATCAACAGAAAAATAAATCGAACTACAACATCAAGATGAATATTACTTAAAGGAATTTATACAACAATCATTATTAATACACATAGCAATGCGAATTACAACATCAAATGGTGCTATCAAATTAAACATCGGACTCATGGAAAGATTATCGCCTTATCTAACATCATTGCCTGGAACTAGAACGTCCACCGCCTTGTGATGTGCCAGCCACCTCTTGCACACGGTATTGTTGTCTTGCACGTACTTGTGGTTGGTCTATTTCGTTGTGGATCCTACTGCCCCTGAGTTGTCCAACGGTTCGTTGCCTCCTAGTATTTGGATTATGAACTAATTCAAAACTTGCTTCATTCCAGTCCTCCATGTCAGACAATGGTTCAAAAGCCCAAACAAAGTATGTACGTAGGTACGCAGCATTGCTATAGTAATCTTGGACATAAACTCGAGGATTCACTCTGAAATCGATACACGCCTTAATTGCATGAGAGCACGGAATACCACTGCTCACTCATCTACCAAAAGAGCATTATGCGCTCGACAAGGACACTTGAAAGTTTCAGCACGAACTGCTCCATCGACCCGTGCGGAAACTTCGGCCGTTTGTGATGCCCAATTATATCTCGTAATGTGGTAAGATGTCTCGGCATGCTGTCTTGACCTGAATATGGCATATATCTTATCAGGACAAAATTGTTGCATGTTATCGATTCTTCTCGCATTGGCCAAGCGTTTATAAAGATTTTGTGTACTTCAAGCAAATGTGATTCGGACAAAAGTAGTTATTGGGAGCCATCTAGCACATTTCATCACTCCATTGATGCACTAAGACATGTTGGTCATCAGGATGCCACACCGTTTGCCGCCGTCGTGGGACAGTGTCCACTTGCTCTTATCAATGTCATCCAAGTATGCAAGTGCATCTAGATCAATGGATTTAATCTATTCCATTATTTTATGGAAGACTCTAACTCTAGGTTCTGCTCCAACTTTGAAACACATATCCTTCAATTTCACATACTTGGCATGCGTATTGAAGTTAAAAGAGACATGTCGCAAACAAAAAATGTTATAAGAGAATGTCGAACTCGTTGTAATGCACTAAGTAGTCCGACATGTCGGTCAGATATAAGACAAACCCCTTCTATGTCGCGAACAATATGTTTTGCAACCATGTGAAGAAACCAATACCACAAGTTATAACTCTTTGAGTCAACAACTGCGTAAGCTAGTGGCAAGACTTGTTGGTTTGCGTCAATTGCACATGCCATCAACAACGTGTGCTTGTACTAACTAAAAAAGTTTCATCAAAATTGATCACCTTGCGACAATGTCTAAAATCCTCGATACATGGTTGAAATGCCCAAAATACAAATCTTAACATATGCACACTGGGTATTCCGAAAGATTTATGTAGCCACTCGACCACTGTCCCTGGGTTGTACGTCTACAAGGCCTCTTTGTATTTTGGTAAATATTGGACCGACTGCTCCCATGACCCGTACATATTTTCACGAGCCTGTCGCAAACCTTGCCATGCCTTGTCATATGGCACTTCATAACCATATTCTTGTTTGACAGCCATCTGGACATGCGAAGCACCATATAACGGATCTTGCTCGACGTGAGTGGTAATGAGCATAACAATCATGTTTTTACACAAATTGGGGTGATCACAACTTGTAAAAGTTGCAAGACATCTATGCACAGAACCCAATCTTGTGATTTTCCAAACACCCTTTCTTTTACGAAAACTAGTGCGGAGACACCATCCGCATTCAAATGATTCGTTGATTAATGGATTCGGAATATCTACATGATTCTCTCCAAGTGGTTTCGATAAACAAACAACTTCCCAAACCTTTGGGTTGCTCTGTAACACTCTATACTCACACTTGACGATGCGCACAGAGTAATTTTTCATAACCCACATCATATGTTTTTTTATCTCTAAATATCATGCTTGTTCTCAACACTCCTTCGTCTTTATTGTAGTAGTAGTCCTGTTGAGGGACATCAATAGAATCAATAGGAATGTCTTCGTAGTCGTAATCAAAAAATGGTATGTTCTTGTAGAGTTTCGATCCTCTATCCACTCGTTTATAGGTTGTAGGGACACGTTAAACTACGATAGGTTCAAAATGATCTTCATCTGGTATGCAAACCCCCAACTGAAAGAGTTCCTCATCAGTTTCATCACCATCATCTAGTTCATCTAAACTATTTTCAGAATCGCATCCTTCATCTGGTTCGAAGTAATCGGCGGTGTAGTCCGGGATCACCAGTAGGGGAGGGGGATGATGCTCGGTGGTATCTAAATTTGCATAATTGATAGTAGTTCTTCTACCCTCATCTCGTAGAATTGATGCATACATGTCATAATCATTGTCAGAAGAAATATTCGCCTTATGTGCGATTGCTTCTAAAATATACAAATGCCCCAAGAGTAAATTCAAATATTCACATAATTAACAACTAAACACGAAACATCGGAGTAAATAAATTAAATTTTTACATAATTAGCAATTTTCTCACAAGATAAATAATTTCAAATATTCACGTAATTATAAATCTTTCAACAAATAAATAAAATCAAGTTTAATAAATAATTAACAACTAAATAAGAAACGAATAAATTCAAATTTTCACAAAATTAATAAATTCTCATAAATTAAATAATTTCAAATATTCACGTAATTAGAAATATTTTCACAAATAAATAAATACTATATTCGTAAATAATTAACAACTAAACACAAAACGAATAAAATAACATTTTCACAAAATTAATAATTTTCTCATAAATAAATAAAATTTAATAAATAATTAACAACTAAACAAGAAATCAATAAATTCAAATTTTCACATAATTAAGAATTTCTCACAAAATAAATAAATTCAAATATTCACATAATTAATAATTTCATCACAAGCAAATAAAATCAATTTTCATAAATAATTAACAACTAAACACAAAATGAATAAAATTCAAAATTTCACATAATTAACATTTTTCTCACAGACAAATCAAATAAAATCTCACAAATATTCACAACTAAAATCCACAAACATATAAATTCAATATATACAAAAAAAATTAACAACTAACTCAATTTCACAATAAATGAATAATCCGATCACCTAACGACGACTGATTAAACTTAAGTGCAATTAATTAATTTTTTTTAAAAATAACTAGTTTTTTGAAATAAATTAAAACTTGGAGTAAGAAATTACCTTGTGAGCTTGAAGTTTGAATAAGCCTGGAGAAGCTTGGAGAAGCTGACCGCTGCTTGCTGCTGGGAATCTTTGCTATGTTGCTTGGTGGGAGGAAAGGAGAGGAATGTGTGCTGTGGTGTGTTGTGGCTGGGGAAGGGGACGGATTTAGGGTTAGGGATAATTTTTTCTTTCTTACAAAATGGGTCGGGACGCGTTTGACACTAGCGTCCCGAGCCCAATTTTTTTTATTTTTTTTTTATAAAATCCACCCGGGACTCTAGTGTGAAACGGGTCCCGCCTCACCGATACTTTTTTTTCTTTTCAAAATGGCCTCGAACTTTTTTTTAATTAAAAACGTCTGGGACGCGTTTGTCACCAGCGTCCCGATTTTCGAAATTTTTTTATTTAATTTTGATGGGCGGGGCGCGTTTGTCACTAGCGACTCGACCCAAAATTTTAAAATTTTTTGAAGTTGTATTAATTTTTCAATTTACAATTAAATTTATATCATTTATTAATAAACCCTAAATTTTATCAATTTAAAAGTAAAAAGTTCGTCGGATTCATGCATAACTAGTGGAAAAACTGTGATTAGAGGCAGTTCTAGACTGCCTTTAAAGGTTTTTCACCACCTCTAATTGAGGCGCCGCAAATAATCCATGCCAATACAGGTGGTGGTTTGAACCGCAGAGAATAAAGATTTCGAGAGGTGGTTTTATATATGAACCACTTCTAATTTACTATCTGTTTGAGGCGGTTGTCTCTTATAACTGCCTCCTTTTCTTCATTTAAAAAAAAATATATATTTGTTTACCCGTTCACCTCCATTATTTTTAGCACAATTAGTCTTTAACTACAATCTTATACAAATATCAAACAAATTAAAATCATTAATAAAAATTTCATAACATTCTATATCGTCAATGAAACGACATAAAAAAAAGAGCATAATTGAGTTTTCTGTAATCGGTAAGTCTCAATGGAATGCAATAACTGAGATTTGTGTAATTAGACTAAACTTCGAAGTGTTGAGTCTGCCACCATCCTTTAATTTAAATAAAAGGAAAATAATATAAAGAGAACTTAAAAAAATACTTAGACGCAACTAAGTTTTAGAATTAAATATAGGGCGCGGATATATGCACCCCAAAATATTATTAGTTGACCCCAAATTTTTTTAGACAAAAATAATCATAAATAAAAAGACTAAAATAACCTTATAATAATATATAATTAAAAATGAAAAAAAATAATATTTTCTCACCTGTTCCAAAACCCCTCTCTCTGCAATTATTTTCGGTCGCCATTAAAGAAAAGAATTCTCTGCAATTATTTTCAGTCGCCATTAAAGAAAAGGACTCAATCAATCCGTCACTGAATATCCTTTCTCAATTGTCATCACAATGCACATGCTGATTGATTACACCTCAATCGCCTACTACCAGCAACAGCCCTACCCGCAAACCTCACTTTCCAACCCATCAATGGCTCCTCCACCACCACCGCCGCCTTGAGAAGGCCCTTCAGCCCCACCACGGACTTTGACTCCTCCATGGCCGTAACCGTCGTCGTACTCCTCACCGCCCTCTTCTTCATGGGCTTCTTTTCCGTCTATATCCACCACCTTAACGCTACCTTTGCCACCGCGGACTCCTCCCCTCCCTCCACCGCCTCCGCATCGTGGGGGAGGCCACCGCCGCCCAACCGCAAGGGCGCCTCGACCCCTCCGCCGTCAGGTCGCTGCCGTTGGTAGCGTATGGTAGGGCCGCAAAGCACCAGATGATCTACGACTGCCTGAGCGAGTTTGAGGAGAGAGAGACTGTGAAATGTCCCATAATCTTATTTTATTTTATTATTTTTATTATTATATTATAGGGGGTAAAATTGTGTATTTGTGGGTTGATTTAGTAAAAATAAATGTATTTTAAAATTTTTTGGGGTGTTTTTATCAATTGGGGTCAACTAATCATATTTTGGGGTGCATATATCCGCACCCTTAAATATATAACAAAAAGAGACTTACATTCTTTGTAATATATTGAGTGTAGAAACGCTAGAGGAGATGATTCCTTCAAGCTGCTTCTATGGCAAATATCTACAGGCAAAACCAGTTGAATATTTAGAAAGGCATGATATAATCCCAAAGTGAACAAAAAATAATCATAATAATAAGAAGAAAATTTTGAACCTATAAACAGAATGAGAAGAGCACAAAAACAATAGAATCTCGCAAACATAGATACTAATCATTGGTCTTGTGGGTTCTTAATCTCTTAGTTTGGATTTTCCAAGTTAAACAAAACCTGCATAGAAAAAAAAAAGTCATAATTCATTGTCAGAACATTAAAATCCTTTATTCTTCTGCACGAGTTCAACGAGGTCAACATCCTAGTCCTTGTGTTATGAAAAGTTATGTTACGAGAGAAATAAACAATTGTAAAGTAGATGCTAGACTTTCAATGAACAAGCATAAATCAACAAAATTCACTCAAGCATAATATAATTTATAATCAAAAGGATCGGAAGCATACCCTTACTTCAATAAAATCTCGAGTCCCCCCACAGCATTAGAGTGCTCACAAAATATACAGATAACAAACCCTAGAGTATCCAACAGAAATCGAGCAGGGATATGACATAGTGACATGACTATAGAGAAGCTTGATGTAACTTTAAAAACAATAAAAATTTAGGCACTTATTTATTCAGTGCAAAAACATAACGAATTGTAAAAACATTTGGATATCCGATGTTAAGTTTGATGATAACAAATTATAAAAACGTGTAATTTACACTGGGGGATTGTTTCTATCAACCGACAATATTGGGTTCCTTTAGTTAATTAAGGGAGGTTTTTCATGACAGGATTATGGATTTTTTTAATTAAAAGAACCGCCCCTAAGTAAATTTCTTGTCTTTGAGGCAGTTGATTTTGACAACCGCCACCCCGTGGACACTTAGTTTGAGGTGGGTTTTAAAAGAACCGTCGCCTATATGATTATTTGAGCGATTTGATGTTAAAAAACCACCTCCCCTCCTTTTTTATTTTATTTTACTGATATATAGCGATTTTAATGTAAAAATTGCAACATATAAATTTTTAGAGGCGACTCTAATATAGACCGAATCCTATTCACTGCCTCAAATCCATCTTTGTGCACTAGTTTAGGTACAGTTTAATTATTCTAAAATCCCAAATAGTTATAATTTTATTTGATTGAAGGTTGTCGTGATGTTGAATCATCCGATTAAACTCAACTATGTAGGGGCGTGTGAAGGGCTCGAATCCTTGAAAAGAACTTCATTTCAACTCTTATGAATTTAGGGTAGATTTTGGGTCAGACCGGTCTCATAGTATGAGACCACTTTTTACCAGATTCATTAATTGATCCACTCAACCCATCCGACCCGCCCTAACCCATCCATTTAATAAATAAAGAAAAAGAAAAAAAATATTAGTTTTCTATCACAAATAAGCACACGCACAACAAGAGTGCTCCCCCCACCTCCGGAATCAGGCCTCCACTTCCGATCGCCGGCCGCCACCAGCCGCCGCCGGCTACCACCTCCGACCGCCGCCGGCCGCCACCTCCATTATTTACCGGCGATATTTTTTTACAAATCTTATATCGTTGTAATCGTCTCGTCTCCCTCGTTCCAAATTCGCAATTGGATWTATAATTTAATGCTCCAARCACCGTAAATRTGAGGTCAAAGTCACAAATTCATCAATTTTAACCTCCAATTTACAGCGATTCACCGGACGAAATTTCGATTAAACAAAACGTATCACATAATCGAGTAATTATCTCGACCCACTCTACAAACTGCAAATTCAATAAAAAAACATTACCGGAAAAAAAAAAAAGAATCTGCCCAATTTTAAGTATTACAAAAGTAGTTAAAAGTATCACAGATTCAAGTAAAAGTATCACAAAATCGACACATGTTATATCTTTAATTTTTACATATATTTTTTTTTACAATAATTAAAGTATCATAAAAATATTGTTTACGAAATATAGTTAGAATATTACATATTCTATAATTTTATTTCTTTTACTTACATATGTGCCTATTACATTTAAATAATTAAAATTATTAAAAAAATTGATTCGCGTATCACAATATATTAAAAGTATTGCATATTTTATAATATTTGTACATTGTACTACATTTTGTAATAAGTATATTCTGTGATACTTTTAATATCTTTTCTGATACTTTTAATATATTTTGTGATACTTGACCAGATATTGTAAAAAATCATACTACTTTTGTGATACACAAATAAGTGTGTTATGTGATACTTTTAATATCTTTTCTAATACTTTTAATATATTTTGTGATACTTGATCAGTAAAAATTCATACTATTTATGTGATACAAAAATAAGTGTGTTTTGTGATACTTTTAATATCTTTTCTAATACTTTTTATATATTTTGTGATACTTGATCAGATATTGTAAAAATTCATAGTATTTGTGTGCTACAAAAATAAGTGTGTTCTGTGATACGTTTTAATATCTTTCCTGATACATTTAATATATTTTGTGATACCTGATCAGATATTGTAAAAATTCATACTATTTATGCGATACAAAAATAAGTGTGTTTTGTGATACTTTTAATATATTTTCTGATACTTTTAATATATTTTGTGATACATGATCAGATATTGTAAAAATTCATACTACTTTTGTGATACAAAAATAAGTGTGTTCTGTGATATGTTTAATATCTTTCCTGATACTTTTAATATATTTTGTGATACTTGATCAGATATTGTAAAAATTCATACTACTTTTGTGATAAAAAGAATAAGTGTGTTCTGTGATACTTTTAATAACTTTTCTAATACTTTTAATTACATTTGTAATACTCTGATTTATTTATTTAAAAAAATATACGTAATTATAGAAATCAAATATCAAGAATTATGTGATACTTCAACTATTTTTATACTTGAACGACTTTTTGTGATTACTCCAACACCTCACCATCCAAAATCTACATATAACATATGCATATTGATAAAATTATTTTCAAAAGTCACATTAATACAAAATAAATTTAATAAACATCTCAACACCTGCACACACTACATCACCGGCGACACACATGCGCCCAAAATCATAATTGTTGAGAGAGAGTGAGAAAGCGAGACGAAAGAAAAGAAGAAAAGAGAAAAAAAAAAAAAAAAAGGCTACCTTCGTCGGTGCTCACCGATTTGAAAATATAAATTGAGAAAATCGTAGATTGAAACGCGAGGAGTTGAACGGTGATTTCCGATCTGAAATTGGCCCGATAAATCGTCGTAGATTTGAGGTCAAAGTTAACAATTCATAAAGTTTGACCTCAAATCTACAAAGATCGGAATATCAAATCGTAAATCTGATTTTAGATTTAGAATGAGAGAGTCAAGACGATTCAAATGGTATAATTCTTATTTTTATTGGTCGCTGGAGGACAGGGGCCGCCCGAACGACGGTGGCCGGCGGTGATGGTGCGAGAGAGAAACGGTGAAGATGGGAGGGGGGCGGCTGGGAAAATGACAACAATTTTTTTTTTTTTATATCTAGGGTTAGGGGACGGGTGGGTGGATGGGCGGGTAAGGAAGCGGGCGGGTTGGACAAATGGGCATGGTAAAAAATAGTTTCATACTATAAGACCGGTCTCACCCAAGCATTATGAATTTAAAGTTTTTTTTTAATAATAAAAGTTTAGTTATTCGAATGAACTAAGAATATCAAAACAAAATTAAAAAACATACCTATTTAAAAGATAAAACTAAACTCAATGTGATTGACGGAAACAAATATGTGAAGAAGATGCCTTAAGTTGTAGTGATTTCTACCTTCAAGTATTCGACTATACGCAATGCAAAAATAACGACCCACACAAGTTACGATATCTTCTATTTTAGTAATGCAAAATTATGATTATATCTTCTATTTTAGTAATGGAAATGATTCATTCACATAAATTTCCAAATTTGCCTAGAATTATCCCAACAATAGTAAGGCTCAAGAGACCCATGATTCAAGCAGTAATAGCGTGTACATCGGTAAAATGAATGGTTGAGATCAAGTGATATTAGCATTGGATTGGATGGAAACTGTGCTATTTTCAGTAGTTTCAATGTTGAGGTGATAGTACAAAATTAATTTATTCTATTTTTTCTATTTTTAATAAAAAGGATAAATAAATGCTAAGAACATCAAGAATAATTAAAACCCTTACGATAAATTAAATAAGAAAATAAGAATAATCAAATAATATAGAAAATACAATAATTTAATAATTTAAAATATTAAATGTAATTATTTAAAATATTATAAATAGTTCAATAATTAAAAACATTACAAATTCTTAGATAATTAAGCATTGCAAGTAAATTAATAGTGAAAAATATTACAAGTAATTCAAATAATTAAACACATTACAAATATTTTAATAATTAAAAATATTAAAAATAATTTCGAACCTAGAAGTTTCCATGGAAATTCTAATATGTTCAATCAAGTTCTTTTGAAGCCTGTGATGCAATTCATTATTTCGAATGCCGACTCATCGCTCGAGAAATGCATTGAACTCTTCATTTGGGTCTCTCGAAAGGGTGTACATCCGTGGGTGCAATGTCACCATCTCGAACTGGGAAAGCCAGTCGATCGACTGGAATGGCTGCACCCGTCTCGATTTCTCGTTTCTTCCAAACGTGCGCGGGCTCCGCTTGGTCATCATACGGCCAAAAGTACGAAAAAGAGTAAGAATATACGAAAAACTACTAAAAAATGCACAAAGACTACAAAAACCTAAAACTAACAAAATAGGCCAAGACGACTCCTAATACCCGTAAATGCAAGCAAAACACATGCAAACATGACACAAAAAGGTAACAGAAAAAGCGTACAAAAAATTACAAATCAGTAATGATACAAAGTCCTTGAGTAAATAAAAAGATTAGGTATAATTTAGGATTTGGTTAGGGTTTAGGAGTCAATTAAGGTTCGATTATGTATAATTAAATTAAGGGTAATTAGGTAATTAGTATTCAATTAGGAGATAATTATATATTTGGGTTTAATATCTAATTATGTGTTGATTGGTTGTTGGTGTTGTAACTTGTCGGTGTTAGTTTTGTGATTATTGGTGTGGTATATGGCGATATCGGGGGTTGACGACGTGGTGTACGATGTCAGACGGGAGATTTTGTCCCTCTAATAATGGTTTTATTTTTTTTTACTTGTGATTTTCAAATGTGTTGATTGGTTGTTGGTGTAATATACGGTGATATTGGGGGTTGATAACGTGGTGTATGGCGCCGGCTGGGAGGTTTCGTCCCTCCAGTTATGGATTTTAGATTTTTATAAACTTGTTGTTTTCAAATATGTATATTGGTTGTTGGTATGGTATATATGGTGATGTCGGGGTTGATGATGTGGTGTACGGGTCAGTCGGGAGGTTTTGTCTCTCCAATAAGGGATTTTAAATTTTGTAATCTCTTTGTCCATGCATGTCCTCTCAAAAACCTTAAACTCATTTGAGATTTAGTATCAAATTGAGAGTTTGATACTAGATCCCGAACTGTCCATTTATTTGGATAGTTTGGAAAGTGATTGTAATAGGGCTATCTTATGTGTATGTATTTTATTATTTTTTTTATAAAAAACCGATTTCCACATCTCGCCTTCGTTCTTAGGTGCACTGCAATATATTTATACTTAGGGAACTAAGGGGTGATGCTGCCAAAAATTTTAGGCAAACAAAATGCATACACAGATGTCGTATTATTGAATGTCACGTTCTCGAATAGGATAGGCCCCTTACCAATAATCCAATTGTTATTATATAGAACACTCATACTTCGCGTTTATCAATAACTCAATTACTAAAATAATAATTGGGAAATTATATTATGAGTTTCGATAGTAGTGGATGTACAAATGAATGGTCAACGACTTACTATCTCCATAATTAATGGGTGAGGTTACGAGTTTCACTGAATTTGCTTAAGCACATCCTACTCATAAGGACATAGAGATGTTGAAGTGTTCTTGTAATCATAATAAATGTAGGAATTGAAAGTTTTTCGACATCAGCAAGATCAAGTATCACCTAGTTAGATATAGATTAGAACTGAATTACTATATCTGGACTTACCACGGGGAAAGACATAATGTCATCATTACAATTTTCACGCTGGAGGAACCTCTTGCGTCACTTTAGAAGAATCATCAAATGCGCACATTAATATGGTGCAAGATGCAGCCGATTCCAATTTTGAGGAGGTTGTCGCTATAGAAGAGTTGTCAACCAAAAGTTCTATAACATGTTGAAAGCTAAAAATCAGCCTTTGAATCTCATGTGCGAAGGACATACTCAGTTGTTTCCAGTTTCTTGTCTCGTGAATTTGACGTCAGAGAATGACATGTCTCAAGAATTTTATGATAAAGTAACTGAAAAGAAGTACAACCAGACTGAGCTAGAGAGTGCGCAGCGCGAGCAAAATCTCGAGACGCAGCTCTAGCCTAAGATAGATGCCTAGATTACCGACAATGTCACGATAGAAGTGGCCGCTTTTTCCAAGATCTAGTAGCCCACCCACCACCCCACCCCCACAACCACCCCATCATAATACTCCCCCGACATGTTATAATATATTTTGACATTTTATAACACTAGTACAAAAAAATCGATTAGAGGCGCTGCATAAGTGACGGTTCAAAGAGGTACCGCTGCAAAAATTGCAAAGGTAGCGCTTGTTAGCAAAGAACCGTCACTTAAAAAAAAAAAATCGTTCGGGTGGCGGTTATTAAATACAAACAGCCACCAATAACAGTAAAAGAGGCGGCTGTATTTAAACCGACACTAAAAGAAAAAACGGGTGGTGGTTCGCTAAAGAAGCTATACTTATGAAGCGACACCCATACTGAGTTCGGGTGGCGCTGATTTGGAGAAGCGTCACCAATAAGCTCAGACGGTTTTGGTGTCGGTTGTTAATTTAAACGACACCCGACGTTAATTATTAGAGGCGGTTGAAAATTACAACTGCCACTTATAACTCAAATAAATTCAGAACCGGCGCGGCCCAAATTAGACCTAATTAGCGGGAAATGAAATTATAACTTATCGAAAAATTTTTGAGAGCCCCTACAATTCACTTTCGCACAGAGAGAGAGGGGGATGGGCAAAGAAGAATCGAAGCCACCGCAGACGAGGGCGGTGGATTCGTTAGGATGGCTGACGGAATRGTCCATCATTCCACGCAAGCATCGCTTCATCGAAGGAGTTGGGGCATCATCCATCCTCGAGCTCAAGGCCCAACTCTACAAGTCCCAGGAGGAGTCCAAGCGCAACCCCAAAGAGCCCATACACTCCGCCGATCACAACTACGCTCAGCATCTGGAGGTCCACCGCGCCAAGAAGAAGATCATCGGGCACGATTCTTACTCCGCTAAGAACTCCGGCGTCGATGCCCGCGCCGCAAAGTACGTCAATTTTGTCATTATTTATGTCGATTGCAGTTTGAATTTACTATGGTGTAGGGAATTTTTGTGATTATGATGCGTTTTATGGTTTATGTGCGATCTCTGGGTGTATTGAATTGATGTGTATGGTTAGGGTTCTAAGGTTTCAGCAATTAGGGATTTGTAATCCATTATAACCGAATAGAATATCACATGCCTAGCAATTATATCATACCTTGATGTTTACCTGATGTTCTAGGGTTTCAGAAATTATGAGTTGGTTACTCGGATGTGATTTTTAATATATTATATGTATTACGATATACTGAAAAGAAATTTAGTTTTCAATAAACAATTTGATCGTGCATATTTGGTCAAGTTTGTAAAGCTTTTTTATAGTGGATTGATGACTTGTGCATATTCCCTCGTTCTTCACGATGGAGAAAAAGAAAATATGATTTCATTGAAAAACTAAATACCTATTTACTTACTTTTGAAGGGCATTTAAACGTTCATTTTCAAAATTACACTGGAAATAAAAATAATGGAATTTACCAGTCTGCTCAACACTTCATTGGATCTTAATACAAAACCTCTCAGGTTTCTTGATGACGCTTCTCCACCGGTACGTAAAACTTATCCATCTTTCTTTTCTTTTTCTTTTTCTTTTTCTTTTTAGTTTTATTAACTTAGGAATTTATGAGTGACGTTTTTTATTTTTATTTTGGCAGAAACAAGAAGTGGATAGTAATAATTTCATTGGGCTGGGAAGAAATGTAWCAGTGAAAGAAGAGGTTAGAAATTATGAAGTTTAGCTTAATGACAAAATAAATCATTTTTATAAATTATAATTGTACCCCTAAAGTTTTGTAATTACAGTTTACCTATCAAATTACCCCATTTTAAGGCTGTGCAATTAATAAAAGCATAATGTCAATGTGATATTTTTAAGAATGACATTACTGTTGACAGTAATGTGTGAGAGTTATACTGAGCTGAGAAACCAGTTAATGGAGCATACTAGCAAGATTAATATTGAAGCATTGGATAATACCAATAATATTAATAACAATACTAATATTAGTAACACAACAGCTTTTTCTTCGGGGGGTAGTACGAGGATCCCGAAGGTGCAGGAGATGTTGAGGGAGTTTTTTGACGGGAAGGAGCCGAGTAAGGGGATTAATCCGGACGAGGCGGTGGCGCATGGGGCGGCGGTGCAAGGCCGAGTGCTTAGCGGCGAAGAGACGGAAAGTGAGTAATTTGACTAATTATTTACCAAAACATAAATTAAAAAATTCGGCTATWGTTTAAAATTATGAATGAGTCCTTGGTATTTATTTATTTATTATTATTATTTTTGCAGAGGTTCTTTTAATTGATAGGACTCCATTGAGTCCTGGCATTGAGACAGTTGGTGGAGTGATGACAAAGCTCATCCCAAGAAACACAGTTAAGCCTACCAGAAAGTCATAGGTTTTTACTACTTATCATGACCAGCAAACCACAGTGTCAATCAAGGTACTAAATTATTATTAGTTTTTTTGTTAATGAGATGAAAAGTGGCAACTTTTAAATAAACTTATTAATATAGTTTGCTGTCCTATTTTTTAGGTTTACGAAGGCGAAAGGGCGTTGACGAAAGATTGTCGCGAGCTTAGAAGCTTTGAATTGTCTGGAATTGCACCTGCTCCGAGGTAATCAAAAAAGTAGCATTAGTTGTACTTATATTTTTAAAAAATTAAGATAAATTTAAAAAAATTATTGATGAAATTCGGTCTAATTACATAAATGACGCGGTTTGTAAAACAGAAACAAATTTCAACGATCATATTTGTAATTTTGAACGACAGCTTAATTTTTTTTAATTATTTATTTTGCAGGGGAGTGCCTCAAATAGAAGTGACGTTCGAGGTCGACGTAAACGACATACTCCAAGTAAAAGCCGAAGACAAAGCGGCCAAAAAGTCCCAAACAATTACCATCACCAACGAAAAGGGCTAGGACTGCAGAATATGTATTTTAGTAATTTGAATGTTAGGTGTATTAGTGTTCACACTTCATAATCACATGACATTAACGTGCTGGTTCTGCTAAATTCTAATTTTTATCTTTGGTTGGATATCCATTATTCAATACTAGCTAGTTGAGTAAATGATGGGTTGACTTTTGCTTTCAAGGAAAGGCATTGGCGTATCTTATATGATCTGAACACAACTTGCACGCAATTTATTTATTTTTTTGGGATAGCATGCGAATAATATCATTTTGGGATAGCCTCTTGTATTGATTTAGTCATGTAGGAGTTGTTTTACATTTGAGTTAATTAAATCATTGCACAAGTTGATTAATGAGTTAGATTAGTGGCGAAGACTGTAAACTGATCTGTTATACACTTTATGATGCTTCTAGGTTTTGGTTGATCACTTGGTTTTCCATGTTTTTTGATTTAATTATGACGAGATGAAGTGTGTAGAATTATGTTAATATCCATGAAAGTGTTGATATTCTACGTTGAATGGTATAAATAATGTTCCTGAAAATATTTTATCGTTTCGGATGGATGGTGGGGTTAAAATTCTGCGTAAATAACCAGAGTTGAGTTGCTTAATCTTCTTGTAGATGTTCTTGATAAGTTGTAGATGACTATGGATGGTTGTCCGAATATTCAGTGATCATCATGTACTCATATTTTATTTTTCTTTTCATTATATTGCTTCTTTGTCTCTGTGTTATATGATTTCAGGATTTTGGTAATTTGGCAAGTTGGCTTTTGACGGTCAATTTTCCAGACATTCATATGATCTTTAGAAACAAGAATGGTTTACGGTTCTAAATTTTTATATTGTTCTTGTGTGTGTATATAATTTATGTCTAACCAATTTCCTTTCTTTCATTGCTCCCCTGCTGCTTGGAGATGAAAGTGTTATTCTAATAGTTATAAAAAGGAGAATTTATCCGACCTTTGATTTTCTGCATTTGGGCTCTAATTCTATATTTGCAAATGTGATTATATGGTTCTTAATATGGTATTTAGCTGATATACGTATCTTTATATTTGTTTAGTAATAAGGGTTTTGTTTACTTGTGTAAGTTTTAATTTRTTGGTCATGATACCCTCTTATTAAAAATGCATTTTCAGTATATTACAAAACTATCTTATCCTCTTTGTCTGCTAATTTTGGTGGTTCAACTCTTCTCACATGGAGATTATTGTTTCGTCTCGACATGTCTCTCCAACTTCATTGGTGGAAAGAAATTACACGAAAAGAGAAAAAAGAAACACAAGGATCTATGCTTGCTGTACTTATGTGATGAACCGATAGTTATGTTTCTAGGAAGAATCATAAGCCTGGCGAAAATGAAGTTCATGAAACTCGGATCGAAGCCTGGTCAGTTTCAGACTGATGGGAAAATATCAGGTTCTCTATATATGAGACGACAAATCCTTGTTATATTTTAGTTATAAGCTATCAATTGATATTATTATCCGACTTTCATATTTTTTCTGAATGAAATTCATAAAGTTTTTCAGTCTGTTTGGTATCTATGTTCATCTTTGGTTTTGCAATTCGTATCTTAGTGAAAATATCTCAATTGTCCTGTTCTCTAGTTTAATTCTCTAGGTTGCGATGAGGATAGGTAAAATAGAATGGATATTTAATTTTTTTTAATTATTATTTTGGAATTTATATAGGTTATCCTCTAGGTTGGGATGATGATAGGTATATATTGAATGCTTTTGTTAACATTTGAAATTGATTAGTTTTAATTTTCATGAAATATGAATTAAATTGTAATTGTTTGGTATTTATAGTTTGGGATGTGGGATGAGGATGGGTAAAATAGAATGGGCATTTAATTATTTCTTTTAATTATTATTTTGGAATCTAGATGGGTTATGTTCAAGCTGATGTTAATGTTCTCTGTGTCAACGACATCGGTTTCTTAATAAACCGATGTTATTTCTCAGTATTAAGAAGCGCCACCCGGTTTCTGTTTTAAGCGGCGGTTCTCAGATAAGAACCGCCACCCAGCGTCTCTTTTAAGCGTCGGTTCGAACCGTCACCCGGTTTTTTACTTTAAGCGTCCCCATTATAAGAGGCGGTTCAGAACCGCTTCCTCTCGACTTTTTTCCACTAGTGTAAGTTACGATTGTAATTGTAAACTTGAGATATATTTTTATATTTGGGTATTCGAAACTTTTTTATATCAATTTGTGTATTTTTTATTATATCGGGTATTTTATATATAGAAACATGTAATATAATAAAAATTTAATAAATATTAAAATAAATTTTTAAAAATGAGGGATTAAAATTACCAAAGTAAAAATGCCAAGGGTGATTTTTCCCTCAGTATTACCGGTGGATTACTAATTTGAGGGCCAATTTACTGAGGGGAAATTGGTTGGTAAATCCCTTGGGAGAAGTATCAAGGGATTCAATTTCCCTCGATATATGTTACCGAGTGATTTATTCCCTCAATATTTTCCTATGTAATTTGAATACCGAGGGAATTTTGGCCCTTAGCGAGGGAATAATTCCTCGGTATTCTGCAATTCTTTTGTAGTGGATGATAAACTTGAACTCAAATTATCCATGAAAAATTAAAGAGAAAGGAAGAAAGATTGAATTTTGAAACAAAGTGGGAAAGAAATGAAAGAAGGTGTGACTTTTGAAATTAGATTGTGGAAGAAAGTTGAGAAATTGTGAATGGATTGATGGGTGGTGGTGGTGGTGGTGGTGGTGGTTAATTTATAGGAGTCTGAGGCAGATTTTAAAAACTAATCGTTAGTACCTTTTTAAAATCTTTTATTTAAAAAATCAAGATTTTATTTTATTGTTTTTCGATTATTTATTATATATTCTTATTTCTCAAATTTATTTAAATATGTTATTATATTTTTAATCAAAAAATTATATTTAAACGTATGTTTTTAAAATTATATTTTTTCTATTATTTTGATTTTTTTTCATGATTTGTTTAATATTTTTAGAATTTATTTAAATGTGTTGTTATTTTTTAATCAAAAATCTATACTTAGACTTCTGTTTTTTAAAATAAATTTTTCCTTTTTTTTGGATTTAGGAAAAAGAAAGTTGGGATTAAATGTAGACTGTTAGATCTCCATACTTAATCACCCGATATTTTTTTATTTTTTATTCCCTTTTGAGTTTTTTGAATTTAAAAAAGAAAAAAAAAATAAGGATGAGATTAATATAGGTCGTTAAATCTCCAACGGTGTTTTAATCTCAGCCATCAGATCAGCCCAAAAACCAAAAGGCAATGTCGTGGGAAGTTTTACCCGTGGAGCCTACCATTTGGTCTTACGCCCCACAATTCACTACTACACTTCCCCGCGCGTTGCAACACATTCGTGCGGGAATCGGGGATCACCATTATGGATCCATATGCATCGCACATGCTCTAAAAGAGCCAATTTGTTTAATTATTCCACCTAAAAACAATAACACCTAATACAACCAATATATCGTACTTAGTCACATCTAGTAATTGATATTCAATCTAATTTGACTCAAGTAATAGGTGGTCAATCTATAAACAAAAAAATAGTTATGAAATAAAGCACATTTAGTAATCAATAAACAAATTATAAAGAAAAATATGTAAACTAATTCATTCTCGCAACATAGTTTTCAAGGTTTCACTCATTTTCAACAAAGCCAATAAGAACTTCCTTTTGCCTACATTTCCTTTTGAAGGGGCCTCCCGGATTAGCAGTCTTTAGGGGGTTGTTTGGACTAGATTTCGTTGGAATTCTGAATTCTGGTATTCAGAATTTTGAGTATTCAAAATTCTGTAAATAGTAAGAATCTTTGTTTGTTATAGGATTCAGAATCCTTTACTTTTTACTGTAGATGTCAAATCATGTTTGGAAAGTGAATGATAATGTATTTTTATATTGTATTTGATGTCAAATTATGTCTGAAAAGTGGATGATAGTGTATTATTATATTTTATTTAGTAATATTTATTTTTTTAAATATAATGATAATGTGATAAAAGAGATGGGTGTGGGGTTAGATGTAAGAAATGGTTGGTTGTGGATTGAAAATCAGAGTTGTAAAACAAACGAGAATTGGGATTCGAAATCCTAATCCTGGTATTCGCAGTCTTAGAGAAAACAAGCCCTAGAGAAATGGATAATGAAGAGTAGTATCTCAAGGTCACCCTACTTGCCTCTATGAGAGGCGTGCTTCGGGAAAGTTCGTATCCTCGCTCTCCCTCTCTGACATGAGATTAAATATCCCCTCATTTCATGTTAGCTAGCTGAGGAGTGAGGATTCAAGGACAGAATCATATAATGTTTCGAACTTTGGGGTTGACGGATAAAGTGGGTTCTGAGACCCGTGAAGTTGCTTTAAATGGAAACCCTGGTAAAAGGCGGCAAGTAAGGCCATGAAATTAAGAAATTCAATCATTGATAATTAATAACCACCAAATCTTCACGACATGTGTGGGATCTGGCATCAAATATAATAAATTTATTTAATTGAATTAAGTGATATTTTTTCCAACTATATATAATATACTTATGATAATATTTATTATTATTATTATTGTTGTTGTTGTTGTACATAGTGCTAATTGACCGAAATTCAAAATGGCTTATTCTTTGGGGAAATTACTGTTTTGTACATAGTGTTAATTGACCGAAATTCAAAGTGGCTTGTTCTTTGGGGAAATTACAATTAATACCCTTATTTCTTATAGAATGACAAATCTATTACTCAGTCCTACTTATATACACTGTTGTTTATTCAACTACCAAAATTATTTTTATTCTTTTTCAATTTCTTATGCCTTTCTTTCTAAAGGCAGTACAGATGTGAAAAAAAAGAATCGAGAGAGAGCGAGGCGATTTCTTACCACCCTGCGCACAGTGCTGGCCACTCCTCACATGGACATCTGAATTCAGTCAAAACTAAACTTCTCCTACAACCAAAGAACCAATTGACCTCTCTCCTCTCCGGAGGTGGCGTCACTGCCGTCACAACAATTGACGCCTCTTTCTGCAGATCTCGGGCTACAAATCGGATTCACAGAGGTGGTGAATCAGATTTTACATGACACGCATATACACTACAAAGATTTGAGGTTCAATGACAATACATTTCGTCATTTAAAGTCTATTTATTTGTCATTGAAAATAATCGATGACTAGATTTGAGCGTCACAGAGGTCGTCCCGGTATGACTGTCATATTAGGTGAAAGTGACAATTTTTTCAAACGCGTCACTAAATTTTCGGTTTTGATGAAGCTGCTGTAAATTGTCATCATAGGTGATACTATTTGGTGACGCTGAATTTGTCACGTAAGTGATTGAAAAGTTGTCATATAAAGATCTGTATTGTCACCGTATGTTACCGTTACCATTTTCAGTGACGAACACTTATTATGTTATCAAAATATTTGACTTTCCGTGACAAACATAATTACAGTGACAATATTTATTGACTTATAATGACACTCATATTGTCGTAATTTGTACTAAATATTTGTCAAATATAATGTAATTCGTCACGATAGATTTAGTTTGTAGTGACTCAATATTAACCGTCAATGAAGAACTATATTTACAATGACAAACCAATGTGTCACCATTTACTATGAAAGGTGATGAAATATTTTTGTCAGGAAAAAATTAGCAATATGTGACGAATATTATAATCATCACAAAAGATATATGTTCAATGATGATATAAAGGGTACATATGGTGATAAAATCCATTGTCATTAGATGAGTTTATATGGTGGCATGTCAATCATCACAAATGAGTTATTTTAAGTGACAAGATTGTAATCATTATATGACGGTACAAGTTGTAATATTAACTCCCACAAAAAGTGTCATTTTAAATAAATAAATAAATAAAAATTTGTTCTTTTTACATTTATAATTTATTATAACGTTCATAACTAGCCTTCAAATTTACAAATATTCTAAGATGCAAATTTACAAATCACAAGATGTTCTAAGTAATAGAAGGCAAAGATATTTTCTAATATATATCTATTCTATACAGAAATGTACAATGTCATAAATAAACTTATTCCCTAAACTAAAAGGCAAAAAAAAAAAACTACATTCTTCGTTCAAATGTGGTTGAGAACATAGTCGAGAATGCAAATGACGCCCAAATTCACCTTTCGTTCCATCATTCTGCGTGAACCTGAAATAATTTCAACAAACCACTTTAAGAATATAAATATTTTAGTGCCAAATATAATCACTATATAAAATTAATAATTGCTACACAACAGTCACACTTTATATTCTGGAGAAAGAAAAGAACTTCGGAGCCCTTTAAAGAGTTGAACCAATTACTTTTATGTAAATTAGTTTATGCGCTCGCTACACTTTGTATAACTCATGGAATAATCTCAGCAAGTAATAAATCACAATCACATCCTAAACTTATCTACATCAATATAAATAAAAAAATCAAAAATTTAATTTGTACGAATCAGAGAGCAAAAACAAAGCAGATACAGTAAAGGCCTATTATACTTGTCAAATTTGAGGAACAAAAACAAAGAGAAAAGAAAAACACACAACAATATATATGTAGTTTACCATTTGCATAAGTGTTTTTTTTTTTTTTGTCAAGTCGAGAAACTTATCAAGAAAATACATATCATTAGAGCACACACACGAACTTGTGCGCGAGGAGATAACAACAAATGATCATCACCGAGTTGTTCCTCAATGTTGGTGTGCGTGTCTATCTTTCGATCCTCCCAATACTTCTCTTGATTTATCTTCTTCGCCTCGTCACTTGTAGCTACAGCTTCAATATGGGCTCCATTCTCCTCCATTAACTTTTGTTGCTCCGTGTTGTTCTTTTCGGCCAAAACAACTTGTTGTGCTTTTACCAAGCAATAGCTTACCACCAGTAGAAGAACAAGAAAAGCAAGGAGCCTCATCTTAGCCATCTGTTGAATATATATATATATATATATATATATATATATATATATATATATATATATATATATATATATATATATATATATGTGTGTGTGTGTGTGTGTGCGCGCGCGCGCGCGCATACAAATCCAAAAGGAATGATCAAACATTATATATCATCATAGTCGTACGTGCTATCTATATATAGATATAGATATTCTCGAGTCTCACACGTATTACGTACTATATTAAACATTTTAGTATTAGCTAGTGTAATGAATCTAATTTATAGAATAATTAAAAAAATACCCTCGAGGTCTAGTCTAATTAAAAAAGATACCCATAAATCTTTCATAAGAGATAACTTGGTCTTTTTGTGATTATGCTAAGCATCAGGGGTAGTCTCTGTAATTAACTAAATCTTTAAATAGAAACTTTTGCTTATTCAAGATTGCTTGACGAACAGAGTTTGTGCTGTGAAGAAGATTGATCAAAATATGACTCAAAAAAATGAGTTTATAAAGGCTAACTTACGATAAATTATTCAAAAATAATTCTGACCGCTGTAAACTGAAAAGAGAAATGAAAAAATAACTCATTTTCCCACAACTTATCAAACACATTGTTATCTTTCCTCACTATAAATAATAATAATTTTTTTTTAAAATAACCCAAATCAAATGTGATTTCTCTTTATATTATTGTGTCATACCTTTAAAAAGGTTCTCAGATCTAATGCAAATACAAAAAATAAAATGAAAAGATAGAATCACAATCTACAACTCTAACACAATTTCCTTAATATAGCAATTCAGTTTAGCATGATGTCCCGTTAAACAACCATAAGCATATTTAAAACTCAAAGAAGAAAAAATATGAATCAAAGGGCAATATATGTAGAAAATATCAAGATTTCAAGAATAAAATGTCTGAATACATGTATATGTAAATGAATATTTCAACTCATATATAAATTATGCTAATAAAACATAAGTGTTGGAATGAATGGTAATAAGTAACCACAATGAAGGGTATTAAATGCTCATTCTGTTTCCTCCCAATCTAGCATACAGATCGTATCATGCATATTCAAACATGAAATAAATTTGCAACACTAGGATTCAATAAAACATAAGAGGTCATGATTGGACCTTTATTGTCCAGTGGAAATTATTATTGCTATTTATTTAGTTTTTTTTACTGAAAATACAATTCATATGGATTTCCAAGTTTCCACCTTCTTAAAACTAGTGTTGTCATAGCTGATATACCATGCCTCTTTATCAGCTCTCAAAATACACCAAAGTCATTTAACGACATCATAATCAAAGTAGCACATCACAACTTTAGTTAATAGTATTGCATAATATAATTTATGTAAAAGTATCACAAAATGCAGTAAGAGTATTAAAAATTAAGTTAAAAGTATCACAATTTTTATGTAGAAACACTGTACTATAGTTCTTTAATTATTTTTTGTGATAACATGTAAAAATAGAAATTAGATATTAGAAACTTGTAATACATTAAGTATATTTTGTGATACTTTAATAAATTTTTGTAATACTTTATCTACATAATATATATAGCTGCAAACATTCATGAAAAATTATAAAATTCAAGTGAATATATCACAAAATATAGTTGTAGTATTAATATTTTAAAATATTTGATCAGGTATAGCAAAGTTTTAAAATATTTGATCAAGTACTACAAAAGATATTAAAAGTATCATAAAATACAGCTATAGTATCACAAAAAATAAATTTATTTCAAGTACAACTGTGGCGAATATAAATTTTATTAAAATTAAGCTTTTAAATCGGTCTTTTCTTTTTCTAGTAAAAGATATATTACTCTTAATAAAATATAATAATATCAGCCTACAGTATCACAAAATATTGTTAAAGTATCACGAAATATTGTAAAAGTATCATATTTTTTAATTTGATTTTGTGTTTATGTTTTCTTGTAATAGATTGTTACGGTTGCAATATTATTAACCTTAATTAAAGTATTACGAAATATATTTTGAGTACCACATAATTTTAATAACTTATTTCTATCTTCACATTTGTGTTTTTTCATAATAAGTAGTTAAAGTATCACAAACGGTTGTTAAAGTATTACAAATAATTATCAGAGTATCACAAAATATTATCAAAGTATCACAAAATATATTTGTGTTTTTTCATAATAAGTAGTTAAAGTATAACAAACGGTTGTTAAAGTATTACAAACAATTGTTAGAGTATCACAAAATATTGTAAAAGTATCACAAAATATATTTGTATTTTTCATAATAAGTAGTTAAAGTATCACAAACGGTTGTTAAAGTATTACAAACAATTATCAGAGTATCACAAAATATTGTCAAAGTATCAAAAAATACTTTAGTTAAAAGTATTACAACTTTATGTAAATAATACTATATCTTATACTTCTACATAGAGTATCACAAATTGTAGTAAAAGTATTTCAACTTTAGTTTCAAATACTGCACATTATAGTTATATGTAATATCTTAATAACTTTCTATGATACTCTATAATGTAGAATATTTTATAATATCTTAATAACTTTCTATAATATTTTAATTTTTGTGATACTCTTAGTCGAATTTGTGATACTTTAAAGTGAGTTTGTGATACTTTATAAATAAGGCTAACACTTGTGTTAGGCCAGATTAACGGGTCATGACCCGTTAGGCCATCTGACCCGATATTATAATGTATTGGTTTGTGTACTGTGATGTATTGGTTTTTGTACTGTAAAGTATTAGTTTTTCATAAATCTCTAACATGTGCTATGATTTATTAATTTTTGTACTGTGATGTATTTGTACTATGGTGTATTGGTTTTTATTATAATGTATTGTTTTTGCACTATAATGTATTGATATGAAATTTTGGTCTAACGGATGGTCCGTTAGTTCGGCCTAACAAGAGTGTTGCCCTATAAATAAATAGATTGTTGAAATATCACAACATATATAATTCATATGTTTCTTTTTCTTTTTCTATTTATCAAAAAATATTGGTAAAGATTACAAAGTATAGTTAAAGTATCATAAGTTTTTTATACCTATTTTTAAATTAAAACCTAATTAACTAATATTGTTAAAGTATCACAAAAGACTATTAAAGAAAACCGAATTCGTGCCTTCACAACTCGAACTACACGAAATTAAAAAAAAACTATTTCTTGTACATTGGCACAAACCGAATTCTTGCCTTCACAACTTGAACTACATGAAATTAAAAAAAAACTCAGGTCCCTAAATACACATCAACCTACGACTCTCTGAAGCAACAAACTCATAAGATAAAAAAAAAGAAAGAAAGAAAAAAAAAAAAAGAGCAGCAGCAGCAAACGATAAAGGCCTCCACCTCATCAGTATCCATGGTGATGTCGCTGATTCAAGCCAGCTAAAAGACACAACCAGTTCTTGCACTTCATCTAACAGGAATGTATCATACTTGAAGCCAAGCGAAAAGCAACTCCCACTCCTCATCGTGTGACATGGTCCTCTGTCAACAAAACTATTAATTAAAATGAAAAGAAATCACATATATAAAACTATGGATACCCTATAATTGTGTCCTTAACCCTTCATGGGCAAACTCAAAATATTAGATTATAGGCTGAAATATAGTACACAAAATAGCAGAAAAAGACCCGAGCTGATGAAAAATATATGAGAACAATAAATTAAATAAATTCCTAGCAAACACAATTCTTTTCTTGTCTAGAAAAGCTCACATTGTAGACAAACATAAATCTGAGCTCACTACAGAAGAAAAAATCCCATAACCACCTATAACAGCATAGCACGAGCTTTAGTTTCTTGAAATAGGTTTAGGAAAAATAGAGACATAATTTTCTGCATTTTACCATTTCAAGCCAAGAGCTGCTCACAGTCGAAGCAGTTTGCATACAACAAAAGTATTTCTTCTACAAAGCAACAAATAAGTGTGAAACACATGCGTGTATGTAATGCTACGAGTATAAAAACATAAAAAAAAATCGTGCCTCTTATTCTTAATTATTACCATCCGTCTGTCTGTTATTATGTTCACATACCCCACAAGGGCAAAGACCACATATGCAATGAAATTGAACGAGTCTATCAAACAACAACGAAAATTTATATACCAAACCTCTTAACCCTATAACAATTTTGCCCCTGAGCAAACATTTTTGTATTGAAAATGATATTTTGGGAATAATTGAAAGATTAAAATAGCTCCTCATGACCAAATTTGTACAAACTTAAAGTTTAAGATTATTCCACAAGTTCAAAATTTACCAGATAAGCCATTGAGGGAAGTGTTAACCTAATCGAGGGAGATTTTAGAGCGGTTAGTCGAATGGAAATGTCAAAAAAACTTGCGCTTTTAGGAAAATTTTAAGTTATTTGATTAGAATAGCTCCGGGGTCAGATCGTCGATTGAACAATCGAGTTTTCATATAAATTACTATGTATATAACTTACACACAAGAAATCGGTAAGGGCCTGAAATCGGTGACTTTTCTCGCAGGCTGGAATAGATCCAAATCAGTAAACGCTGCAACTCGTCAGCATCCATCCAATCCTGGTAAACTCGTAGCCATATTCCCAGTAAAAACCTCATAATTCATTCAAGAACTCAAACTTTCATAATCATGGCTGGAGGTGACGGCCACCGCGGAGAAAGTTCTGTGTCTCTGTCTGTTATTTTTCTTTTTTAGTTTTTTTTCGTTGAGAGAATTTGAAGAATTTTGTGTTATTTTTCTTTTTCGCACGATTAATAACAAGGCGGGGTAAGTAGGTGGGCGGGCGGTGGACGGATTGGTATGAGTGGGTTGAGATTGCAGGTCAGGTAAATTTATTGGGTTAAAAATAGTCTCATAGTATGAGACCGATCTCACTAGAGACCTAATCCTTTATATATAGAGAGTATATAATATGCATGAGATTCATAAACTAAAATATTGTGTTTTAATTTAAGATTAAGTGATCTGTATGTTTGATAAAAAAATCTACTCTTCCTGTTGACTATCATGATGTGAACAGTTTTCCAATAAGTCGCATGTATATTAATTTTAGTGCGAATCTGTTAGGATTAGAATTAATATGATCAAAAAGAGAAGCAATAAAAAATGACACAAGAAATTATTTACCTTGTTCGTCAAAGAGAGATCCTAACTACGTCTGTGGGCGCTGCCAAGCCAGGAATTTGTACTATAATAATTTTTGAGATAGGCTTACAATTACACAACCAAACTATTTATAACAAGAAAATCCTAGTTATAATTTTACGCGAACTCCCTAAAATACCCCCAAAAATTCAGTTCGGGGACTAACCCCCGAACTTTCTATGGCATGGGGGCTCTGCCCCCCTGCAACCACCCGCCAATTCACCGACGAGTTGAATCACCGTGGACGAGGACTTAGATGTGCAGTACTTCATGCTCCGCAGCCCATAATCTCCCACCTGGAGACTGATCTCGAATATAACCATCTCTACATCTTCTCAACGTAACCATAACTTCAGCAGCGCCAAGCCTTCCTCTCAAGTTCCAAGCCCAGTTGAAGCCATGCATAGCTTCAACTTCTCACAACCTTAGTCAACATATCGGCAGGATTGTCAATTCCACGAATCTTCACAGTCTTCAAGATCTTCTCCTCTAAGAGATAAACGTATGTAGTGATACTTCAACTCAATGTGCTTTGTTCTTGAATGAAATGCTGGATTCTTAGTCAAGAAAATAGCTCTCTGACTATCACTATACAGAATACCATTTTTTTGCTCTTTCCCCAACTCACCCAAGAAATTTTGCAGCCATACCATCTCTTTACTAGACTCTGTCACTGCTACATACTCTGCTTCTACGGTAGATAGAGCCACAACCTTCTACAACTTAGAATCCCAAGATATCGCGGTACCACCCAAAGTAAATACGTACCCGGGTGTACTTCTCCTTTTGCCAAGGTCGCTCGATGCTAAGTGATTAGAGTAGATTTGTCCTTATTTTTATTAGCTTTTTAGTTCGTTTTTATATTTGTTTTTGGTATGAGTTGGATGATTTAGGCGTAATTCCGTAATTTTATAATTCCAGCTCATTTTACCGCATTTTGATCTTAATTGATGAAATTAGGTGATGTTTCGTTGTTTTTCACCTTACAGCTAAGTAAACGGAAGAGTTTAGCACGTAAAAGACGAAGTTCGATGTTCGAGAATAGAAGAACAAGCTTTCCGGTGAAACGAGTAGAAAACGATCGAGAAACGGAGACCGACGCTCAGTCGCGTCGACTGAGCGACCGTCGACGCACCGTCGACGCAAGCCGTGTCAGCGAGTCATGACTGAGCGACCGTCGACGCACCGTCGACGCAAGCGTGGTCAGCGAGTCATGACCGCGTCAGTCAACGCTCAGTCGACGCACTGCCGACGCTACGTCCTGAAGCGTCGATGTCGACGCACCATTGTCGACGAACGTCGACGCAACTTGCTGAAGCGTCGATGTCGACGCACCCCGTCGACGCACCTGCCAGCCGACGTGCGCACCTGCTGACCGCACCTGCCGAGCGCTGCCGACCAAGTCTGCCGAGTCCCGCCGAGCGCCAGCACGCGTCAGTCGACGCACCGTCGATGCGACGGCCCAGAATTCGGAAATTAGGGTTTCTTGTGCGGCAAGACTTGTAATATTTATAAAAACCCTTCATATTTCGAGTTTTCAGGGTGTGCCACGATAGATACATCTACCCTAAGGTTCCTTAGCTCATAAAAACAATAATTCCACATCTCATAACGAGATTTGAAAACGGAGATCGAGGATTGAAGAACAACACATCGAATTCGAGTTCGAAAGTCACTCTTCGCCCAAGATCAACGTTCAAACTCCGGAATAGGTGGAGCTTTTCATTGCTTTCTTAGTTACAATAAGTTTTTCTAAACTCTTAGATAATTTTCTAGTTAATCGTTTAGATTAATTCTAGTTTCAATTAGTTTAATTGTTTCTTATGATTGGATATTGGATATTGGTAATTTAGTCTATTTATGCGATTTAGTTTCTGCTTAGTTAATGGTACTTGGATTCGTATGATTCAATTGCTTAGCAATAGTTTCTTAAATTCATGCTTTAGATACGTTAATTAGCTTTTAATTTTCGTAGCGTTAATTGATAATTTAGTTATTGCTCTTAGTTGATAAATTAGAGTAATTAGTTTAATCAGCTTTAGTTTACTGCTTAGTTCATAATTGATAATCTAGTTTAAAGTAATTAGTTTAATTATTGTCTTAGTTTATAATGATCGAGAATTAATCTATTCAAACCCCCGAATGTATATGTATGTTATTCACAATTGAGAAAAACATTGATAAAACCGAACAGTTGTTTCCTCGAGAGATACGACTCGAGTCAAACTCATCACCCTACAGTTACCTCGTACACTTGCGAGCAAACTGACATGTTTTAAATTAATTATTAAAAAGGGGGTGCACAAAAGTTTGAGTCACTAAGTCCGCATCAGTGTATCCTGCAAGCTCAACGCCTTTGACCTCAAAACATAGGGCTCTCTCTTTGGTACCTCTCAAGTACCTAAGGATCCACTTCACTGCTTCGCAATGTTGTGTACCCGGATCGCTCATAAAATGACTAATTACTACCACCGCATAAGCAATGTCTGGTCTCATGCACACCATCGCGTACATGATTCTACCAATTGCTGAAGCGTAGGGAACCCTCTGCATATGGGCACGCTCTTCATCATTACTAGGAGACTCTTTGCTAGATAGTTTGAAATGACTACCTAGCGGGATACTCACTGCTTGGCATTCTCCATATTGAATTTTTTCAACACCTTCTCGATGTATTCCGCCTGAGAAAGGTACAATTTTCCTCCCACCAAGTCTCGAGTAATCCGCATACCCAAAATCTGCTTGGCGTCTCCAAGGTCTTTCATAGAAAACCGTTCTAACAATTGTTTCTTCAATCTATCCACTTCTCGAGCACAAGAACCTGCTATCAATATGTCATCAACATATATCATTAATATGATATAACTATCATCAAACCTCTTGAAGTAGCAACAATGGTCAGCATTGCATTTGACGAAGTCAATATCAAGCATGAACTTATCAAACTTCTTGTACCACTGTCTCGGAGCCTGTTTCAAACCATACAAACTCTTCTTCAGTTTACACACTATGTCGCCATTACCTCCCAACAAGTATCCCTCTGGTTGGTTCATATATATGTCTTCCTCCAAATCACCATGTAGAAATACTTTTTTTACATCCATCTGCTCTAAGAGTAAATTCTCTGCAGCAACCATACTCAAAACCATTTGAATAGTGGTTAGTTTTACAACAGGAGTAAAAAAATCTATATAATCAATACCGTATTTCTACTGAAATCCCTTCACAACCAGCCTTGCCTTGTAACGCTTGCTCCCATCAGCCTCGTCTTTAATTCTGTAGACACGCTTATTATGCAGCTTTTTCTTTCCTTTTGGGAGCTCAACAAGATCCCAAGTGTCATTGGACATCAAGGTGTCCATATCTTCATCTCTGGCAAGCCTCCATTTGCTTCTGGTCTTACCATGTGTAGCCTCTGCGTAACATTGAGGTTCACCACCATCAGTTAACAACAAGTAGTAATTTGGTGGTGTGAACTTATCTGGTGATCCTCGCACTCTTGTAGACCTTCGCAACGGAACTGGTGGTGTTCTCGGCTTAGCCTCAACAACCTCCTGGTCATTCTGATCTGCTTTTCTCTCACCTAAGTTAGAAATATCTAACTCTACAACCTGAGTACCTTTACTTTCAGCATCTGGTGCACCCATCCTATCCTTGTACAAAACCTGAGCATTAAATATGACATCTCGACTGTGAATTCTTTTCGATTCTGTCCATCCCAGAATCTGTAACCAAATTCATCACCGCCATATCCAATAAATGTACATTTAATAGATTTAACATCCAACTTACTTCTAGCTGCAGAATCTATATGAACATAAGCAACACAACCAAATATTCGTAGATAAGTTAGGTTTACCTCCTTAACACTCCAAGCCTCCTCTGGTATGCCATTCTCCAAAGGAGCTGATGGTCTTTTATTAACCAGGAATGCAGCTGTGTTAACTGCATCTGCCTAAAACATCTTTGGTAAACCTGACTTCAACCGCATACATCTGGCACGCTCATTCAGAGTTCTGTTCATTAGTTCTGCCACTCCGTTCTGCTGAGGGGTTCCTCTCAGGGTCTTTTCTATGCGAGTTCTATTTGTAGCACAATACTCTTTGAATTCTCCAAGCTCGTACACTCCTCCATTGTCAGATCTTAAGCACTTTACTTTTAAACCTGTTCTACAAAGGCTTTCCACTTTCTAAAAGTATCAAATGCATCAGATTTATTTTTCAAAAAGTAAACCCATACCTTTCTTGTAGAATCATCAATGAGAGTCATGTAGTATGACGCACCACCAAGGGATGTTACTGGCATTGGTCCCCATAAGTCACTGTGTACCAACTCCAACTTCTGTTTCTTTAAGGTTCTGCCACCTTTTGAAAAACTCACTCTTTTCTGTTTATCGAAGACACAATCCTCACAAAAACCGACATCAATTATCTTGAGGACTGGTAGCTTACCCTTCAAACACAGTTCTTTCATCCCCTTTTCACTCATGTGGCTAAGTCGACAATGCTATAAATCCACATTATTATTTTTTCCTGCAATAGCAATGCAATCTTCGGTATTATTTGTCATATAGAACGTACCCTCCTTCTTTCCTCGAGCCATCACCATGGCTCCTTTGGTTATCTTCCAGTTACTACAACCAAAGGTCACAACATAACCTTTATCATCCAACTGTCCTACTTAAAGTAGATTTCTTCTCAAACCAGGAATGTGTCTCACATTACGCAACTGCAATATAGAACCATTTGGAGTATTGATCCGAACATCTCCTTTTCCCACAATTTTCAGAGGCTCATCATCAGCAAGGTAAACTTCCCCAAAACTGCCAGACGTATACTATTCCATGACCTCAGCACTACTGCAAGAATGAAATAATGCACCTGAATTCGAAACCCATGATTCTAATGGACTGCTCACACTTAAAATAAGTGCATCTGCAATATCTTATGTTGTTGTGTTAGCTGATTTGTTGTCCTTCTTTTTCAATGGTGCTTTGCACTGGTTCTGGTAGTGACCTAACTCGTCACAATTCCAACACTTGATCTCACTCTTATCCTTTCTTGACTTGCTTCTGCCCCTTGATTTTGATATACCTCGTTTAAATTTACCCTTTGATTGTGATCACCCCCTATTCTCTGTACTCAAGCTGACCCTGAAGTTATGCCCGATTCTCTTCTGCGAATTTCTTAACTAATAATTAGATCTCTAACTTCATCAAACTTCATCTTCTCCTTCCCCGCTGAAGTACTAACAGCGGTAACCGTTCCGCTCCAACTTTCTGGTAAAGAGGACAACAAAATTAGGGCTTGGACCTCATCATCTAAATCAATATCAACCGAGCTCAATTGGGCTTGTATCATGTTGAGCTCGTTGAGATGATCGGCAACCGCAGTACCCTCTGACATCTTTAGGTTGAAAAAACGTCGCATTAGATGAACCTTGTTTGTTGTCGATGGCTTTTCGTACATCTCTGATAACGTCTCTAACATCTCTTTCGTAGTTTACGCCTTAGTTGTGTGGAGAGCGACGTTTCTGGACAGCGACAAGCGCACCACGCTCATCGACTTTCTGTCCAATAATTTTCATTCGTCCTCTTTCATGGCCTCTGGTTTCATACCCAGGGGTTGATATAGATCTTTACCGTACAGGTAATTCTCGATCTGCATCTTCCAGAACCCGTAATCTGTTCCGTCAAAATTCTCAATTGGCGATTTTCCGTCACCCATCATATTCTCACCGAACCTCGCTCTTGATACCAGTTGTTAGGATTAGAAGTAATATGATGAAAAAGAGAAGCAATAAAAAATAAAACAAGAAATTATTTACCCAGTTCATCAGAGAGAGATTCTGACTACGTTTGGGGGCGCTGCCAAGTCAGGAGTTTGTACTATAATAATTTTTGTACACAACCAAACTATTTATAACAAGAAAACTCTAGTTATAATTTTACACGAACTCCGTAAAATACCCAAAAATTCGACGTGAACAAAGGCTTGGATATATAGTATTTCAAGCTCCACAACCCAACAGAATCGTGGGACAGTTTTATTAATGTTGTATACCAGAAGGGAAAACCAGAAAATAAATAGTAGCGCGCACTATGAAAATCAAGGACTGGGTAGAATATGCAAGCTAGCAGCCATATAAAAAATAGCTGGCTGATAATGAAAGGTGCTCATGCATGGAAATAGTCAAACTATATTATTTGAGCACTTGTGGTCAATATTCCTTCTAACAAATAAATTATTGAAGCTATATGGACTCTAAGTACCCACTGCAATCAAATTATGAACTTTTTAGTAGATTCAGTTGCACTATAATTTTTCTCAAGCTTGACGTGTGTGTGTGTGTGTATATATATATATGTGTGTGTGTGTGTGTGTGTGTGTGTATGTGTGTGTGTGTGTGTTCAAATGAGAACCATGTTCTTATATGCGAACCTGCGAACTAGTGCTTTTATTATATACCAGCAGTGCTTTTATTATACAATCACAGTACTTTATTAATATTTCATTTATATACACCCATAATACTTTTATTATACAATATTAATACTTTTAATTAAATAAGAAAATACAAAAAAAAATTTATTCATCCATTTAATTAGATTTAAGGCCCATAATCGACCCTAAGTTCACATATAGGGACATGGTTCTCATTTGAATATAATCATATATATATATATATATATATATAGTAATTGAATAAAATTGGTCCAATTATTAAAATGAGTCTGTAGGGCCAAATCTTAGCCACTCATTAGATTTAGATCTGATGGATGTAAACTGGATGGAGGATGATTAACTAATAAATATAAAACACATATTATTGTATACTTGTATTACTACCTATGCATCATCGGACATGTAAATATGTATTAACAAGTTATTAAATGTGTAGTAAAACTGTTGGGGATTGGCTTGGAAAAACATGACATTTATGGGCAGCACTCTTGTTAAGTCGGATTAACGGATCATCCGTTAGGCCAAAATTTTACATCAATACATAATGTACAAAAGCCAATATATTATAGTGAATAACCAATACATCATAGTACCAATATATCATTGTATAAAAACCAATACATCATATCACGGGTAAGAGATTTAAGAAAAATCAATACTTTGGAATACAAAAACTAATATATCATAATACAAAAACCAATACATTACAGTATCGGGTCAGATGGCCTAACGGGTCATGACCCGTCAATCTGGCCTAATACAATAATCCAAACATCGTTATTATTCTAAAAATGTCCAATAACATGTGTCTAAATGTGCAGTGAATTTTTATTTTTTTTATTATTTGGTTTTTCGAAATAATTTCAATTAGACTTTTTATAAAACGTACAGATTTGTTGAAAAATATGGTATGGGTATTGTACCTTATAATATGATATAATTTATTTTGGCAATATTTATGTGTTTTTGAAACTTATACAGAGATTTTAATAGAGGAGAATTATTAACTGAGGAGAGAGATAAATATAAACGATGTAATTTATATTAGTTAATATTATTAATGTTCATTTAAATGTTAATTGATGCATATTTAAAAATCTATTGATGCATATTTAGAAAAACATAGATGTATTTGTCACCCATTGGATCCACTTCCTACACACACACACACACACACACACACACTCACACTAGTTTAACACCAGCATATTATGCGAGATTTGAAAAAAAAGTAACATTCGTTAAAAATAAGAAAAGAATAATATTGTAAATGGTATACACAAATTGTAATATTATTTATTTTATTTACAGAAAAGTTATTTTTCAAAATAAATAATTTAACACACAAATCAGAACATTATTTATTTTAATTATTGTAAAATTGATTTTTACAATAAATGATTTTCAAATATTTTTACCCGGGCGCGTCACATGTAAACATGTGATATAAAAAAAATTAAAATCTATAAAGTATTAATAATTCTATTAAAAAATATTATATATCTAGTAGTATATGTAATATTATTTATTATTATTTCTTGTTTCCATATATATATATATATAAAATATGGTACGTACTGGAACACCACCTAAGAGTATGACTAATGCTAATAATTGTAGAGATATCGGGAAACATGGATGTAATAAAAGTGTTAGGTGATGCCATGCATGTAAATGAAGTGATATCCATGTAGCATGATTCTAGATTCGTCCATTGGTGGAACTGTTAACGTAATATATCCTTGTGTTTTAATTTCCACTATTAAGTGGAATTGGCAGATTGACATCTGGGCTCTAGCTTCTGGATGTGGGGCATGAACGAAGTCAGTCAGAGTATTGATAAGATTAGATTGCAATCATAACAAAAATATAAACACCTAGGTGACGATTATACGAGAAATCTTGGGAGATGTTCTGCCCGAAGTTATGTAATTGAATATCGAAATAAAAAAAAAAAAATCGCAAGAAAACCCTATACGAAAACTAAATGTAAAATTCTAGATCAGTGTTGTTTATGCGATAATATCTTTGAACCATCTAATATCAGCATGACATTAATTACCCCTATATATTAATGCAAAATCTTTTTAACATATGTGTATACTTTGTATGCTTTGTTTGACAAATAAAAAATTATGGTGCTTCGTTTGCTTACGTGTCACCCGAACCTAAAATTTGCCTAATTTACTACTTTTCTTTTTATTGTATCTTACCTAATTTAATTTTTTTTATTATATTTTTTCTTATTGAATACTTTCTTTTGATTCTTCTAACATAAAAATAGAAACAAATCATATATAATTAGTAGATAAAATCTAAATTTATTATTTTAATTAAAAGAAAAATTACATAAGAAATAATTTTAATTAAAAAAATTATTATAAAAATAATTAAATAAATTTTATTGATAATATAATTTAAAATAATCTTATTTTTTGAGTTTCAGATATTCTATATAAGTAAAATATCAGTTATTTATAATAATCTAAGTATGTAACAAAATATTAATAATGTATTCAATCTAAATATAAAATATTAAATTATATACTAATAATTAATAAATATTGATTAGACACCAGTACAATGCAACACGGGTTCAGAGTATGATATCTTTTAAATATCTTAAAGTATGTAACTAATAATTATTAACGAATTTATTCTAAACAGTAATATATAAAATAATTTAATAATAATAATAATATTAATTAATAAAACAGATATTATACACGGGTTTAGAGTGTGACGGTTTTTGAATTTTTGTAAGTATCTAATTAAGATTTAATGAATTTAATTTAAACATCAAATCTAAAATTGTTTAATATTTATAATAATTAATAAATAGATAAGACATGTACAAGGTACGGGTTGTGAATAATTTTTTATTTTTTATTTTAAATATTAAATTCAGTAATTATCACAAATATTTTTTATATTTATCTTTTGATAAGTTCCGTGTAATACACGAGTGTTAAACAAGTATATATTAATGAAAAGTCTCATAATCTATGTGTCTACTTCGTATTTTTCGCTTGGATAATAAAAAATCTCGGTGTTTCATTTGCTTATGTGTCATTGTAGCCTAATATATACCTAATTTAATATTTTCCTTTTACTATATCTTGTCTAATATAATATTTTCTTTTTATTATATTTAGCCTAACTTAATAGTTTTCTTTAATTATATTTTGTCTAATTCAATAATATTTTTTATAAATAAGTCATCTATAATTAGTAGAAAAAATCTAGATTAATTATTTTAATTAAAAGATAAATTACATATGAAATAATTTTAGTTACAAAGAAAATCTTATATATGAAAATAATTTATAAATTGTATTTAAAATTAAATTTGAAATAATTTAATTTTAAAATTCTAAATATTCTGTATAAATAAATTATGATATATTTGCAATAATTAGAGTATGTAACTAAAATATTAGTAAAGAACTCAATCTAAATATAAGAAAATAAAATTATATAATAATTAATTAATATTTATTAGACAATGACACAATGGGAGAAGGTTTGAAAGTATGACACCTTTTGAATTTTTCAAAGTATGTAACTATAATTACTAACAGAATTAATTTAAACATAAAAATATAAAATGAGTTAATAATAATTAAATAATATAGATTAGATAAGGGTTGAAAATGTGACATCTTTTGAATTTTTATAAGTATGCAAAATATAATTATTAATAAATTTAATTTGAACATTAAAATATAATATTAATCAATAATTATAATAATTAATAAATTGAACAACGCACGGTTTTAGATATACATTCTTTCAATTTTTTATTCTAAATTTTAAACTTCATAATTTTCATAAATATTCTTTATATTTAGATTTTATAAATCCCGTGTAATACACGGGTGTTAAACTAGTATTGTTTAAATGACGAGAAGTATAAAGAATTACCGTATTGGTAATAATTTCATGTATTTTATATTATTTTAATGCCTGTCACAATTATTTACCAACACTCTTTTATAGATATTTGATGTCATTAAATTTATCTAAAGTATGGGGTGTCCTCAACGTGGAATGTTATGGAATTCTACTAAATATTTATTTTATGAGATTTTATAAATTGTATGGATAATTTCATGGATTCCATTGGATTCTAATAGAATTCTATGAAACTATATTACAGAATTATGTGGATTTTAATAGAATTCTTTAATGTACTAGAATTATTATAACTTTTTTTTACAAGAATAATTTTCACAACTTAAGAGAATGTACAAATTGCAATAATAATTTATCATTAAAATGTGAATTATTGAAAAAAAAAATATTATGTTACCAATTTTTTAATTAATTATTTTTTCTTTTTTCAGACAATCAATTTTAAAATCAATCATTTTTATAAATTTGGTAATATTGATCTTTTCTCTTATTTTATTTTTATTACAAGATGAATGTTATGTCTTCCTACTCAATAAGTAAAAAAGAAATTAATTTAGAAAAAAAAACCATGATTATAAAAAATATAAAGTAACATTGTCTTTTTCTTAAATAGAAGAATATTATATAATTTTATAAACTAAAATAAACAAAATTAATAATAAGTTCTCATTATACTTTATGTGAAAATATGATAATGTGATTAATCTAATCATTGTCATATCATATTGTATTGAAATATGATGATTTTTAAAAAACTTCAAGAAGAAGTAAATATTTTTTCAATTGCATGAATATTTTTTCCTTATAAATTGACTTTTTTTTTGCAAAAATTAAAAAAATAAAGTGAATAATTGTTTTAATACTAGAGTGAGGAAATAATCTCTCTTATATATATATATATACACATGTGTGTGTGTGTGTAATTATATATTATTTAGATTTTAATATGAATAAAAAAAGTGAATTCCATAAGATTTTGAGCGTAAAAGACAAGAATTTGGTAGGAATTGTGTAAGTGTATTTTTAACTTAAAACTTAATCGAATTCCATTAAAATCCATCATTTAATGAAATCCAAAAGAATCCACTGTATATTGAGAGGATGCCAAAATTCTATAGAATATATAGAACCCCAAGTTGAAAACACCAGAATTTCATGGAATTTACATAATTCTCAACTTAATACCTTAGAATTATATAAAATTTTAAATTCCACTCAATTTTACATTGAGTACACCCCGTACGGAATACAAAGGTAGCTTCGGACAACACTCTTGTTAGGATGTACTAATGGATCATTCGTTAGTCTAAAATTTCATATCAATATATTATAGTGCAAGAACCAATACATCATAGTACTAATAAATTACAATACAAAACCAATACATCATAGTACTAATAAATCATAGTATAAAACCAATACATCATAGCAGGCTTAGAAATTTATGAAAAATTAATATTTTCCCTTAAAACCAATATATCACGGTACAAAAACCAATAAATTATAATATCGGGTCAAATGATCTAACGGAACATAACCCTATGTCACAAATTTCATTTCAGCAATCTCACGAAAGATAGTAGACCATTATAACCAAGACCAAAGTAAAATTATCAAGTTATTTTGCTATTCGTACATCTCAATCATTAACTACCAATAGTCTAATTACGTCAATATCCCACATAATTAACCATAATTAACTTATATTTTTACAAAACATAGCTGTCATGAGCTCTTCTTCCATCCGAAAACGAAACAAAAAAACAAAATAAAAATAAAAATAAAAACTTCCATCATAGACAATTGATCAAACATTTAACAGACACGTTAAACCTAAAAAGACTCATAATAAATCTTCTTCTTCTCCTTTATATATATATATATATATCAATATTTCGCAGACGGTATATTTTCCCAGTTAAAATTATCCCCTTGCATTGCACCTCCCATCCCCTGCATATCCGGCGCCATCTCCGACACACTCCACACCTTCACCGACTTATCCAGACTCCCACTATAAAGCACCCACTTCTTCTCCCCGCCAGCCGCCGCCTCCTTATCCTCCTCCACCGCCAAACACTTCACCGGGCCGTTGTGCCCCGACAGCACCGACAGGCACGTGTGCACCGCCCCCTCCCTCCTCCACACGCATATCGTCTTGTCCGCCGACCCGCTGAACACCAGGCTCCCCGCCGCCGCCAGGCACAGCACGGCCAGCTTGTGCCCCTTCAGCTCCCCGCCGTGCGACAGCTGCTTCTCCACCAACCAGAAGTTCACCAGCCCGTCTGACGACCCGCAGTAGACGACCGACCCGGCCCCGCCCACCGCCAGCGCCGTCACCGCGCTCTCCTGGCTCAGCAGCGTCTGGGTACAAACGTGCTTGATGCTCTTCCCGCTCTCCTCTCTCTTCCAGACCTTGACAGTCCCATCAGCCGAGCCGGTGTAGACGATCCCGTCGATGCTGGACACGACCGAGTTGACCGCGTCGTCGTGGGCCTTGACCGACTCGATGCACTTGGAATTACCGACTCGCCACACCTTAAAAGTCCTGTCCCACGACGCAGAGTATAAAATCCCCTTCTCCTCGTTCATGCTCAGGCACGAGATGGCGTCCGTGTGCTTGATCCACAAGGCGGTGCGCTTACGCTTCACCTCCACGTAATTCCTGGGACGAATGGATGCCTTAAAGATGTCGAAGAAGGTGGGCATTGTGCCCACGCGCTTGTGGACGCTGGGGTTCTTGGGATTGATTTTCCAGACGCGGATCTTGCCGTCCTGGTGGCCGGTGAATATCCGGTCGCCGCCGGAGATGATGATGGCCTTGACGAGGCCGCTGTTGGATTTGAAGGCGGAGAACTCCTGGAGGTTTTTCCAGACGCGGATGTTCTTGCTGTCGGAGCCGGTGTAGAGGCAGTCGTTCTTGGCGGCGAGGGAGTAGATATGGCCCTCCTCGCGGACGAGGGAGCCGATCAGGCCGGTTTGGGGGGCGGCTTGGGCGGCGTTGTTGGACCAGGGGGACTTGGCGAATGGGGACTGGTTCCAGGGGGACATCATCATGGGGGAGCCCTCGCCGCTCAGGCGGTTGCTGGGGTCGTAGCCGGAGAAGCTGCTGTTTCGGGGGGCGAAGTCGTCAGTGGAGGCGCCGTCCGCGGAGGTGGCGGAGGAGGAGGTTGAGAAGTTGGGTTCCGAGTGAGCCATGATTTCTACGTAGCTAGCTACTACCTTTTTTCGACCATTCCAGTTTCGCAAACTGACCCTTGGTGTTTTTGATGAGATAATTTTAAAATAATTTTTAAATAAAAAGTGAAAAGGAATGAAAAAACGAGAAGAAAAATGGCGAAGTGCTGGAATTTTTGGTGAGAGAAAATGGAGAAAATTTGGGAAGAGAGAAGGAGAGATTTTGTAGGGAATTGTAAAGGCGGGAAAGGAGAAAAAGAATGAACGGATCAACAGGTTTGGGACATGTGTGAGGAGCGGGGTCCACTTGATTGTTTGCTGGTTAAGAGATTTTTTAGGGTGGGATGGAAGACGGGTAGTTTTAATATACTTATGATGTGAATTTTTTGATACTAATATTAGTGTTTTGTTTTTCGCCATGACAACTCAAAAACTAATTACATAAGAGATGTTAAAATATCAAGTACATACAGAACTAATTATTTCACTTTATGCTTGATGAGATGAATAACATGTGTGATAAAATTTGGATGAATTGTAACTCCATTCCACAAAATAGTTTATTATTCTATTTTCGTTCGTTATATAAAAATAGTTCAGTTATCATATTTAATATATTATTAATTTTTTATTTTCACAAACACCCTTAATTAATATTCTTGAAATACTAATTTCCTACCTCGTAAATTGAAAATTGATAATTAAAATGTCAAATCTTATTATTTCAATAACAAATATACTAATTCCAACACTGATTTCTATGAGTATTAATTGACATTAATAAATTCAAAAATGGTATAATTAGAAAACACTAACTAAATTAATGACTTAACTATATAAACTATTAATTTCTTAATTTGTGTGAAACCAACTGATACGACACTAAAAATCCATGTGTGATATGTGTATTTATGGTAAGCGACCTCATTTCTTGGAAGGAGCATTTCTTCTGAGAGGTGGGCGAGGTGGTTTGTAGAGTAACTTGGAGTATGAGAATGAGTTCTCATATAGGGTCGCGACCTCTTATACTTTTGTTAGTTGGGCGCTATCTGTTAGCTCGGTCATGGGCTTTATAAATATTAGGCCCGAATGGGCTCACATGGATAGTATTGTGGGGTCCCGACGGACTGTATGGAAAGAATCAGAGGCCCAGGCCTATTCTGGTAATTTAAGCGAGAGATTCATTATTTATGGAAACTTAGCATACATGAGAAATTCTAATTCTAAGTCGGTCATGGTATTTATGGAATTGTGGTGGGAGAAGGAAACCTTGGATTGGGGAACACTTCTCTCGTCTCTATAAAAGGGGTGCACACCTCTCTTTTATTTTTAAGTTATTTTATCACGATTTGAGCTCTCAAAAATATCTCTCGCACTATCAGACTTAAACATTGGAGGACCTTCGCCGGGGTCGTCCACCGCCTTGGCTGAAGATGTTGTTTTGCAGGATCAGATAGGTCGCCAGGAGGCTTTTTGGAGACTTGTCAGGTCGTTGTGACGAAATTGGAAGCTGTTTAGGTCGCTGATCTCAGATTTGAGGTTAGTACCCCCTATTCTTGGTAACCAATCCTTTTGGTTTTATCAAGTGGCGCCGTCTGTGGGAAAGAGGGACATCGAGGCCTTGAGCGAAATACGTGAGAAACTTCACAAGCGCAGTATGAAAGATAAAATCCAGCCTAAGATCTTGGATTTCGGTCCTGAATCGAGCAAGTCGAAGAAGAAAAACAAGATGGCAGAAATCAATAAAGGAGAACCAACAAAGGACGGACAAACACCATCTCAGGAAACCAGCAATCCAGAATTTGGGTGGGATACCACCACCCTCACCAAGGCATCACAATGGAAAGGAGCCTGAAGGAGACTTGGAAACAAAGACACTAGAGGTTATGGCGCAAAAGACGGTTCATATAGGGTCGAAAGAATAGAAAGATTTACCCAAAGATAAGCCCTGTCAAATCAACAAGGGGTTCTTAGAAGGACTTATGGATTTTGTGCCTCCGAAAAAACTGGAGGAACTGAACAAGTACCTAGCAGGCGAGCTGGTTACTCCGAAGGAGAAGGCTGATGGATCGAATGGCGGGCAAGGAGAAAAATCGGTAACAAAAAAGACAAAACAAAGTGGAGGGTCTCTGTCTCGGAGATCTTCTCATGGAAGGAAGAGTGGTGGTAAACGAAAACAAGTGGATTCCTCCAACTCCACCTCGTCCACGGAATCTCATATCCGTAGGTACAAGTATAAGAAAGCAAAGAAGGTGAAGATAGGACGAAGACACTATAAACATCAAGGTCGGCGGCATAGTAAACATACCAGTGAGAGTGGAACACAAACCTCGAGTACGGATGGTGAATTCCGTGATAAGTCACGTAAGAGTCGAAGCGGGTATCATGAGGAGAGTAACGAGAATGAGGTCGGACCAGGAAACAAGGCATTTAGAGATATGCAGGAGGCCTTGGTAAAATTGCAAAGGCGAGTAGAAGGAGAAAAGCCAGACAAAGATAAAGGGAATCCTCTTTCGGATTATATGTTGTGAGCCGCGATGCCCAAGGGGTATAAGGCGTTGGAGTTTCAATATCGCGGGATGACAGACCCAGTTGAACATTTGCAGCTCTTCAAGAACGAGAGGATGTTACATGGATATATAGATGCTGTGGCATGTCGAGCCTTTGTGTCTACCTTAAGGGGAATCTCACAAAGCTGGTTCTATCAACTGGCGCGAGGAAAAATTACCAGCTTTCAAGTGTTGCGAGTAGCTTTCTTAAAATAATTTTCCAGTGTGAGACAAAATGCGAAGACTGCACAGTCGCTCTTTACTATGGTGCAGCGACCTGACGAAACCTTGAAGCAGTATGTTAACAGGTTTACTAGTGCCACATTGTAGGTACCTACCGCTACAGACGAAATGAAGGCGGGAGCTTTACACCAAGGATTGAGGAGAGAAGACTTACGCAAGTCATTGGTGAAGAAGGAGGCATGAACATACGATGAGGTCTTGGAAAGATGCCATAAATACATACAAGTAGAGGAAGCTGAGGAGGAACATCGTGTGCGATTTAGCAGGGAGGTCGCGGATACAGGAGGCAGTATTTCTAGGACGGAGATCAGAAGGGAACCTAGAAGGGTAGTGCGCGGACTCCTAACTCCGAGTCCCACGGTGAGAGAAAAACCTGAGGTAGATATGCAAAATTGGAGGAACGAGGATTTTACACCACTGATCTATCAGCGGGCTAAGGTGTTTACTATCATGGAGCGCCTGATACCTAATGACATAAAATGGCCGGAAAATCGCATGCAGCTCCCTACTAATCCCAAATCTGATTTCTTTTGTTTGTTTCACAATAATTATGGTCATTCCACGAAGAGGTGCAGGCATCTTAAAGAGGAAGTCGAGAGGCTCATAAAAGCCGGGCATTTGAAAGAAGTCATTTACAAAGACAGAGATCCAAGAGAACCGAGGTAACCATTGCCCCCACCACCGCCGAGAGACCCGCCTCAGGATCAGGTCGCGAGGCAGCCACAACAAGGAGATAATGGACATAGTGGCCCAAGAAGAAATAATGGGAGAATAAGTATGATTTCAGGCTGACCAACGGATGGCGATACCAATAGTGCGCGGAAAAAGCATGTTAAATCATCTCTCCCGGGAACGTGGGAGGTCCCTAGTGTGAGTCGACGTCCGCATACATCCGGACTAATCATCTCTTTTGGTCCCAATGAGCGACGCGGGCTGCAGGAAGAGCATAATGATGCGTTAGTAATTGAAGCTGAGGTGGCAGGGTTCGAGGTCGGCAGAATTTTCGTGGACAATGGGAGCTCGGTCAATATAATATACACGGATTGTCTGGAGTAAATGAAGTTGGAGACCAAAGTGCAATCTATGAATACGCCCATATATGCGTTTAATGGGGCACAAGTGATTACGGAGGGAGAGCTAATACTGGCAGTGGTGTTAGGGAAGGATGAGTTACATGTAAAGAGGAATTTGAAGTTTTTAATAGTTTGTGGGAGGTCAGCATATAACGCAATATTAGGTCAACCTGCCCTCAATGCCTTCCAGGCAGTGACGTCAACATATCACATGAGTATCAAATATCCGGTGGGAAATAGAGTGGGAGAAATTGTTTCCGAACAGCAGGTCGCGAGGTTGTGTTATCATATGACGGTCAGGAAGGGATTGAGTGAGAACAAGTGTAAGAGTGACGATGACCTACCAGAGGGTGTAATCAGTGCGAAAAATGTGAAAGAACAGGAGAATTCTGTTCGGACACAGGAGAAGTTGATGGAGACTTTGTTGGATGAAGGTCGTCCAGAGTACACTACGAGGATTGGGACCTTGATGACAGAAGCATTGAAAGAAGAGCTAGTAAGGTTGTTAAGGGAATTTCGGGACGTTTTTGCTTTGGGTGATGGGGAATTGACAGGAGTATCTCCGGAGGTCGCGCAACATTATTTAAATGCAGACCCGGAGGCGAGGTCGGTCAAATAGAAGAGAAGACATTTTGGACCTGAGCTGGACAAAATATTTGAAGAGGAGGTGCAGAAATTGCTGAAAGCAGGCCACATTCGAGAAATTCAATTCCCAGAATACCTATCTAATGTTGTGATGGTGCCAAAGCTGGGACAGAAGTGGAGGATGTGTGTGGATTTCTGCGACTTGAATAAAGCCTGTCCAAAGGATCATTATCCTTTACCGCGAATTGACCAATTGGTGGATTCAACCTCAGGGTTCGAGCTGCTGAGTATGATGGATGCTTCACAGGGGTATCACCAAATATCTCTTGCAAAGGAGGATCAATCAAGGTGAGTTTTGTTACGTCTACGGGAACGTATTATTTTGTGTCCATGCCCTTTGGCTTGAGAAATGCAGGGGCGACCTATCAGAGATTGGTGGACAGAATGTTCAAGGACCTGTTGGGGTCCACTATGGAAGTTTATGTCGATGATATGCTGGTGAAGAGCAAGAAAGCAGAATCCCATGTGGAGGACTTGAGAAAAACGTTTCTTATACTGAGGCAATACGGGTTAATCCAAAGAAGTGCGCGTTTGGTGTGCAATCTGGAAAATTTTTGGGATATATGGTGACGGAAAGGGGTATTGAGGTTAATCCGGAGAAGGTGCGGGCTGTTTTGGAGATGCCAAATCCTCGAATAGTACGCGACGTACATGTGCTTACAGGTCGCATTGCAGGTTTTAACCGTTTTATTTCCAGGTCGACAGAGAGGGGTGTCCCCTTTGTCAGGTCACTCCGGAAAGGGTCCAAGTTCGAATGAACCAAAGAAGCGTCGGATGCGTTTGGGGAGTTGAAAAAAATACTTAGCTGAAATACCATTGTTAACCATGCCGATGCCTGGAGAAGAGCTGATCTTATATATATCGGTTGGAGAGGTCGCAGTAAGTTCGGAGCTAATCAGAGAGGATGCAGGTACGCAGAAACCTATCTACTATATCAGCAGGATGCTGCGAGGTGCTGAGTTGAATTATTCTGAGCTGAAGAAGGGAGGTTTCGCGCTGATTTGTATAACAAGGAAATGCGGCCGTACTTCTTGAGCCACAGGGTGAAGGTACGCATTAACCTAGCTCTCAAGCAGGTCCTGAGTAATCCAAACATATCTGGAAGGCTGGTGAAGTGGTTTGTGGAGTTAAGTGAGTACGACGTGGTGTATGAACCTAGGGCAGCCATTAAAGCACAAGTATTGGCAGATTTTTTGTAGGAGATGGTGCGTCCATCTGACACAGGTGACGAGGTAAAGCCATGGGTATTGCATACTGAATCATCAACTATGGTGTTAGGAGCAGGGTTGGGGGTTATGTTAACCATCCCGGAAGGAGAAAATTTGGACTTCACGATTAAGCTGGGATATAAGGCGTCTAACAATGAAGCTGAGTATAAAGCTGTGTTACAAGGTATAAAAATGGCGAGCGATCTTGGAGCTAGGAAGGTATGGGCATACACGTATTCTCAGTTGATAGCTCGTTAGTTCGACTGGCCTTTCGAAGCAAAAGAAGAACGCATGGCGGTGTATTTAAAGAAGTTACGAGAAGAGGTTGCACGCTTTGAGGAGTTTAAACTAGAGCACTTGCCGCGAGCTGAAAATACTGGGGCTGATCAGCTCGCTCGGATTGCGGGTGCATTGGGGACCCGTGATACTCAGGAAATCACGTTAATGGAGTTGAGTCATAGTAGTGTGGAAGAAGGAAAGGAGGTAATGGAGATCAAGTTTAAGGATGATTGGCGCATGCCTATTCGGGATACTCTCATTAAAGAGGGGGAAGGGGCAGAGCTGTTGACAACGAAGGAAACTAGAACGACAGCTCGTTTTTACATTATAAATGAGGAGTTATACAAGAGTTCGTGCTTTGGACCTTTTTCGAAATGCTTGGATAAGGAGCAGGGATTGGAAGTGCTAAAAGAAATACATGAAGGATACTATGGGGATTATGCGAAAGGAAGAGCGTTGGTGGGAATAACGTTGCGGGCTGGTCTTTTGGCCAGGAATGAAAGGTATGGCTAGCGACCTGGTAAGAACTTGTAAGAAGTGCCAGATGCGTGCTCCGGTTATCCATATACCTACCGAAGATATGATGGTTATGAGCTCGCCGTGTCCGTTTGCACAATGGGGAATTGACATCGTGGGACCTTTTCCAAAAACACCGGGTAATAAACAAAACCTGGTGGTGATAGTTGATTATTTTACAAAGTGGGTGGAGGCCGAAGCGGTTACGGGCATAAGTGAACAAGACATGATGGATTTTATTTTCAATAACATTTTTTGCAGGTTTGGTGTCCCGCGAGTATTGGTGTCTGATAATGGAACCCAGTTCAATGGGCAGAAAATTCAGGATTGGTGCAAGGAGATGGGATGAAGCAACGATTTGCTTCTGTGGCACCCCCCCTAACTAATGGGCAAGTTGAAGTTACTAATCATATCATTGTATAAGGTATTAAGCTACGATTGGAAAAAGCAGGTGGGCTTTGGGAAGAAGAGCTCGCATCGGTCTTATAGGCTTATCGCATAACTCCTCGAACTTCTACAGGGGAGTCGCCATTCTATTTAGTCTATGGGATAGAAGCTGTTATTCCAGCCGAGATAGTAGATGGATCGCAATGCTTATCGGCATTTAATGTGGAGGAGAACGAAAGGCTTGCAAGAGGAGCAATTGAAACGATTGAGGAAATACTAGGGAGGGCTGCGGCCCGGGTAGAACATTATAAACAAAGGATACAGGCTACCATTAAGCATCGTTGTTTTCAGGTGGGTGATTTGGTATGGAGACGGGCTGACACATTACGTAAGACCAGGAAGCTTGATCCAAATTGGGTCGGGCCGTTCAAGGTGATAAAGGTACTGCGTGGAGGAGAATACATACTCGAGAATGATGAAGGGAAAGTTCTCCCTAGGAGATGGAATGTGTGTCATTTGAAGAGGTATTACGCCTAGATGGTGGGCTGTTTGTGTTTCACCCTTCGGGGCGGTTGTTTCATTACCCTTCGGGGCGGGCTATTTGTGTTTTACCCTTCGGGGTGGGCTGTTTTTATTTTACCCTTCGGGACGGATAATGGTTTTACGTTGTACCCTTTGGGGCGGATAGTCTTTTTCGATATCTAATAAAACTCGACGAACGATTCACATATTTTCATGGTTTTTACAAGCGGTTAAGTGATGTGATTATGTTGTTTGGCTGTCTCTGAGAAGGGTATGTTTGACTTACATATCCTTATTGGATTGTTGTGATTTTGTAGTATGAATGGTTATGATTTTGCGAGCTAACATGTTTAACCTATATCTGCGAGCTTGTTTCAGCTCTTTTGAATTGTTTTTGCTTTGTGATTTGACTGTTTTTCTTTGAACTCGTGGTTTTATGGAAGTTGGAAGTATGGTTGCGATTTACTCAGACTTTTGAAGGGCCTTGGATACAAACATATCTGATGCGTGCGCGACCTATATTAGCTTATAGTTTTATTGCATACATGATTTGAGTTGCATGTTTATATATGGTTTAAGTTGCAAGATTATGTGAATAATAAGCATAGAAAGGGAATTGTTCGTACAAATAAGCAGGATTGTTCATGAGAGCAAGAAAATACAAGTTTGAGGTTAAACTAACTGGAAGTTCCGGATCCAGGAGTTGGGAAAAAGTCCTCTAGTGGTGTGTCCAGCTCGGCAGTGAGTCTGGCGAACAACACAGCTCGGCCTTGGCAAGATAACCACCACTTGGCTTCGATTGGCTGGTTTATGTTGCCCTTGAATGAGCTGAACGTAGGAAACATGTCAATAATGGCGGGTACGTCGTGGGCATAGGTATGTTCAGGGCTGCGAGCTGGTCCTTGATTATTCCAGCAGCCTTGAAGACCCATTCCTTGCTGCCAACATCCATCTTACCGAAGTACAGTGAAGACTTCTTGTAAGCTTTCAACAGCTCTTCCCGGTAGGCGCCCATGTACTTTTGGCCTACTTCGCCTCAACAGGAAGGTTCGACGCCCTTCAGCTACACCTCTCTCTTGAGCCACCTGGTTCTGCTCCTCCTTAGTTCGCACAACCTCCTCGAGCTTCTGAATTTGTGTTCTGAGCTCATCGACCTGGCGAGCTTATTTATAGACATCTTTGAATTCATTGCCCAGGCGAGCTGTTCGTCCTTCAGGCTATTCACCTGGCTCTTCAGGATGAGTATCTCTTCCTCGCGAGCTTTCAACATGTGATTTTCACCATCTAGTTCTCCTTGGGTCAAGGATAGTTGGCGGGTTTGTTACTCAGCCTGGGCGGTCAGCTCGTCGTAGGTTTTTTGGAGATCGCCCTTAGTGGATCAAGCCAGCAGTTCCTCGGATAGTTTGGAGATCAGAGGTCTCAACTGAATCACGAAATAATATAAGGGTTTGCAGGGATTATCTTTGTAAGGAGGAGATTTTTTGAGTGACAAGTTACCTGGCTGGTTATTCGTTCGCCAAGGAAGGCTTGGATCTCCTTGGCATTGTCACATTGTGCCAGTCCTTTTCCCAGGTCGGGAGAGCTGGAAGAAGCGGCAGCGTAAGTTTTTCGGAGGCGGCGACATTTTGGAACCGGAGAGCTAGGGCTCTTAGCAGCGGGCTTGATGGATTGTTTTCCCTTCGAGGACATCTGGATTAGTTGTACCTCTTCCAGGACGTCCTCAACATCCTGTTCAGCCTCTATCCCGAATGCTTGGTCCAGCGCCGCATCAACGTTGATGATAGGAGGTGGAGGTGCTGACGTGACGGCGGGCTGCGGTTCAGTTTGTGCTATGACTTCTTCAGAGCTCGACGAGACACACTTATTGACAAATGTAACTTAAATGACAAAGTGGTGCATTATTATTAATTTGTGACAATTGATGGTGTGAAGTTGTATAACATGGGAGACCTACCGAACTCTGATCTAGTCATGGAAAGATCTGGGTCGCGGGACGAGAGTCGATGCCCATGAATTTGGAAATTTTGGACCGGCTAGTGAGTCGCACCATGTCGAATAGGCGCTTACTCCATTCCGCGAGCTGGTCAGAGTATTTTTTGTACAAAATGGGAAAATGTTTTGGACTGGGAGGATTGGTTTGTTTTGGGGTGTGGTATTGTAGCTCGGTTTTAAAAGGCTAGCTCTCGGTATTATGAATAAAGAAGAGTTTTCTCCTCCATTCAGGAACTTTATTTAAGGGATTCACTAAGAACCGGGCTTTTCCGGTGCGAGCATAAAGACAAAAAGAATGTCTTTGGTATTTTATTTGAAAGAAAAAGTGGAAAAAACCTGGGTCAGGTTGAGTATTATAATATTTACATAATATAATATACCCCGCCAAAAACTTCATGGAATTGGGTGTTAATTGTAAAATGGGGACTTTGTACAAGTGGGCTGTCTCGATGTAAAATTGGTGTGGTGGGAATCTAAATCCCGACCTAAGTAGCTCGTCGAAGAGGGTAATGTGATTTGGGGAAGGTTTCATGGGGTCTAAGTGGAGGATGTCGGGTAGGACCATTTTGGCATTTGTGGAGGTCGGTGATGAGCGATGTATTGCTGGTGATTTTCTGGAAACCAGAGAAAGTGCTAGCTTTTTCACAGAGCAAAAATGGCGATCTTTTTTGTGTTTTCAGCAAAAGTGGTGGGTAAGTGGAGATGGAAGGGTTTTTTGCAGGTTGGGCGGCGTGAAAAAGCTGATGGGACGTATTGGAGCGAGAAGTTGGTAGGGTTTAGAGGAATCTTTTGGGCCTTTTGTTTTGGGCTCACAGCGTTTATTATACTACGAGAAAATGGGGAGGGGACACGTGTCCGACACTCAGTCAGGTTTCATTTAATGAATCTTTAAGGGGGCGTGATGGGTAAAGGAAAGCGTGTTTTGACTTTTGGGGATGCATATGATTACATTTTCTTGGGTTGTTGTGCCCGAGTAAGACTGCAGGTCGCGAATGGAGGGTTTTATAGTTTTATGTCGATTGGGGTATTAGGTCGACAGATGGAATCTGGGGACTCATAGGCGACCTTTTCTTCCTGGATGAGCATTCTTCTTGGAGATTGAGCGAGCTGATCTATGGGAGCTCGCAATTTTATAGGTTTTTGTGGAATGATATTATGGTTTGGTTTGCCGAGCTGGGTTATCCTGGATTATGGTATGGTAAGCTGGCGGGATGATTTATTTGTGATTTATATTTGTTTTTTATATGTGTTTTTGAGTGGTGGTGTTCTCTTACCGTTTTTACATATTCTACATGATTTCGTACCTCAATCAGCCAGAATATGGGGGACTAGTTGATACGACACTAAATATTCATGCGTGATTGATTTTGTGTGTGCCTACTTATAAATATTTGTCAGAAATTCAATAGCTTGCCCGCAAGAGAACGGGATCGCGTGTAGGTTGGCAAAGTTAACTCGAGTCGCCTCTCGAGGAACATACAGTCGGGATCTCGAATAGTTTGTTCAATCACAAGTAACACGAAATACTTATACAA